>CM055964.1:8080000-8552500 GCA_029531755.1 Holothuria leucospilota
TGGGAGGGGGGTAATTGGAGGAGGGGCTTATCTAGGGTTGCCGTCCTGGTAGGGAGGTCTAAGGGATGGAATGAGTCCCCACTTGTTTGAGACATTTATACTTAATTAATACTTATTACGAGTCTCGGGGTCTGAGGTACCAAATGGTGCAAGGTGTTCCATCTTTTGTCCTTACGCTTGAATTCCACCTCTTTGCTCGCTTTCTTTATAGTAAAACCCGGTCATGGAAACTTTTACTGGGAAACGCTCCCCTCAGACCCCCACCCACCGTGGCTACAGCCCTGCTAATACATCTTACAGGCAGTGTCCGTGTGCCAGGATTTGTCAGACGGGGGAGGGGCCCGAGGGGGAGAGGCACGCTTTCATCACAAAAGGGGGCAGTAAGCCAAAGTCCGAAAAAATTGACAATTTGCCTTAAGGATTGCGAACCCAAAATTTTCGGCCCTTTCGCTTTCGTTATTCTTGAAGAAAATTTGAAAACTTGACAATTTCATCGAAGAAACTGCCGTCCTTGTAAGCAAGCACAAGTAAATCATCGGGGCGACTGATTTCTGTTGGGAATAACATACTTTTCTTTCCCAATTTCGTATCAAAATTTGAAAATTTCTCCTACAGGACTGGACAAACTTTCCAGATGGGGGAAGAGGGATGATTTTCTGCCCCCTATAAAGTGGCTTCTTGCCGACGGTATCTCATCCCTACTTTCTGTGGAAAAAATGGTGATTGTGCGTCAACTTACATATCTAGGGTGCACTGTATATTCATACCAACAACCGCTGCATGATATTGACAATAGGTCGCTATGAGCTCAAATGCGTTGTGTAAGTTAAAGCGAAAATTGGCGTATGTCTTGAGTATGTTTTAGTACTTACATTTGGATATTGCTTGCCCCGTATCTGCATCATGTAACACCCAAACTGAAATGGACGTGCGTCCCCACTTTCCGTTAATATACTGTAACGCAAAGCCTGCCTGTTCGTCCGAGCGAGCAGAAAAACTGTAAAAAGAGAAAAGGGATGAAACTTTTCATCAGATTTAACAAGGAATAAGTATAGTCCTAGGGGTATGCTATGAAGAGACATTTTATCGGGACAGGAGGTGTTTACTCTGACGTTTTCACTGAATGCACACAATCATGACATGAATTTTGCTCTGAAAACGACATATTTTTGGCGCTTACTTTTTTCATTTTTATTTTTCCTTTTTTTTTTGCTGTCGGGGCTGCCGCCCCAATTCCCACTTAACAAGCTTATAATATAAACCATTGTAGCCATGTTGTGGACAGCTTCCATTCTCCCTCCTTGACCGTTTCAGTCCTTTGTTAAATCAATTCTTTCACGAAACTGATCCATGGATCTGACTACTATTGGCTCTCTAGGACCATGCAGAGGTTTCCTCCCAGAGGAAATGCTAGGATTCGCCCGACAGGGCTCCAAGTTCCCTAACGAGGGGGCCAGGGGAACCCGACGAAGCCCCTACAAAGGCGAGGGGTTGCCGCAACGGAATTTTTGGCTTGGGATTGATTTGGGATTGTTTGGTAGCAAATTTTAGAAATTTGGGTTTCATGCAAGAAAATATAGAAATTTGTTATTTTATTGGAGAATCGGCCTTCCTTGAGAGTATAAAACCAAGTAAACCTTCGAGGATGACTGGTCGCCGTTGGATATTACATGCTTCATTTATCCCTACATACTTTAAATCTCCCCCTCTAAATTGAACAATTTCATCCACGAGGGTCCAGCCTTCACCCATGGGGGTATGCCTCCCTGGGGATCCCCACCTAGCGCCCCTTTCTTCTCATATTTTAACGACTGGCGCATTCTCGTGCTTTTGTAATTTAAATATCCCTGTGAAGGCTATGATGTCAATCAAGCAATGTTTCATTAACTGAAGTAAAAGTGTCTTTCTCCAAGGTAAAACTAATATTTATTTCGTTCAGAGAAGGCATGTTAACGTACCTCACCGGACAGCGCCCTCTTAAATGAATTCGATCTTTCAGTTTTAGACAGAGCAAGTCACTACTGATCTTTCATCTCCTTTCAAATCAGACCTCCCTGAATTAATCTCTTCCAGGTTGACGAAATACCAAACTACTCCGAATAATCCCCAAAGATTATTCAGAGATTATGGCAATTGATATATACTAGCTGATGACTGAAAACATACTCTTAGGATTATTTTCTTTAAAGGGCAATACATTCACCCTTCTATTTTCATACCCGCGTACAAGTGACAAGTTTTGGACAAGAATTAACAAGTTTATGCAAGATAACTCGTTGTCCTTAAATATGTAACGTGAGTGCTGCGGGCCGAGATTTAGAATACACAGGTTTTCAGGTGGATGGTCCGCAGGCTATTTGCGGCCGCGATGAACTCTAAAAATTCCCGCGGAAGATTGAAGGAGCTAGCCAACAATTTAAATGAGAAAGTAAACTATGTACTTTTCTTCTGGCAACTATACTGTTACAATTTAAAAGCTAAATGTGGCTCTCATACATGCCCTTTAAAAGTAACTTTTTGACTTCACCGAAAGTGATGATTAAAGTGTATCAAGAGGTGAAACAAAGCCCAGGGACAGGGAAAAGATAACTCCATTAAGGTCTAATTAAATGTCAGAGTGAGTGATTTAAGGGTTGTTGCAATTGAAAATTGACTCCAATAAGATATTGCTCACTTCTACTATTACCATGTTTGAATAAATCTATTTAAGTCGTTTTCCCCCATGTCCGGAAGACGTGATTTCTTTCCACGGACAAATGTGGCAACTTTAGTCTCAACCCTATCCTGCACTAACCTTGACATCTAACCTGAACATCGTTTTCATTTTCCAGATTTTGATGATTTTTACTGATATCACTGAGATCGCCCCATTCTTCCGAACAAAAGAAAAATAAATAAATAAAAAATATAACAAAAATCAGCTACTAGGAAGGGCTTTATGTTTCTGCCAGACATTCAATCTACTGCAACGCAACCATTCAAATTTCTGGATATCAATCATGTGACACACTTATCGGAAACAAAGTTCTGGATCATCTTCCCTAGTTTTCATCTAAGATTTTGAAATGTCATCCTTGATTCCCCATGCCTTGGCCACGTGACCCTAACCTATTTCATTATCCATAACCTTGATTTGCGAACAAAATTTTAAATTCTTCTACTTCCATAACCCCAGCCCTGATCTTAAAACAAGATTTTAAATTCGCAGAAATACCTTTCTGATTATCTGCCCTGAAAAAAATAAAAAGAAAAACGGGGAGTCCCTGTTTGGTACTCAACTTAAATTATACTTTACTTGCACAACGATGTTTAAACCAAAGTAAAAAAAAAACTTATTTCCAGTTATGCAACCATTGCATATCCGGCAGATATCTAAGAAATTGAAGCAATATGGCTAAAAGGATATCCTATTAAAAAAGTGCACTTGTGCAGGCCAAGATTACACTTCAGTGCGCATTTCAATTTACAGTAAGGCAATAACACCTTTCCATCACAGCCCTTCAGGTCACAGCTTGTACTTCTTATAGTTATAATTTGATTCAGAACAGAATGAAAAGCCACCTGAACCCGGTATATATATATGCTCTGCGCATGCAAATACAAGACTAGATAGTCTACATTTACAAGAGCACTGTGAAAATAATATGACTGCAAACAAACAGAATCTATACCCTAAAATCTTTTATTTACTTTTCTACGAATACTATTACGTAAATACAGTAATACATGCCAAGTGCTTCCCAATTACCAACATATCTGGCAATACTGCGTGAGGACTCATTTTGCCTAAGTATTGAGCAATGACAGCTCTTTGTGGTATATATTGATGGACTATACGGCAGTACGGTGATAACATTCGTCTCCGTATGACGAGATACCAAACACTGACCATTCAACGGCGATCTGTATAGTGACGCACGAACTCCATATAATTAGTACTGCAGAGCATATCCAGCCACACGTAATAGAGATAGGATTATTCCCCAGTTAAGAAGCAAAGAATGTCATATAAAATATACCATGCTTTACGTTTAAATTGCATTGGTCAGATGATGTGACCCTGGTGAGTGATCATCTCCCCCAGTTTCATAATAACATAATGCCACAAATAACTCACTGGGGCAGTAAATACGTCTGCCAACAAAACGACTAATTTAAAAGCCTAAGTCCGAAGGGACTTGTATGATTATGATATGAGTACTCACTGTATTTCGGATAGAAACGTTTCCACGGTGTATATGTACACTTTGGAGATACCTAGCGAATGGACTTTAATAACACGTTATTTGCGTGTTACACTGCCTTACTCAAAGCAAGGTTTGCCACTTGAAGCCATGCTTATGATGATGGATAATAGAAATACATATTTAGAATAATGGTTACGAAAATATAACTCTTAATTGTGATACGGAAAATTGTCACACCCCTAAAGCCGCGGTCACACTAAAACGAATTCGGATCGGATTCCGATCCGATTTTTGTGAGTTTTTATTCAAATCTTCTCCATCTCCGGTCAGAAAGAGCCCAAAATTTGCCAACCAGTGTAAATATATGATTTGCATCAGAGGTCTATGAAAATGAAATGTTAACTGATTTTTTCGTGACGTCACACCGACAGACAGCTTTTATCGGACACGCGTAGTCCGATAAAAGCTGTCTGTCGATGTGACGTCACGAAATTATTGGCATAAATTTAATTTTCGTAGTCCTGCGATAAAAATCATATAATTACACAGGTTGGCAAATTTGGGGCTCTTTCTGACCAGAGATGGAGAAGATTTTAATAAAAACTCAACAAAAATCGGATCGGAATCGGATCGGAATCCGATCCGAAATCGTTGTAGTGTGACCGCGGCTTAAGCCATGATTTATGGATCACAGAGATTGATAGGACATTTGGGATATTTTATTTTCTATTTTATTTTGAAAATGAGGTCCTCAAAGAAAGAAATTCACTGCATAGCCAGTGAATGATCTTTTCACCCCAGATTTCTCATTTTCAAATAATGCAACATTCAAAACTCTTGTAATGCGATATATTTTAGAGAAGAAAAGATATTGGCGGAGTTAATTGGTGAAATTGACCGGTTTAATAACGATAAAAGGTACTTTCTGTCTGCGGCTGCGCCCATGTTAAAATATACAAGTAAAACTCAAGATTTCCCTTTAAGGGCCCCTAATGATGTGAACTGGCATGCTAGATAATACTGGGGGGGGGGACTAATTGCAAACTTCTCACTGTTTTGATGGTACTTGTAGGCCAATACTGGGAGGAGGAATGGGAATGATTTAAAGAAATTTGGAAATTAGACCTTCCCACTTAAAAGTTTATGTTATATCACAAGATGTGGGTCATACGTCTCTTTTCAAACTTATTTACACCTTTGTGGTAATGTGTAGGTAGGCTACTTCACTTCAAGTACATTTGCAGTAAGTTCTAAGTGAATTCCGTCATTGGGAAGATCGTGCATTGCTGCCAAGCATATACGCATGCCAGCAAAGCCTTGATATTGAGCCAAAATCAATCTTCTCGGCAGATTACTGAAAATTTCCTAGGTTTTCTCCAGCCGTTTCGGTCGGACAAAGACGACTCAGCGCCCTTTAAAACATTTCATCTACGCCTCTGCTGTTACTGGCCCGGGCGCGCAATTTTTTTTCCCACGAGGTTATGGGCAAATCATGCCAATGGACCAATCAGCTTCTTGGAAATAGGCCACACCCCTAATTCCAAAATGACGGCTTTTGAACCATTTTTTTTGTAATTCTGACGCCAGATTATGAAAGAACAGGCCAGATAACCCCAGTCTACGTAACCCTAACCTTAGAAATAACCCCAACCATGATTTAGAAACAAATTTGAAAAAATTTTGAAAATCAGATTTGCCCATAACCTCGTGGGAAAAAAAATTAGGCGGCCCGGGCCTACCTCTTATTCTGTGAGTTGTAAGTACTTAGAGTGGCAGTTAAGTTTTGTGTGGGGTATCATTTATGGATCTCATTTGGGGATACGGAGGAAACAAGAAAGTTCTGTGCATACTGTTAATGGTCTTCTTTACATCATTATTTACATCGATGATTCCCCTCTGTACGGGTTACCAAATTTATGATGTAGGCTAATGATTACGTCACTACGTACTTAAACCGTCCTCTTTGCTGAGACTGGGCTAGGAGCATAGCTTGATACATGTTGACTATCTGTGGTAACCTGAGCTGCAGTAGACATATGGGTGCCACTCCCACGTGATACCTATCTTCGATGGACATGTATATTGTAATGGTCCTCTCATTACTGGCCGGTCGTGAGTGTAACTTATTGGCTGGACATGACATGTCAATCGCTGAAAAGAGAAACAGTTGATAGATATGAGCAATTTATTGGACATGAATCTACTGGCGAATGTGACAGACAGACAGACGGACAGACAGACAGACGAAAGATAGCTCTGTATACATCTACTAACACACCCAAATGTCATTCAATGAGTAAGATACAGACAGCACTTGGAAAAGATGGGAGTTCATCCCTCGATAGTATGCAATCAACAGTCGTATACACGAGGGAACACTGAGCTCCCATGACACATAAAAATAGTACTTCGTGGTTAACCGAGAATATTGTGTGAAGGTATTGACTGAGAATCCCAGATGACAGTGAGTGTATAAGGAAGGTTGTCATCGCATGAAAACCAAACATCCTAAATATTTAACACATGTGGCAAACTTTTGTCTGAACTACGAGTGAGTGTGATCTCTTACATAAACGTTTTATGAGAAAGATTCCGTGTGTTAGTGACTCAAATCTTCATTGCAACCATGTGCTGCTCAATCATAGGGATCCCTACTCGATATCATATCATGGAAAGGGCTTTGAAATGTATGTGTATATACGCGAAACCTTCTGTACAGCATCGTACACCGGGTATATCTATGCACTGTAATAATTGCCTAAACTGGCAGAGAGCTGCTTAGAGTAGCAGCTTCCTAATACACCTACCCCTGGGCCGTTCTCATGGCTAATTAAAAATATAATTTAGAGTCCCCACCCCATCCTATCCCTTTCTGAATGTCAAACTGTACCAGAACCTACACCATTTTCTTGGCAAACAACTCAGGCTACAGGCGCGGATCCAGACATTTCGAAAGGGGGGGGGGGGGGGCTTAAAGCCCCCTCGGCTAATTTTCGCCGATTTGTTATTGTTGATGTGGCGAAAAGGCGGGGGGGGGCTGAGCCCAGGAGCACCCCCCCCCTCCTTGGATCCGCGCCTGGGCTGGAAGTCTCTCACAGGGCCTTTCTTCGCCCTCTAAAACAGGGTTTTACAACCTTTTCTTACTCGATGCCCACTTTGGATTGCTGAAACAGACCGAGGACCATGTCCTACACCATATAGAGTGAAAAGCGAAGTTCCAATCACGTCATACGACGCAAGTTTCAACACACTTCGCATTGGCCTACTACTAAAAATATGCTACTAAACTACAGTCTGTGTCGGATGAGATGAACAATAGTAAAAATAAAGGAATGAAAGAAATTAAGAAAACCACTTTTTTGAAGGGGGCGACGACTTTGCGGCCCACAAGACGGGGCATGAGTGGGCCACGGCTCACCGGTTGAGAAACGTCGCTCAAAACGTCTGCACATATTTTTCCTTGCGTTTCGTCTCAGATAGTCTGCTAATTACTAGATGCACCCCATTGAAATCAAAGTAAGGGAAAACGTTGACACTGTGCATGGCTGCGTGCCTGAGCAGTGAAGCCACGAAAATGGTCAGGGCGCTTCCGCAGAACGGCAAAAAGCTGGTTGATCCATGGACCTAGCTAGCTCCATGGTTGATCGGCGTGTCTACGTACGTACAGTGTGTATGCAACTTCAGAAGTTAAACGTCATTTTATCCGTTTTGCGAGAGATTAGGCTAGGAGTAACTTTCACAACTAGGATATTAGTCATGGTGCCGTGAGTGTTTTGTTTTATACTCCTAGCTTGAATACTTATAGTTTCTCCGCCAATAACTGGGGCAAAAGCAACGAAGGGATGTTTGTATTACGGGCAGTTGCTTTGTTGCCTTATATACCAGAAACCAAATCAGTGGCTTCATTCCAGATCGCCAGATGTCATTCTGCTTAAAGGCAGTAGGCAGTCACCCCAAAAAGAGTGAGTGTACCCTGTCACTCTAGTTCATGAATGGCCTATTTTGATCATGTGACAATATTTTTGTTAGTGAATTGTTGAATTCAAGGAGAATTTTGCCTTGCTTTACCTATTGTTTGTAATAGTTATGTTCAAAACGTCTTCAGAGGTGCTTGTAATGCAATAAGAGGAGATTTGCAAGAGTTTGCTGATTTTTCAAAGAAAATTTTGGGGCGACTGCCTATTGCCTTTAACCTGAATTTCTATGATGCATACTTAGCTAAGATTGCATGTGTGGCAGCTTTGAGTGCACATGCCTGTGGGTATGTGACTGTGTGCGTGTACGTGATGGTGTACAAGACAAGAAGGGACTCATTCGGAGTACATTTATGCATTAGACCTTCACACAAAGAATGCTGGGATGAGAGTGTCCCGATTTCTTAAGTAATTAGGGAGCAACGACCCAATATTTTAGCAATTCACGATATATCACGACATAATGCTCATACGTTCATTTTGAAAGCTAAACCAATGGTTAATTCAGCAGAAGGCATTGAAGCATGGGACTAATATCCTTCGGAATGGTATTAGCTCCATTAATGCGGTAACCGCTAACGACTGCTTCATTGCATGCTTCCCAGCATGGAAATGTATGGTATGAGCATTATGTATGACATATTGCCAAAAAGCGTTATGCGTACTCTGCATTTGACATGTAGAACTTGCAAAATATGAATGGTAAAAATGTGACAGTGTAATTATGTGAGTCATTCTAATAGAGGAATCATAAATTAACCTATTCATGAACATGGATATCATAAATAGGCTAATACGAAACATTCGTATTCCATGCGGTTACGATGGTCTACCAGTGTCTTTGAAACTAGAAGCCAGTTTCCGATCAAAGTTTATGCAGCAATCGCTACCGAGACTGACGATTTACTTTAAATCATAATTTTAGATGAGCTAAGAGGATGTAAATTTAATTGCATAATTTCCTCGTTCCTGCCTACATCAACAATGATTAACTAACATTAACTTTTCTGCAGCCGGTTATCTTTGCACGGCTGAACGGAAGTTCAAGAAAGGCTAAGTATAGCAGTTGGTTTTGCAGAAATCTGTTTTCAGAACAACCACAGATTGTGATCAATTATTCGAATCATTCAGCATACGTTTTCCTACTAAAGGGGCATAGTGTGTTAGCATGCCAACGACATGGTACTGACACAAACATTTTTGTTTCATCAACAACACGCGGGCATTATTCATGAGCAACCGGTTACCCAGTGAATTTCTTTGTAAGAGAACCTCATTGCTTGAAGTTCTAGTTATCCAGCTACCTAACTGTGAATGGCCTATATCATTCTATGAATTTACATAAGCCTACGGGGCTACTTCAGTGTAGCCTGCGTAGCGCCTCTGTGGCTGCCGCCCCTCAGCGATGAGCTGAACGAAAAAACTTCGTCCGCTCCACCGGGTAACTTCAGTGGGGATGGGGGGGGGGGGGCTGCAGCACGTATTTTGCCAGAAATTAGAAAATTCCCTGTCCAAATGGGAAGGGAGGGTGTGAAGCTGCAACCTTGGCCCCTCGTCTTATACGCATAAGTGGATATAGGGGCATATCATGGTCTTTTAAGAATTTCTGTGCTACGAATTCAGTGCCCACATTTTACTTAAACTTCAGGTATTCCGTTATCGGTTATTATCTTACAATACTACCTCCTTACTTTAAACTGTTACATGCATGGAATATGGCTTTCCTTGCTCCGGGCTCTCAAAACTGGATGGTTGGTAATTATAAAGCTGCCTCCATGCTTCAAGCCTTCAGAAACATGATCTGAATTTACCTAATTGCCACATTATTTTGAATGTTACTAGTCCAAAACAGCACTTGGAGAGAGGAAAAGGGTCGAATTTACTCCTAGGTTTTAAATTGGTTCAGAGTTGCTCCTTGAAACTTCAAGGTGGTGAAACTCTCGTACCCCGATCTCTGTAAAGGTGCTTGCTTGGAACGTCTCCGTATATAACGTGCATGTCCTCTGTAGGGAACGTCATCATTTACATCGGCACGAATTGGTCACGTAGGTTTCGCATTTCAGAAACAAAAAAGTCACTTTAGAGTTACCACGCCACAAAATAAACTTTTTTATGTCTATATTGACCATTTGGCTATAATATTTATGTACAGTGTATCTTCAAGTGAACTTCTGCCAATGAGCTATCTGTCCATCCAATAGTTGACCTGCGGTAAGGTCACATCTGTTTGATTAATTTATTTGTAGGTGGTCAGTTTAGATTTGCAAAGAAAGTGCTTACCTATATAGCATAGTGATTCCGATACTCAAATGAAATAAAATAAAGCCTGTAAGGCCAACACGTAAAAGTTGCCACTAAAGACTTTAACAAGGCGGTTTAGATTTAGTTATTCAACATTTGACTAGATCATTCTGATAGCGTGCGTAAGCAGGGAGTTTGTTGCAACTCCCTGGATTAAGTGTGTACAAGTAGGAGGAGGTAATCCAGTGGCGTAGCTAGAGGGGGGGGGCAGGGGGCGGTCGCCCCCCCCCCACAAAGCCTCCGAAGGCCTCTGTCGGAAATTTCTAGTCTCTGTCGGAAAAAATTAAAAACAATTCATTTGAAACACTTACAACACTTGCTATGTTTTTAAGCAGAATTACAAATCGAAATGTCAACGTGAAATCAAAAGTCGGTCTCAAATTGCCCGGAAAGCAAAAAAAAAAAAAAAAAAAAAAAAAAAAAAAAAAAAAAAAAAAAAAAACCGGGCCCCAGATAAACAGTTACAATGCGGATCTAACTGCACAGCATCGCAAGACCAAATATTCACTGTGAACCTTCGGTCTATATAACGGGATAGTGCCTATCTGGCTAGATGCTAATCTTGGCTTTGCATCATTTACACAGAACGTGCAGATCCACCTCATACTAATTTATTCGTCCACAGCACCGGGGAACCCAGTGTGGGAGGAGCATATGAGAACTCAGTGAACAGGTGGGTTGCACCCCGTAAAAAGTCTCAGTCATGGCGGGTTGATGTACCCGCACACGTGGAAGACGAGTAGGCCTAAATGACAATGGGCGAAAAATGGGAATAAATGGTGGATTCTTTCCACACCATTCGATAGACAAAGTTTGTTGGCTGTAAGCCTAACTTTGGTAATTATTATGATTAAACCGGCGAAACAGCCAACGAATTCGAGCATCTGCGATTGCGAGTGTTTGTGACAGCCTTTGGTTGTCAGCGCTTGCGAACGGTCGCGATCTAATTCCACTCAACCTTGCGACATGTTGCAAGCATCTTCATGGCTATCATGCAATCTTTGGCACGGCTTTTGTGTTATACATACATACATGCTGTCCTACATTCTGCAAAATGATTGAAATTTTGGAAGCTTAGACTCGATCCCATCACCCTAGTTGTAATGCTTAAACTGCAGTTGCTACATTGCAATCACATAAATGTACATGAGATGCAGATGCAGAGCCAGGCGCAAGACCTATCCTGCCGATTGTTGGTTCGTCCATGGCTACTCCGACGTGAAATATTCGGGAGTTAGCCTTTTGCTGCTGAGCTGCTATTGTCATTACAAACAAGATTAATGTTGACTAAGCTGCTCTAGTCAATAGTTGTGAAGGTTTTTTTATTCCTTCGAGAAGCCACTTTGGGGACGATAAACAAGTACCATAAATGCAACCACTCTCCCTGACGGTTACCTGTTTTGTTCTGAAGGAGTACAGTTCTGAAGGAGTACAGGGACCGCGTGTTTGGTCTAGCGGTAGAGCATCCGCCTCTCACGCGGAAGGCCCGGGTTCGATTCCCAGGTCGAGTACTCATACCAAAGACTTTAAAAATGGAACCTACTGCCGTTGTGCGTGATGCTCCGCATAAGCAATGGAGTAGGGAAAACAAGCCAGTGAGCCACAACTGGAAAAAAGGCCGTGGCCCGCTCGACTTGAACCAATGGGTTGTAAACTGGGCCGTAAAACTCCATCTAACTAACTAACTAACTGAAGGAGTACAGACTACCAAACATATTCTGCGCCCATAGAGCTTCGTTGTGTTTTATCATACTTTGATTTCATATGGCTAAGCAGTAACTCCCAGACCAAGTGGCATACAAGCAAGACAAACTTAGCTGAAACAGTCTTCAGCAAAAGTAGGAAAGTCCATCCTCGAACAGTATTCGTAAGACAGACGGGTAAATGCTATAGCCTACATAATATGTTATTCACATTAGAGGCCACCTTCCCCCGGTGACATTTAGGTTAGTTAATCTACATTCGTCTCAATAAGGACAGATTCTCCTATGACTTCCGAAATGATAATTCAGAGTGATTCGTGCGTTGTGCAACTCTGCAAATCGGATTTTCCCACAAAAAATAAATTAGACATGCTTCAAATTCGGGACATCAAGTTCAATTTGTGTTTGTGCAAAATGTGCTACGAGTAATGTTATTACGTCAGTCAGATATCGACTCTTGATTGGTCAAATGTTGTATGGTATGGTTTGCGAAACGTATTCCCAGCGGCTAAAGCGCCCCATTCGAGGAACCTATAGATCCCCTGTCTGGCAAACCCAGGGGCGACACCGTCGCTGCGCCTGTTGTTCGCGGGGCTTGTGAAACCCACGAGACCTACGTCCTGCTTCCTGGCAACAAGTGTGCTAAACTTATGATTCTCTTCACATAAAGCGATCAATTGCAACTCCATGCTGTCACCCTCGTACACTTATATATGCGATCGTCGACCCCCCCCCCCCTTGCGGAGGTCGCAAAATTCTTACACGTTTAAAGCCTTGCGACTTGGCTTGCGTCATGGCTTGCTAGCAACGAATGCTTGCGACCAGTTGCGGGCAAGCCTCCTTTCACTAGGTGAGTTTCTCCAGGTCACGGGATCTCGAAAGGAATCGCAGGTGCATGCTCGCAAACATGCAAACCATTGGAAAGTGGGCAGCCGCCCTAAGTAACCATCTGGTGGATTGTGGCCTATAGGAACGAAGTATCTCCTTTTATCATCCTGCATTGAAGTACATTTCAAGCAATTCTCTGAGAATACCTCGTCTTACGTGACTTGTATTCTTTGGCTTAAAGAGTATAACCTGTAGCAATTTAATTTGTATGGTAGGGTATAGTCTAGGTGCATGCCAATAACTCCGTGTAAGGAATAGCCTTCCGAACGTTTCCAGTCCCGAACAACCAACTCTTCCAAAAGATATTCTTACACTCAAAACGTCACTCGTTCTGACTTGCAATTCATTAAAGCAGGGAGTTGCCAGAGACAACTCCCTGCCTAAAGTGAACATACATAAGTTACATCTTTTCAATATACAGGGGCCTAGCTACAGAAACTAGAGATCAGAAGTCCGATGTAAATAGAAAATTGTACGAAGTAGCCTAAGCAATCTCCCAACACGCGCCTTACAATGAGGAACACGTGGATCATGACATGACTCAAAAGATATAAAGAAGCCTGTTCTTGTTGAGAGAATTTTTTTCCATCAATCGCCTCGATTCCGACAAACCCTTGCTCCATCACGCCCACATATGAAAGACCAACGTCATCCCATTTAAACTTTCTCAAGCATGACTATACCATATTAGGGAAAAGATGAGATGTAAGGGACTCCGCAAAGGAACTGCTGTAGACGGGAGACTAACACACGGTCAATGACCACTGACACATATCAGTGTATGTGTACGTTCGAGGTCTTGCTTGCGTCGACTACCAGGGTATGAGTAAGCAGTCCTGGACTAACAGTTCGTATATTGTTCCGTAAAGATAAGAATTATTTTGAGCTAGCAATAAACCAACATGAGCAAGTCATACATTTCCACGAAAGCTTATAGCAGGTCCATTATTGCGGTCAACAGTAGTTTGTGCTTTGGGAGCAATTTTGTTTCCATTTGCAACATTAACATCCTAGAACCACAGTCCCTTCTCTGTACAAAATTTATCACATCGGATGGATATTGATCACGATGGGCATTAACTTAACACCTTCTATAAGGTCCTCGATGAGCCAATTGGCTTCCTGACCCTCAAAATACGTTAAACTCTAAATTACAAGATTGAAACGATCATGTAACCTCAGTGATTTAGCCTACACCCACATTTTTTGTTAGGGATTGGTTAAGGGGGGGGGGTGTCATAATTTCAAACCACGTGGCACCATCTAACGAGGCGCCACCATCAGTTAGGGCGCAGATCAAAAAGAAACTTAGAACACTTCCAGGGTCGTCAGAGATTGCACTTCCCAGACAGGTCATGTTACGTCCTATAAAAGGGCGTACTAGAGCCAGGGGATCTTGAGGGCTGAAGCTCTCCAGAGTAAGGATCTATTTCTAGGGCAGATTTTTGGGACAATCGGGCAATTTTCTAGAGTACAAAACGGCTTTCACGAGAAATAACGGCTTACCCCCCTCCCCCCCCCAAAGAAATGTCCTGTATGCCTTTGCCAGCTAAGAAACACACTCTCCCTAAATCCTGTTGAAAACTTTATATAGCTTGAACGAATTTTCAGCAGTTATTAACTTCAAAGTGAAAATCCTTGGGGGGGGGGGGGAGGGGATTAAGCGCCGTGAACAGGACCCAGACTGGTACGTCAGTATGCACCCCTACATTGTATCGAATATAGTGACCAGTGCGGCTAATTCCAAAGCTTAAAACTTGAAACCAGCCTGCAAAACGTTTTTGTTAAATAAGGGGCACATTCTTAAGCCGGGGGTGAAGCTCCATCCCCTCACGCGCCGCGTGTACGCCCTTTCGGAAAGAAAAATTGTTTATTCGGGACAAAGTTTATTGTCGGCCGCAAAATATAAATGCTTCTGTTGGGCAAAGGTGCCAAAAATATCGGGCAGGACTGCTCGGCCCCTCCTGTTCCCGATTGGAAGTGGTCCTGTACGCAAACGGCTATTGTCAGGGAGTTACCATTTGAAGGACAGCTCTTTGATCAATAATAAAGACAAGCAATGTCCATTGTAACGGGATTCAAAACTATATCTTCCTAGTTAATTAAAGGGACCGTGACCGTCATTGATTGAACCAGAGAGGTGATATTACTTTCCTGATTGAACCTAGGGTGACTGAATTTGCAGTCAAATTAAAGCAGTCCTAACCCCCACCAACTTTTAAAACACTGTCGGCTAACTCAAACAAATCCCACATTCATTAGGCTATATCGTTAATAGTATTTTAAACATCATAAATATTTCTTTTAAGATTATCTACGTAATAATCTAATAAATTTAATAATTCATTCCACAAACTATTGTACAAAAAGTCACATATTAATCAGGGTATCAATGTACACTTATACACTTTGGGTGAATACACTTGAGTTTTTTACGATTGTAAGGAAAATCTGATTTATTTAGGCCAGTTGTGCATATTTTATCGAATCATATATGGAGCAGCTTATGGGCATAGCTTCACCAAGAAATGTACCTCTCTTCACCTTGTAACTTCTTCTGTCCATTAATGAATATTCATGTCATGGAACTTATGAGGACTTTTCATTTCTCCCTAAAGCAATGTAACAATGTGTTACTAACTGAATTCAGGCTGCACGGTAGATCATGCATACAGGAATCATAAGTTGAACGAGGTATAGTTATTACTATATAGGGAGTTACACTT
The DNA here is from genome assembly GCA_029531755.1 of Holothuria leucospilota. Taxonomy (NCBI): domain Eukaryota; kingdom Metazoa; phylum Echinodermata; class Holothuroidea; order Aspidochirotida; family Holothuriidae; genus Holothuria; species Holothuria leucospilota. The sequence continues at coordinate 8,095,780 of CM055964.1, forward strand.
CATCTGGTGTTGCTAGGTTCTTTACATATGCTTGACCAACTCCCCTGAATTGACCATGACGTATTACTTGTCCATCACCAAGTGGGGCTAACCTTCAGGTAACCTCGTGACAATGACATTCCATACCACCTTGAAACCTTCAGGACAGAGGATAATTGTTCAGAGCAATACCAATGAAGTACTTCCATTGACCTGTTTTTTCAAGGAAACCGATCTCTCATACAAGAAAATCCCACAGGAAGATAAAGCGTACCTTTATACATTATCGGTGATCTTTCAAACGATCAGTCCATTCTAGTCCGTCAAGCTTTCACAGAAAATTACCGGTAGCGTAAGAAACTCTTGGATAAGTGTAACTAATAAATGTACAGCAAACACAGCAGCAATCGTGATACAGTACATTTCATATTTCATTTCAGAGATTACAGGACCGTCTCGTTCATCAAACTTCTACGATTTACATTTTTGGCTTAAATGAGTAGGAAATCCAAAACATACTTCACCTCCATAAGGAAAGCAGTAATACCTTTGATCTGATTCCTGCACCTACAACAAATATTGTTAGGGCTGTAGCCTGAGGGGAGGGGGGGGGGGAGTTACGAGAAGCCTACGTGAAATTTCCAAACCGTATGACAGTTGGCCTGCTTGAGCAAAATAGGCTGATGTACTGATAGTTTCACTGTCCTAATTGTGATTTTAAGGCCTTAATAAAAGGGAAATCGCTCATTAGGGTTTCCCTTTGCCAAATTTTTCCGGAGAGGTCCCTGGCCCCAGCGGTGGACTCGTATTTATGTGGGTTACTCTCCCTACATGACTCACACAGCTTAAATACATCTGTACATAGGCAGCCTAAAGATCTTTAGTATTACTTCTCATACCGTGCCATAGTATGCAAAAAAAAAAAAATGATCACCTCTAATGATCACCTCTAAAAAGCTAAACCTCAATGGGGTTGTAAAGTACTTTAATTTTCCTCAACCCTTTCTTCTTGAAATAGAAATATAAAGCATGAAATCTAAACATAGGGAATGTTTAGATGCAACCTACAAGGTATAACATGTGCCACTTCCTTCTGGGAGGCATATCGACCAAACATTTTCTTGCAAGGTCTACTGACGCTATATGGCTATGCGCCGACCGATGGTGGCTCCCCCAGTAGCCTACTAAGAGCTGGCAGCCGGCACCGGGTACCAGCCAGTTTACGTGGTGCTATGCGACAGCGGAAAATTCAGTAAATAAGTTGTAGAATTTGTCAAAATATGACCAGTTCAAAGCTTTACCAAAGATAACGCCACTCTGGATCTAGAGAACCTTAGAACATGAAAAATTTCTTAAAGAGAAGGGGTGTCACCCTCCCCTTAGGCAACACCCCCTTCAATAACACCAGACAAAAAAAATCGAATAGTGGTGAGGATTCCTTAACATATAAACAACCCAACGCTTTCTCAAGCCTTACCAAATATAGCAACATTTTGCATCTAGCCCACCTTACAAAGACAAATATTTCTCACAAAGTAGGGGTGGCTCCCACTTCTCTTAGCCAGCACCTCCTTCTTTCACGCAGCCAAAAAATAAAAAAGAAACACTAAATATGACAATTTCTAAAAATATAACCAGTTCAAACCTTAGCCACTCCCCCAGCACTCTTCCCCAGGATGACACCCATACACAGGTGTAAAAGAAAGGGGCCGCCTGGGTGTCAACTATAGCTATAGGCATGCCACTTATAGTGACCCGCATAACAGTGTCATAATCAGCCCCTCGGGATTTCTCCCAGGTTACGGCTCTTATTTTCTTCAGTTCAGTTCAGTTCAGTTCATTTTATTCTCTGCATTTCCCCAATATGGGGTATAAGAGACTAGTAAAATTATATAACATTCAAAGAGTACAAAATAATTACTTAGAATGAAAAAGAGAAAAAGGAAAAGAAAAAAGCATGGCAAATATACTGACACAACACTGACAGTAATCTGAGTAAAAAAAAAAATAATAAAAATAATAGCGAAAATAAAACAGTGACATCCAGTAACAAACAACAATAGATGTCAAGTACTAAAGTAAATAACAATTCGGGGTCGGGGGTTAAAGCTAACTATTTAAATCGTCGAAGGATTTCACCACTGAATAAACTGATCTTTAGTAAAGTCTTTCTATTACTTGTCTTAAATAAATCTTCCATTTTTAGTCCTTAGGCTGAGGGGGTCCCCGTGTGCATGAGAGGTCCCCTAAGTTTCTCTTCATATTATTGAAGTACACCATGTGGCACATCAAAAAAGTTTGGGTAGACTTTTGGTAACCCGGCAATAATCGAGAAAATGACGTCATAAGCCACGCCCATTGACGCTCTTTTGGAACCAAAATTTAGGGGTAGGGGAAACATAAATCACTGTATCTTTAGAAGTGTAAGTCACAGAACAACAAAATACCCCTTAAAATGTTTGTATTTAAGTACTCTATTCATTCAAACAATGATTTTGCAAATTAGTATGTTAATGAGGTCACCAAAGGTCAAAAGGTCACGAAAATCGGTTACAAGTGAAAATTTGACCGTTGCTCCAAAAATAACCTGTCAAATCATGATTCATTTATTTTGATATTTGTGATGCATGGAAATGTTAGAAAAGATGCTACTTATTGTTTTGATATGCATTTCAGGCCATTTAATGCCTAACAACATATCATAATATCAACTGAAAAATTCCATTAATCTAGAAATTGGGTATTGTGCACTCAAGCATATAGTATGCTGTGCATGCAGTGTAGTACCCACAAATACATTAGTTGAGCAATATTTGACAATGTTTTTATGCTTTCCATACAGAAGAGAAGTTTCTTTATGGTCAGTTTGTTTTATTTACCCTTACTGGGCCTTTGGAAGGTAGCTGGACAGCTCATGACAACCCCACCCCAAATAAATTACGACAGTAAAAATGTATGTACGTCGGCCTGACCAAGGCTGGCCCTAGGCACTTCGAGGGTCATACTGTATGAATAATATATATATTTCCAGGGTACGTTTCTGCATGCCCTGTGACGTCAAAAGGTGCATGCACGCGGCACTCATACACCACATCAATAAAGTACTATAGCCAAACCAATATCGATAGTTGATCGATCGCTCGCCGACATTCATCAATCAAATGTCACAGTATTGATGCATTATACAATGAAATGATCCAGCTGTGCATGTAGAAAATGTTCACTGAGCTAAATCTTTTTTAACAGTTGATCATAATGTCCACTAATGGTGATAAATTAGTCAACTTTTACCCACACAGAAACCACACTTATGCCTTGTGCACAGCAGGATCGTTTTGGGCAAGATTTAGGACCTAATTTTAAACACAATGGTGAACTTGTGAAAACTGAGAACAGACCTCATACACAAAAATTGTTCATTATGTAGTTAGTGTATTGATATCTAATTTACCCCTTCCTTTTTCACGCATTTCCTCCACTAATTTTGCCTCAAAACAACCTTTTTCTTGATTCATATATATATATTCATATATATATTTATATATATATATATATATATATATATATATATATATATATATATATATATCTATATATATATATATATATATATATATATATATATATTCATATATATATTTATATATATATATATATATATCATATGTAATTTTAAGGCCTTTTGACCTGGGGAGCAGCCAGGAATTTGTCAAGGGGGCGAAGCCCATAGACAGTCTCAGCGCTCCGCGCCACCATGGGTTGGCGCGAAGCGGAAGGAAATTTTGACCCAAAATGCCTCCCAGGTCGCTGGGAATGGCACTTCCCAGGCCTATTTACCTCATATAAATAGGGAAAACACTAGCAATATTGTAAAAATAAACATTAAAAAATACAAAAAATATGCTCAAGGGGGGCTGCCGCCCCCTTCGCTACGCGCCTACTTTTGACAAATTAAAGACGCTGTGAGCAGTGGCGCCGGAAAATTTTTTGAAAATGATCCCCAAAGGCGTTTAAGCTATAGATTTCTGAAGAAGGTAGGTTGAGGTGTGTTTTCGACAGGGTGATGGATCTACAACCATTTTCTATCACAAATGGTTCTCAAACTATCAGAATTATCGCAAATCCTTCGCAAACTATCGAAAACTTTCGCGCGCTCTGCGCCCTTCAAACCTTCCCTAAATTTTGTCCTTATATATTATCAATAATTTCCCGTTGCAACTCCTGCAGAAGCACAGCAACAGAAGAAGTCGAAAACTGTTTATGAATTCTCAGGTAAAAGACTGGCTTTTTGATTGGCAAATAGGTTTGTTGGGAAAATGAAAGTGTCTCGATGCAGAGCATGAATGCAGGTTTTGTCATGGTTATCTTATTTAATGAAAAATTTCGGCACGCTTCGCGCGTATTCGTCACGGTTTTCACTTCATCTCATGACCATTATTAAGGTTATAATACATGCAACTATTCTGATCGCAACACTTTTCCGAAAAACAGAAGTTCCAACCTCTGTTTAGGCTTCGCATCAATATGGGATCATTGATCTTTCAATCTTATTTGTGGCATGATGGGGAAGGTTGAAAGTACTTATTTGCCCTTACACAGTTTTCAAAACTTTGTAGGGGCCTACGGGGTCTTTCAGTCTAATTTGTAGCATGTGGAAGATTGAAAATACTTATTGGCCTTTATACATTTTAAAAAAAAATTACCGAGCGCTTCGCGCGCAGCCATTACTAGCATAGATGGTGATTGTCAATACACTTTAGACGAAAAACATTCTGAAACATGCTTGTTTAGTCCTTCACCCCTTTTGCTTTACCTAGCAGGGAGGTCTAATATCACCTCCCTGCACCTATACTCTTCCTCCCATTCTCCATTGCTGGAAGCTGTTCGTCTACATTTTCGTTCAAACTTAGTAAAATACCATAGTGGCCAAATGCCTGGCATCATCCTCTTTACTATCATTTGGATGTCAGGTAATAATCACCATATCAGTGCCCCATTTTATATAATTAATCCAGAGCTTCCAGGTGGCATGCACTATACCGGTGTCTGCCAGCCTTAGATGCCCTTTTATAATGCACAATGAAGCAAAGGAAAATTTTTGAAAAAGTCCAGTTTCTGTGGACTTCACTCACGTATGTTTACGTAAACACTTTCCCTGAATAGAAGGCCTTGAAGTAGCCAAAAGGGGGGGGGGGGCTTCAGGAGGGTTGCTGACAACATACACTTCTCTAAGACACTATGCTCTTCTCCTTCACCTAACCAAAAATTGGAATTCACTTAATCATGGATACAGTACTTTCCAGCCATATATGATCAGTTCCAAAAATATACCAAACATAGCACCATTTTGCATCTAGGCAACCTTAAATTAACAAAAATTTCTCAAAGGGGAGGGGTACATCCCTCCCCCAGGACGGTACTGTTATGTAGTGACAAAAAAAGGATTCCACACTGCTGTTTACAATTTTATCTCGATTAAAACAAGGACTTCAAAGCTAGGTCAAAGTTTACTCTCTCTCATAAGGCTGTGCTGCACTCATTTACAGCCGTGAGAGAATTCGAAACAAATTTGACATTTTCCCACCTATTTGCAAGGACTGAAGTCTAAGACCAAAATAGAATAGTCATTTCTTTAATTGACAAGCGTGGCAACATTTTAATGGCTAATATGAGGTACAAGCAAGGTTCCACACTATGCTTAAAAATATACAGAAAAATCATGCCTTAAGATTGTATGGCGTGTTTCAGTTGATATTATGATATCAACTGATCAAGGGTGAAGGACTAAACAAGCGTGTTTCAGAATGTTTTTCGTCTAAAGTGTATTAACAATCACCATCTATGCTAGTAATGGCTGCGCGCGAAGCGCTCGGTATTTTTTTTTTAAAATGTATAAAGGCCAATAAGTATTTTCATTCAATCTTCCACATGCTACAAATTAGACTGAAAGACCCCGTAGGCCCCTACAAAGTTTTGAAAACTGTGTAAGGGCAAATAAGTACTTTCAACCTTCCCCATCATGCCACAAATAAGATTGAAAGATCAATGATCCCATATTGATGCGAAGCCTAAACAGAGGTTGGAACTTCTGTTTTTCGGAAAAGTGTTGCGATCAGAATAGTTGCATGTATTATAACCTTAATAATGGTCATGAGATGAAGTGAAAACCGTGACGAATACGCGCGAAGCGTGCCGAAATTTTTCATTAAATAAGATAACCATGACAAAACCTGCATTCATGCTCTGCATCGAGACACTTTCATTTTCCCAACAAACCTATTTGCCAATCAAAAAGCCAGTCTTTTACCTGAGAATTCATAAACAGTTTTCGACTTCTTCTGTTGCTGTGCTTCTGCAGGAGTTGCAACTGGAAATTATTGATAATAAGGACAAAATTTAGGGAAGGTTTGAAGGGCGCAGAGCGCGCGAAAGTTTTCGATAGTTTGCGAAGGATTTGCGATAATTCTGATAGTTTGAGAACCATTTGTGATAGAAAATGGTTGTAGATCCATCACCCTGTCGAAAACACACCTCAACCTACCTTCTTCAGAAATCTATAGCTTAAACGCCTTTGGGGATCATTTTCAAAAAATTTTCCGGCGCCACTGCTCACAGCGTCTTTAATTTGTCAAAAGTAGGCGCGTAGCGAAGGGGGCGGCAGCCCCCCTTGAGCATATTTTTGGTATTTTTTAATGTTTTTTTTTAGCAATATTGCTAGTGTTTTCCCTATTTATATGAGGTAAATAGGCCTGGGAAGTGCCATTCCCAGCGACCTGGGAGGCATTTTGGGTCAAAATTTCCTTCCGCTTCGCGCCAACCCATGGTGGCGCGGAGCGCTGAGACTGTCTATGGGCTTCGCCCCCTTGACAAATTCCTGGCTGCTCCCCAGGTCAAAAGGCCTTAAAATTACATATGATATATATATATAAATATATATATGAATATATATATATATGAATCAAGAAAAAGGTTGTTTTGAGGCAAAATTAGTGGAGGAAATGCGTGAAAAAGGAAGAGGTAAATTAGATATCAATACACTAACTACATAATGAACAATTTTTGTGTATGAGGTCTGTTCTCAGTTTTCACAAGTTCACCATTGTGTTTAAAATTAGGTCCTAAATCTTGCCCAAAACGATCCTGCTGTGCACAAGGCATAAGTGTGGTTTCTGTGTGGGTAAAAGTTGACTAATTTATCACCATTAGTGGACATTATGATCAACTGTTAAAAAAGATTTAGCTCAGTGAACATTTTCTACATGCACAGCTGGATCATTTCATTGTATAATGCATCAATACTGTGACATTTGATTGATGAATGTCGGCGAGCGATCGATCAACTATCGATATTGGTTTGACTATAGTACTATATTGATGTGGTGTATGAGTGTCGCGTGCATGCACCTTTTGACGTCACAGGGCATGCAGAAACGTACCCTGGAAATATATATATATATATATATATATATATATATATATATATATATATATATATATATATATTATTCATACAGTATGACCCTCGAAGTGCCTAGGGCCAGCCTTGGTCAGGCCGACGTACGTACATTTTTACTGTCGTAATTTATTTGGGGTGGGGTTGGGTGGGTGCGGGATTTTTGGGGGCGGGATGAACAGTTCATGAGCTGTCCAGCTACCTTCCAAAGGCCCAGTAAGGGTAAATAAAACAAACTGACCATAAAGAAACTTCTCTTCTGTATGGAAAGCATAAAAACATTGTCAAATATTGCTCAACTAATGTATTTGTGGGTACTACACTGCATGCACAGCATACTATATGCTTGAGTGCACAATACCCAATTTCTAGATTAATGGAATTTTTCAGTTGATATTATGATATGTTGTTAGGCATTAAATGGCCTGAAATGCATATCAAAACAATAAGTAGCATCTTTTCTAACATTTCCATGCATCACAAATATCAAAATAAATGAATCATGATTTGACAGGTTATTTTTGGAGCAACGGTCAAATTTTCACTTGTAACCGATTTTCGTGACCTTTTGACCTTTGGTGACCTCATTAACATACTAATTTGCAAAATCATTGTTTGAATGAATAGAGTACTTAAATACAAACATTTTAAGGGGTATTTTGTTGTTCTGTGACTTACACTTCTAAAGATACAGTGATTTATGTTTCCCCTACCCCTAAATTTTGGTTCCAAAAGAGCGTCAATGGGCGTGGCTTATGACGTCATTTTCTCGATTATTGCCGGGTTACCAAAAGTCTACCCAAACTTTTTTGATGTGCCACATGGTGTACTTCAATAATATGAAGAGAAACTTAGGGGACCTCTCATGCACACGGGGACCCCCTCAGCCTAAGGACTAAAAATGGAAGATTTATTTAAGACAAGTAATAGAAAGACTTTACTAAAGATCAGTTTATTCAGTGGTGATTTCGAAACGGGAGATTAAACGTTTCGAAACGGGAGATTAACCAGATACTTTTCAAATGTTAGATTCTTTTTAAAAATACGGTAAATTTTACACTGAGTATTGCTATCAACTTCCACACACCATTCTTGCTTATAGATATCATCTAATTTTCCATCAATAGTTTTTTTAAGCCAAGGCAAATTTATATTATGACAGTGATGTGTATTATTACCATCAGTACTAAAGAAAGGTGTGTTCCAAATGAAAGGTATTCCAGTTTTTTCAAAAATGCTTTTAATTTTCAAGAGCCAAGGGGAGGTGTAGATACTTTTGTCATGAAGGACTCTTAGATATTTATACATCATGCAAGACAACTTGTTACCGTCACCATTCACAATTCTACCCCAAAATGTAACCATTCTACTCTCAACTAGTTTAATAAGTTTGTGTCTACCCAGATTTTGATTTTGATTTTGCCTAGGTAATGCCCGTTCAAATCGGAGACTTGGTGCAAGTCTATACCACATCACGCACTTCCTACCTACCACCTGTGAATTGTTCCATTTTCTTCTCTATTTTACAGTATGTTGTGTTAACGTTCCCGTTCTCTTTAGTTATCTACATCTCACTCAAATATGTTGCGCTCGCAATTTTCCTACATTTTAATATCTTTCAAATAAAACAGGTTCAATAAAACAGGTAGAATTGTCAACAATGGTACCCAGGTGGTCGATATAAATTAGTAAAATACCCCAAGGTGGACGTAGAATTTTTGTAAACATGAATTGCATTTTATCCTTCAGATGAGTTTATAGAGCTACGGCTCATGTTGGATGAGATTTCGTGATTTCTTTAGAGTGTAATTTAAGGTATTTTAATCAAGACACTTGGGAAGCCTTTGTATTAGTCTGCTTTTCACCTCAAGCCTGTAGCTTAAAAATTGTCCAGCATGTAAACATGATTCATAGTGATTCACTATTTGATAACGGACTTATTCTCCATGTGTGTCTGCCCATGGAGATTATCTGCCTCAGAAAATCTGATTAAAGACATACTAGCTACATGATACAGTTAAGCTGCGTGGCTAACCGTATGATCAGTTATGCTGGCTGAAATAGAAGTATATAAAGCATGAACTGTGAACCAACCGTCGTTGCTCCGCAGGATATAGGTAATAGCAGGCTACTTCATTTGAACATTGAAGTGTTTCCATGATTAGCCCTAAAAAGTGGTAACCGAAAAGTATCTGCTCCAGCGATCTAATTCCAATTATTTGTTGTCTTGTGCCGCGACAACAGTTCCCCATTTGTTCTTTTAATTACCAGGTACAGTTTAATCGTTATAGCAACCTGCACGGGGATCAAATCACCAAACACCTCAGGGCAATCCTGATTCCTCATTGCAGCAAAGAGGTGTTAATCCTACCGACGCCGGTAATAAGCATACACATTATTTGTATTATTTATACAAAACTGCTTCGGGGGTCAAGAGTATTTCGAGCTATTACTTTGCCTGCGTAACCGGTTGTGCGACATTTTCCTCTCCAGTCATATCCCTAATGAGCAGAGCAAACAGAGTCCGCTCTGCGAGGTGGCTGTTTCTGGACGGTATGCTCGCATTTACTGCTCGAATGTTATTGTACGGAAGAGGGCTTAGTTACGGCAGCTTTCATAACATTCCGTTCAGTTACAATTGTCAAGAGGCTATGCACACTGTCTCCTTGCCCAGCAAATTGACCATTGGATTACAAAAGTACAGATCTGATTATTCTGCAACCAACACGCTATGCGGTTTGAACTTTGAATTTCGATTGCCTGGAGATGGGGCAGTATTTATGTTTTTCCGTTATATTTCATAAGGGAGTAGGATTCCCAAAGTCCCGCCACTAAGGAATTACCTTTGAGATAAGGCGATGAGGCAGCAGCCCCCTTAACCCACGTGACCTTTGACCTTCACCACAACAAAAGCTTCTTTTACTCAATATAGTACATGTTGATGCTTAGGATGGAGAGTACCTATGCTTCCTATCTTAACATATCATGTTAAACAGGTTTTCACTTTGATTTCCGTGACCTCAGATGTCTTTTTACCTAGGCCTATACCGTAGTACAGCACTTCTCAACCGGTAGGCCGCGGCCCACTGGTGGGCCGTGAAGCTCTCCCAGGTGGGCCGCGAGATCCGCCATAAAAGTAAAAAATAAAGTAAAAAGAATAAACTTTATGTAAGGTGGGCCTCACAAATTCTGAGAGGTAAAGTGGTCCTCGAGTTAAAAAAGGTTGAGGAGCGCTGCCGTAGTATATACATTAAACATTTTCGGTAGGCCTACTTCTGCTAAATATCATGCATCTGCATCGTAAAAATGAAAAAAAAAAAACACCCATCGTATCCTGACATATTGTGTCAACGAGGTCTTCAACGTTTGACTTTCGGTGACCGTAGATGACCTTTGACCCCCACAAATATTAGTAGGTGCTTCGTCCTGGCATGGGTTCTCAACATATAAATATCAAAAACCTGTCAGACAGTCGGACTTTCACTTCTTGAGATAGCCTATCGTGTCACTGTAAAGCGTCAACACAGAAAAATACGCTTCTCGACCAATACATGGGTTTCTCTTTCATGGAAATCAGACGAATTATACATGAATTACAATGACGGGCCCTTTATTTTTTTTAATTTAAATGACTGCATTGCACTATGACTTCCACATCCGACAAACGAAAGGGTAAATCTCGACCGAATGTGCAAGTTACCAAAGAGTCTATGGGACGGGTAAACCCTGGGGAAGGCTTGCACCGATTTTCTTTACAAGTTGTATTGAACCATTAGGCTCAACAAAGATGAAAACCGAATCTCGCTCAGAGGCCCCAGTAAAAACTCCATTAACTCCTATAAAATCCTCTGCCGCCTAAGGACCACTTGTGAATGTACACTGTGCAAGCCTATACCAGTCAACTTTTTACAGCAGCTATTATCATTTCAATACCAATTTCGCCCTAATGATGTATCTACGTTAGAACTGTTCTAAGAATATACCCATCCCTATAATCCTGAGCTGTTAGTCTCTGGGGCCAAATTTGATCCGAACCCATGTACTTGTGCCTTGCGTAGGCTCTAACTCTGCCTCCACACGCGCGCTTCACCCACCGACATACGACTTCTTTAATGGTGCACTGTGATCACGGGTTTCCTTGCAAAGGCAGTGCTGAAAAAGGTGAAAATAAACAAGCGTTGATGGCTATTTGCTTCCGGGTCCTTCAGTTGTTAACAGCGGCGATAACGAAAAACGGGCTCTGGATTGTTTTACACTACAGTATCCGTTTTTTTACACCGGGAATGTAATTACCGCAAAGACGATTAAGTCATTATCCTTTATCTAAAAATAACGAATATACACTAACCACATAATTATCTCATCCTTCCACCCTCCTACAACCTCATCTGATCTTTCAAAATCATAAAAATAACAGTTTTTGACACTCAGACTAGCCCCACACCACCCAAAATTCCCAGGGACCATACTTTGATTGCAGTTCTATTCTCAGGTAGCTCCAGGTAATTTTAACCTAGCTTCCACTGTGGTATGTTGATAGGTGCCGCTAAATATTATGTACATATTGTAGAGGTCGGTCAGGATTAAGGTATTAACGTAACCCATTCAACAGCTCTGCTGGCCGAATCGTGATGTTAAAAGCGAGATGGACCAACAACAGCTTTATGTGGTTCAAAGAAAATATTGAATTTATGTTACAGAAAATTTTCATACTTATAACTTATGGGTAGATAGAGAATGCATAAGGTAGCTGGGTGGCATGATCTTTATTGCATATCATTGTTTCCAAGAAATAGGGTTCTCACAGAAAAGAACAATTAACTGATTTTCCGATAGGCCTATAGCTTAGAATTTGTTAACCCGAAATTCAACTGGTGTAACATTCGAGACTCTTTTACATATAACGCGTAATGATGTTTGGCAAGAAAAGCTATTACCAATATTTCCCTTTGTAAACGGAGAATATGCTTACGAACAAGAGAGAGGTTATATCACAGTAACAAGGTCAAGTACATAAGCGACTGGATAATGCAATTAGCGGCTGTATGAAGCACATATTTTTACAAAAAAGGCACAAGTTTTTCAAATCAGACACCCAATAATGCACTACCAATAGGAAAAATTATAGAATTTCACAACTTGGTAACGGAAGTCATATCCGTTCGGCTTCAGCTGGCGGGTAGACGACCCCACGTCCGGTATAGTACCGTATTGCCTAAAGATTAAGCAGTTTAGGCATACCCTTGTTCGTTGCAGACAAACAGAAATTTTATTTATAGATGGAGGATTGCTTACAATTGAGCAGACTCATGGAAAATTGTATTTTTTTTCTTAGCCAAAACAGGTCATCGAGGCACTTGAATTTTTCGACAAAAAAACATTGACTTTCATGTTATCAAAACGCGTCATCAAATAATATGCTGACTTAGAAGGTGTAGGTCATTGATTTTCACATAACATAATCTTGCTCCTCTCCAGTGTTACGTTCTTTTACGTTAGAAGTTTGCCCATGAAGCGTTTAAGTAAATTGGCCAGGGTGCAATCATTCGAATTGCAAGCCACCATTTGATTTTACTGGCAAATTTATCTTAGAATTTACCATTTTGTTCAACATTTATACTTAATGTGATCTAGGACCACTTAGGACTACATGCTTTGAACAGTACACTACCCTTCCAAAATGGATTATCGGTTAGCTCCCAAGTTATGTTCAAATAATATTTAGACTGAGGTATTTGTTGCATGCCCGTTGACATCTGGGGCACCTACAAATTGCATTTCATAATGTCCGATTGACTAGTAGATACCTCAGACTTTGCATGCAAGGACATCATCTCTTCCAGCTCTCCTGAATCCTCACCAACGGGTGGCCAAGCACCATACAAGGGATACCAAAGTACTTGTGATATATACACAAAGATTATTACATGCACCAAAAATTCTTGAGTACTCAATGCGTTCATTTTTGCCCACCTTCGCGCGTACAGACATTTTTCAAGTTCATTCAATAAACAAATTCTGGCATTTATGAGGCTGACACCATTTTAGAAGCTTGGGGATCTCTCGGTCATCCAGTCTTGCCATTCAACCAGTTGTCATTCCAGTGTAAACTCAATGGCAGAATTGTTGCTTACTCAGTGCGCTTCCTAGTTTTATAAGGGAAAGCTAAAAATCTTTAATTTTGTGTCCCCAAGAAATACCCGAAGCCTCCGGGAAATCTACCCCATCAAAAACCACTATGAGTCCGTAGAATAGGTCCCCAACTTCATGCTTTGCGGTCCTAGACTTCATGCTTTGCGATCCCACGGCACCTTCGGCGTTACTTCGTTCAAAAAAATCTGCGCACCGTCCCTCTGAAACATCCTACTTCGGAAAGAAAATCTTCTTAAATTTTCTTTTTTCTCTATCTAATAGTGTTTAATTTCCAAAATTTTCTCGGGGAAGGCCCCAGACTCCCTTCTGGACTTCTTGCCGTTCGCTCTGTAATATTCAAACTCCGTGATAAACAGTGACCTCCACTTTCCCTCCAGTAAATCATGGATACTCGCCCTGACGGATTACAAAATTTGAGTGTGATGTTCGCGGCGTACTAGCAAAAGTATGTGAAAGAAAGTGATTATGCATGGTACGTTTTTGTAGGAATGTATGAGGGTGGAGTGGGGTGGTGGGGAGAGTTGGGGAGAAGTGGGGAAACGGTTGTCACCCACTGACAGGTGGGTGAATCGTAGAACAGGTTGAGAAGCACTGACTTAGGTTACTATACAGTACCTACTACAGAGCGCCCTTAAACGCCTCCCGGCACCGCCAACTCTGACCGGACGCGCTTGCTCCGCCACTGTCGGCAGCCCCATTCATGGGAACATAAAAATTGCTGCGTCATGGTTCGTACGATAGCTTTAAATAATTATCGATTTGAAATATTCCCCACATTAAATGCTGGTATCTAGTTAGCTTATTATTTACAGTCATAGAGGCCTACTGGCTGTGGAGCATGCCAATATTTTAAAAGACTGTAATTCCTGTTAGGGTGTTACTAGCAACTTACGTACCATACACATGAGGCTGAGATGCCTGTGCAAATATATGCAAGTCGTCTAATTCACGTATGCTCACACACACAATCACACGAGTCGATTTCGCAGTTTTAAAATGTCATATTGTGCCAAAGGAGTGTTTGACAATTCAAGGCACTCAGCATATGCGTCAATTAATTATACGTGACCGTGAAACCGTGAAATCTTGAATAGTGACAGTTACTTAGTGTACAGGCCTGTGAGCTACAAATACCAATACATAATTGTAAAGGAAAACCGCAATGACTAAAAATTCTGCTAGCATTCATTAACGAATTCAGGCATGTCATAATCTCCCCACACTATTGCAGTTTGAGCTAGTTAGTACGTATATGATACACCACTGCTTTATCAAGAGAGAAACAGTTATCCGTGCAGTTAGCACACGCTAAAGACAAATATTTTTATTGAAAAAAGAAAGCCTGAAATTTATTTTATACAGGTCATTTAGAAATACCATTGCTAAACAATCAGCCTGAGGCTAGTCCGTACCGTACAGTGTATTGATCGTCGTCATAACGTAGCACATGCTGATCAGATCAATAATGTTATACATTGCTGTATATGATAGGCATATTTTAATAGATTCTTCAATTGATGTCGAAACCCACATGTGGATTATAAATATGAATATTAGTATCACAGTTCGTGCTATAAATATCATACCACGATGGACGAAGGCTTATTTTATGGCATCCGTGTCATTAATATTCGTTGGAGGTGAGACACCAGGTTTCCCACACTATCAGAACATGGAATTACCACCTCGGATTACAGCATATCTCTAATAGGTTCTCCAGAAAAGTAATTAAAACGTAAAAAAAATTATCGCTAAAATATTCATGTGAAAAAAGAGCCATTGGCTATGATATGTTTCACAGATCGCACTTTGAGTGACATCTGATGGATTTTTGGGAAGAAAAAAAATTTTGGCTTGAAATTTGAATAAGTTATAGAATAAATTGCTCTCTCACGAGATACAGCTAGAGATGCGAATTTCCACATGTGCTCTTACCTTCATATCTTTGTGCGTAAACACATACTGTCATCCACAATCCGTACACAAAACAGGTTATCCTAGATATCAACATTGTGACTACGGCTTTCTTTCCAAATAAACACTCCAGGACTCCAGATGTCTGTTGTACCACATGCCCACACAAGAGTACTTACTTCACCAATACCAACAAAAATAAGTACTCTTTAGTTTATGTGCTGACCAAAGACTTCCGCTCTGACTAACCCATCAATGACTATCGCACATCATTTATTCATTGAAATCGGCGGCATCGAAGATAAGCCCGTACATGAGGCTCTGAATTTAAAGGGTTATTATAGAGGGCAGTATCCCTTTTACAAAATGTTCGGTACACGATGCATTAGTGTACAGGGTTGGCGACTTTTTTATTTAAAAAAAAAGATAAATCAGATTTGTTAATTAAAACCCGATTGTTTTGATTTACATCGATTTTTTTTATTTCATGTCATCGGACAATACATGCTCGTTAATATTTTACAATAAATATGCTTGTTTTTGGTACTTTAATTCCTTTTCTGTCTAACATGGAACTTTAATGCAATGCTAGCTTGTTTGCAAGATTGTAAAAAAAAAAAAAAAATAAGAAATCTTGGAGTACCAAGGCTTTTTGTTGTGGCATTCTGTGAATGGCAACAATTCGCCTATGTTCTTATACTGCACTTGATATACAGCTTTCAATGAATAACTTCTAGAACCACATGTGTGATCACTATTTTAGCAATGCACTTTGGTACTTTTATAAGATCCCAGGTCGTTTTATAGAACTCTAATGGGATGAGGAATGCAATGTAAACAAAAACTTTGTAGTTATTGTGGAAGATTTATTCTCAATTTAGTTGAAACTTTTTGCTGGAAAGTGCAACCCATACCCTCACAGAATGTGATAAGAGTATACCAAGACACAAGTGCAACACCCCACTGTCACACCAATATTAGTAGCCTACCCTTATTTTCGGGGAATTCCATCCCCAGTCTAGTAATCGTTTTCTTGTATTTGTAGCAAGATACGGTAAACGGCTAGGGAGGTTTTAATTTTGTTAGGAAGACGGGTGGATACCGGCACGACACCATACATGTTCTTCCTGATATGAGTCAGTCGCCCCTATTTTTACTGTCAATGAGAGCAGTTTATCACTATGAGTCCCCAACGTTTTATTGCGCGTTGCGCCGCGCTGCGCAGTTTTGGTGTCTTTTTTTGTCAGCATTAATCTATAGTCCTCAAATACGCTTATAGAACTATGCTATGACAAGGAACTATGGCATTCCCTGTACAACTGAAGAATGCAGCGTCCATCCAAAACATGGCACTGAGGCATTGGAGGTGCAGTCGCAGTGACTATGACTTCGACTCCAATAAAAAAGAAACAGATGACACAATGCAGGAGAGGGTGGGGTCACTAGGACTGCGACTGTACCTCCACCGAATTGACGAAAAGCTTTGTGCAAGAGAACGGGTAGGTGACTGAGACTACGATCCCACTTCCAACAAACAGATGGAATTCTACGTGCAAAAGAGACTGCTCCTTCAAAGCAAAACCCACCCATACGCCATAACTGTTCAACGAACAAACAGTATTCTGCAGTTCACTCCCATTTCCTCAATTGTTGGCTGAAGATTTGGGAATCGAAAGGAGCCGAAGGTGACCCATGGGTGACTCCAACGGGCGGCATGCCCCCACCCCTCATCGGGAAATTTTCCAGTTTCGTCGGGGAGCCTTAATCCGTGATATAAAATATGTAATCTACTTGATTTTTTACTTAGGAAGGGCAGATTCTTCAATAAAAACCTCAAATTTTCCTCCATTAAAAGTTGAACAGAGTTTTTGAATTTCTTCACTAATATTCTAAATGTTTCAAATTTTCTTCAATAACAAACCCAGATTTTTGAATTTCTGTAAATAGAGGCCAAAAGATTTTCGGCACCTTTGTCAGGGCTTCGGGTTCTGGCTCCCACGCTGGGGAGCTTGTCCCTCCCCTAGTGTCGGGCAAATCCTGGCGCCACCCGGGGATAGATCCTAATGTGACTACGTCTCACAAATTATGTTATCCAAATGAATGCGAAGAATTAAAACTGATTAGATTCCAAATACGGTACGAATGCTCATAATACCCTGCATGCCTAAAACAGGCTAGTGGTGGTTTCCATAAATCTATCTTTCTAAACACGTTAATGACTTTTGGATCACTGTGGTAAGTAGAATCTTACAACGGTGGAAGGTCTTCAGAGTGCCCAAGGTACGACTGAAATTTGAAGGGGAAGTGACGTTAGAGGGAGGGTTCGGGAGTGGGGGTCCCATTCCTAACATGACTTATTGAAAACTTCACATGAAGTAGTGCACTTTGGCTACTCTCACAACGTAAATCACAGACATTAAAGTGGTTGTAATTATGTCCCATTCAGACACAAAACCAACAACTTCCGGTACATTTCACACAATTCTGGCGCCGCCAGATTTTGATGACGGGGGAGGGGGGAGCACCACAAAAGGTGACGTCGTTATTCCACTCCAAATAAACTCAAAAAGTCAGTGTAAATGTGCAATGCGTATCTACGACACTTTGTAAAGTTTTCAAGCGAGGTGGACCCTTCGTTTGTCACCTATTGCGGATGTACCGTCTCGGGAGAGGGAGAGGGGACTATAGCGGTAGGGGGCGGTGGGGACCCTTTAAGAAGTTTTTGTTTTTCAAAGGTAGCTTAGATGCAAAATGGTCATACCTTTGACAAAATTTCAAACTGATCATTTTGTAACGTTTGCCGAGTCGGTCGAAATGACTGAAACAGGACCAAAAACACAGATTTTTTTGGTGGTTTACATTTTATTCTACGTTGTACAAAACAATATTTACAGAGAAAAGGCTTCCTCTGACACTCTGAGCCTATGTTGTGCTCATGTCTTACTGCTCTAACTGTTCTGTAGTCTGCCCTTCTCTGACAGATCGAACGACGTGGTGTCCAGGGGCGTGCCCGCCTCAGGGACCCCGGTGGGTCCCAGGGGCAAAGTCTCGTTGGGTTCCAAGGGGACAAAACCTCCGAAAGCTCTGGCGTATTTAAGAAATTGTAGGCATTAAAATGATGCGTTTTAGCTTCAAGTTCAAATGACACTGGTTGGGCTTTTGACACTTGACAGACCACAAAAATCACAGTTCGACATTTTCAGTTATATTGTTAATACTCCGTATGTACGAGCTAACGTTTGGCCGAGATCGATAATACAGAGGTCTTGAGGAGGAGGGCAGGATGGACTATTTTGAGGGTTTCCCGGGACTTTGGAACAATAATTTTCAGAAAAGGAGGTCTAGTAATCAGTGTATGTGCGCGGAAGCTCGCTGAAAAATTTGCATTTTTTAGGCTTTTTAGTGATATGAGTAATAGGATAGCTAAGAAAAGTATCCTCAAGGAGGGGGCGCATTCCCCATCCTTCTTCGCTAAGCGTCTGTCCCATATTACGGTACCGGAAATGGCATTTTCCGTGCCTTACAACTTGTGTCTAAACAATTTTTAAGAAGTCGGTAAATTTACACAGGTCGATGTGATAAAAATTTGATTTAAAAACGTCTGGCGAGGGGAAAACTGCTCCATCCGCTGAGTACGGCCATGGAACATTGGTGGTTGCAATCATAATGGAAGAGTTTGTACGACCCAGTGACAAGCGAGATGTTCTACAGGAAGTAACCTCGAATCATGAAACAATATTTAAAACAGGTGCGCGCGAACCCTGCGAAGCGGACGAAGTTTTTACGTTCAGCTTATCGCTGCGAAAAAAAAAAATGTTGCGGTGAGGCGGCGGCCTAAGGAGGGGGGAGGGGCAGCCATAGAGGAGCTAGGCGAGCTAGTGCGAGCGAAGAGTGTCGAAGAAACTGCGTTGTTTGAATCATTTAGTTGTGGTCTTGTTTTTCTTTATTTTTAAATGCATTATTGTCCATTACATAAAAATTTTACTTTCCCAAGGTGCCTGTTATTTCCATAGCAGGATATATGAACCTATATCCTGTTGTATGGTTCTTTCTTTCATGATTCATTTTTGCAGATGGTCTGAGGGAAAGTGTCCCATCAAGATGGTGGCAGTTGGTGGGGGAAAGTGAACAGCGGGAGGGGTACCGAGGGTTTTGGAAATAGTACTTAACTCAAGTTGTCCTACAAGAAGCAATAACGAGGAAACTCCACCAAGTTTTCCAACGAACAACAGCATGGGCGCAGATCCGTCTTGGATAACGGTGGAGACGTGTGTCTGTTCCCTGATAATATCTAAGGGGAGCGCGACCATGGGTTCGCGCGTAGCGTGCAAGAAATTTTTGGCAAATACACCTCCCAGATCGTAGGAAATAACACTTCCTAGACCCAATGATGCCCCCAAACCTCCTTAAAGTTGACCTAAAGTCTAGAATTACAAGAATATATATTTTATAGAGGTTGAAAAATGAATTCCATTTATCCAATTCCCATTTTCATAGCTTATTCCGTTGCTGAGATATAAAATGTTGAAATTTATTCACTTAATTTGAAATAGTCGATCGCGCAATAATTTGTGATGCTCTTCTTGTACAACTCACATTACCTGCTTTTGTTTTCTTATGAAATTAATTTGTTTATATGACCTTGAAACATTTACCGTTCACTTGCATATCATGTTGTAGGGAGAGGGCTTTTATAGCCAAGTCACCCTAAAACAGTAAGGCAGTGATCACATTTTGACACAAGGTGCAGTGACTTTCGAAAAAACAAAGAACAACAAAGGCTGTAATTAGTGTAGTAATAATTCTCGAGTCGTCTTGTCTTTTGCACAATGCTGGATCAAACTGCGCCAAAGTTCAATACGGGAATACGAAATGCAGCGTTTGGTTAAGACAAATTGATGGGGACACGGTATATCATGTCCCCACCACTGAAAAAGTTGGTGGGGACGCGTCAGAGTATGGACACGTCCATGCTTTGAAAGAAATTTTTATGGATTTTTCTGTATGAGTTAATTTCTGAGTGGTGGTGCGCCCGAAGCGCCCGAGAAAAATCTTCCTACCATTTTTATGGTACCGGTATTTGATAAATGTTTTCCTTCATTTAGCATTGCAAAATTTGATCTTAATAGGCTTTTAAAATTGTCTCATAACTTTTCTGGTCTCGCTTCCTCTCGCTCATTTTTTTTTATTATTTTGTATGCTCTGAAAAATTGAGGGGGCGGGGCAAGTGCCCCTTTGCCCCGTAATCCCGCCTATGTATTTATGTGTGTTTTGTATAAACGTTTTTGACAAATGTCGAAGTCCACCGAGCCTCCAGTTTTGAGTGGAGGAGGCAAAGTCGCAGTGGTTGTTTATGAATGTGAGTTATTTTCATTTTGCAACACAATAAATATATGTGTGTTTTTGTTAATGTTTTTGAAAAATGTCGAAGTCCACCGAGCCTCCAATTTTGAGTGCAGGCACAAGGTGAGGTTTATTATTGGCGGGGTATCCTATAGTTTATGTAACAACTACCAAAAAAGTGTATGAAACCCGTATCCGTACCTTTGAAAAATACGTATAGGATACATAGAACTGACAAAATGGAACTGAAGGTTAAAGCATATATTTTCTACAGGGGCTCAAATCCCGGTGGGCAAGGGGGGCCTTTGCCCCCTCAAGTGAAAAAGTGTGGGGCAAACCCTAATTTGGCTCCCCCCCCTCCAAAAATGTGAATAGCAATACTCATTTTTTTCGCCGCTTGGTCACTTTTGACATCCCTTTGATAACAAAACATGACAACAATACAATTATAGGCTATATCTGACATAGTATTTGAATGTCTGTTGATCAAGGCCGTATGGAATATCATCTGAAGCTGAAACCCTGCGCAGACGAATCAATTTTCAGTCGAAAACTTTTAAGACATGTCTTAGTATACCTTAACTTCGTTTCCTAATCTAGGCCAGAGCGATCTATCTCTGCATTTTGTGCCCCGGTTCGTGAAGCACATCAGTAGTATTAATTAACTTTGCGCCCTAACTAACCCTTTTGACAAGGGTAAATGTTCTAAAACCCAGGAGCCTTTACACTAAAAAAAAACTTCCGTTCGAAACAATCTTTCTGCAGCTTCTGAAATACTAAAACCCAGGAGCTTCCGGGGGCTTCGCCCCCTGGACCCCACCCACGAGGGCTTCGCGCTCGCGGTGCACGCAACGCGTGCACAGTTTCAAATCCACGCGTACACCATATTCGTTTTCTCCCCCTCACTCTCAAACAGAGATTTGCGCCCCTGATTTTCATAGTCTGCTCCCGTTTTGCGATAGAAAATGAACGGGAGAGCATACAAAACATAGTAGTTTTTCACTGCTAAAAAAGTGGGGGATGACCGCATGCGCACTTAGAAACACCGGTATCGAAATGTATACAAAGAAAACTATTTGAATAGGAATGTACGTACACTGAATTCACTGATCGTCGTGTTCAGTGTAGAATTGCAGATCCTTCGTAAAACGAACTAAATATAGAAGTAGGCTAATACTCACTGTTTTTGTTGGTTATGATCCAACCCTCACAAACTCCCCAAAGAGTAAACGCAAGCTTTAACAGGAATGCCAGCAGACTGACAGCATTCCACTTAAGTTCCATGATCCTGGGCTAAGAGTAGCAGCTCCCTTAGGGCTTCTGTCACAAACAAATGTACACGATTGGCCCGACTGTTTCTTCCTTGGAAATATGACCACTTACTGAAGGGTCGCCCGTCAAAATTTATCATCTGTCCTAAAGTTCTTGCGCATAGTAGCCTTCCACTTGAGTTGTATACTAGTACCGTCCTTCTGCTTCAAGTTCATTCCCCTGAAAACCAAACACTAACACAACTAAAGCGATTTTCCGACAGTAATGCTTTGTGTACGTGCATCTTGATAAGCCGCAACATTTGTCTCTCAAACCAGGGATTAACTCCCTGCTCTAACATAGTGACACGCTACTGTCATTGCAAAAGTTGGCATGTACTTGCCATATCCATAATCTAATAGCATTGTATTGCACCCTCTTTGAAGTTTTTACGATTCCCCAGAGAAATAATCATTTCGCCCAAACAAAGAATCTTTTGCTATATTGGAGCGATAGCTTTTGGCAGGGAGTTGCTAAATAGCAACTCCCTGCTTTTGGCAAAACATTGCAAACAGGGCGCCTTTTGTGTTTGGTTCCTGTGAACAATAAACAGACCAACTTGCTCGTGGTCTATAGAAATAGACCTGGCAGGTGGACTGGCGGAGTTTTGTTATCTAGCCCTATAAAGACCAGAGAACAAGCAGCGCGCTGGGTTTGTTCCAACTCCTCGGGAACAAGAAACTCAAAATAGTCGACTCGGAAGAGCCACTACCTTCTCCCTTCTGTGACTATGCCAGGTGATGTCGTGGTGTCGGCGGCCAAATGTGCCGTCAGATCGTTCTCTGACTTCCCGGTTCCCAGTGCTAGTAGCGAATAAACCAGCATGACAGGAGAGGTACGGACGGCCTAAGTCAACCATCGACTGCATTATAATTAATTACATTCGATTTCGATTATTCATGGAGTGTGATTACTGTACATTCAAAGAAAAAGTTTGCGTGTGTGTGCGTGCGTGTGTGTGTATTAGGGGGAGAGGTAGTTTGAGCACCGATCGTTTCGGCCTCCATTGGTGAGGAACATCTACTCAGGAAAATCACTAGTAAGGAAAATATTCCACCCGAAACTTTGCCTTGGTGTCCATACCTCACGGGGCGCCTCATTTTTTTCCCCACCAGGTTATGGTCAAATTTGATTTTCAAAATTTTCCAAATTTGTTTCAAAATCGTGTTGGGGTTCTTTTTAAGGTTAGGGTTATGTGAACTGGGGTTATTTGGCCTGTTCTTTCATAATCCGGTGTCAGAATTACAAGAAAAGGGTAAAAAAGCTGTCATTTTGGAATAAGAGGTGTGGCCTATTTCCAAGAAGCTGATTGGTCCTTTGGCATGATTTGCCCATAACCTCGTGGGAAAAAAGATTGCGCTCGCGGGGCTGCAAAACCACCCTAGCATATTTTCATGCTCCGTGAGCATTAGATGGCGGGTGTTGAGAATTTTTAGTGTGTGTCAAGAAGGTACTAGTTTTGACATTTCCCAACAACAATTTATATTAACGGTTTGACGAAGCTGGGTGTGGAGACAACAATAAAGGATGGTCGATGGAATGCCCGAAAAGAGATGGTTAACATTAATTTCATTACCCAGTATGAAATTCCATCTAGACATATCACCAAACTAATGTCGTGCGTGAGTTATGGAAGGGCTAGAAGTAAGCCAAAAAATAGTAAGTAGGCCTAGTCCACATTCAATGTAACTTTACTATAGTTAACCCTCTATTCCATGAATTTCCATCACTGAACTCAGACCAGAGAGCTGCCATGAACTTAGCCAAATTTATTATTGTGGTCTTCTAACCGTGATTCATACAGTTGGCTATTCTTAATCCGGGCTAGCCGCAGGTTACCGTGGACAATGGCCTAGCTGTGTTGATTGTCATCAAGAGCTGGCAAATACTTCCTTCAAAAGAGGGTTTACCAGAGAATGACTAATTAAAAGGTCCTTTGTCCATCCGATTTTCAGCTTTTGGCACCCTAGTGACCTTGATCAATGCTCAAAGTAGCCGCAGATACTGGATTTCTCTTTTCTTACGTACTTTTAACGAGCAAGAAATGATTGCTCACAGCAGAGAACACATCAGTGTCACGGGTTGATGTTTAATATTCTTTCATGTAGTATCAGCGCTTTTGATTGACTCATACAGGGGACTCCCCTTACAGATCACTCTCAGTATATTCTGGCTAACTATGGCACCGATTTCATTTCTTTTCTTTTCTTTTCTTTTCTTTTCTTTTCGTTTCTTTTCTTTTTTCTTTCTTCCTTTCTTTCTTTCTTTCTTTCTTTCTTTCTTTCTTTCTTTCTTTCTTTCTTTCTTTCTTTCTTTCTTTCTTTCTTTCTTTCTTTCTTTCTTTCTTTCTTTCTTTCTTTCTTTCTTTCTTTCTTTCTTTCTTTCTTTCTTTCTTTCTTTCTTTCTTTCTTTCTTTCTTTCTTTCTTTCTTTTCTTTTCTTTCTTTCTTTCTTTCTTTTTCTTTCTTTCTTCTTTCTTTCTTTCTTTTTTCTCTTTCTTTCTTTCTTTCTTTCTTTCTTTCTTTCTTTCTTTCTTTCTTTCTTTCTTTCTTTCTTTCTTTCTTTCTTTCTTTCTTTCTTTCTTTCTTTCTTTCTTTCTTTCTTTCTTTCTTTCTTTCTTTCTTTCTTTCTTTCTTTCTTTCTTTCTTTCTTTCTTTCTTTCTTTACCAGGGTAGCCCAGTCAACTTCAAGTTGCTCTTCCCTGGAGCCCTGGGTTAAAAACATCAACAACATTAGTATAAGACAAAAATTAAAATAGGAACAAAAACGTAGAGTTAATACCATAAAATATCAAAAAGTAAAACATAAAACGAGATATTACGGAGCAAATTTATTCCATTCAATCACCTCCAATTTTCACGTTGAACCAAAAAGAGTTTACGTTGCCCATGTGACTAATATTTTTATTGATTTATTGTCAAAACGTGTCAAGGGTGGCGCCAGAGGGGGGGGCAGGGCGATGGCCCCCCGTCGAGGAAGGCTAGCCCCGTCGTCGGGGAAATTTTACAGTTTCGTTGGGGGGGGGGGGGGCTTAATCCGTACGATAAAATATGTAATCCCACTAACCTTCAGTCGCCCCAACGATCTGCTGGATTTTGCGCATAGGAAGGGTATATTCTTCAATAAAGACCCTCAATTTTCCAATGTTTCTTCAAAAATCCAAATTTTTCAAATTTTCTTCCAAATAAATCCAAATGTTCAAAATTTCTTCAATAAAACTCCCTAATCAGCGGGGTAGGAAGATGTTTGACATGGGGGGAAGGACGCAGACCAGGTGCGATTTCTCGACCTTGATACCCTTCCCACACCAGAACATCATATTTGCTCATTATAATTTTTCCGATTTTAATTTAAGCAAAATAAAAATATTCAAAGAAAAAGGAAGCAACTACAACATCAACATCCATGCAGCAGTGATGTAGCTAAGATTTTTTCGTTTGTGAGGCTCTGGAGGACTGGAGTTATTTTTTTTTGGGGGGGGAGGGGGGCTTCCGTTTACTATCTAATCGGAGCGCCACCATAGGTTGGCGCGGAGCGTACCAAGAAAATTTGAGATTGAATACATCCCAGATCGCCGGAAATGGCACTTGCCAGGCTTGATAGCAGCCATCAAGATATGCAATTTTTGTGAAAAAATGTAAAGCTTGATTTGATTTGATTCTAAAACACATTTCTGTGAGGACAGATTAGCTGAGCTGGCCGGACTTGGGGTCCGAGGATTGCAAGTTTGAATCCCATTCATCATCTAAGCGGAGCGCCACCATAGGTTTGCACGGAGCAAACCGAGAAAATTTGAGATTTTAATACATCCCAGATCGCCGGAAATGGCACTTACCAGGCTTGATAGCAGCCATCAGGATGTGCAATGTTGTGAAAATTTTTTAAAGGTTGATTTGAATTTGTTCTAAAACACATTAAGTTTGTCACAATCTATCCGGCTTTATTCAATATTATTCAGAGTGGAGTTAGCCCCATGAATTTCGGTGGATTGATTGGAATGGAGATTTTCCACAGCCAGAGTCTACTATTATTAAGTTGGTGGAGCCAAGATTTGCCCGACGGGGGCCACCGAACCGAAGCACCGACAGCCCCAATGCAGTCGGGTATAAGTGGGATTTGAAGAAAACCTGTGTACTGGACCATTTCATTCGGGGCATATATTGCATAAAATTTTTATATACTAGAGAAGCATAGTTCCGCGCTGATTAAATGTTTTCCCCGGAATCTAAGCTGTAAAAATTGCAAAGCGCGAAGCGCGAAAATTTTTGGTAGGTTTTCACAAAAAACATATGTAAACATTAAGAACAAAAAAAAAGACAGAAAATCTGTAGGGGTTCTAGACCGTTTAGGAGATAATATGCATTGTATCGAAGCTACCTTACCTATTCGATGAAATAGCCAAATATTGCTCCGTGAGTCCCTCACCAGCTGGCCGTACCGCTTGACACACACAAGAGAACAGTTACTAGGCTTTGCAATATGGGATGAAATTTGCAACCTCGACATAAACTGTGTACTTTCCTACATGTTACTTGGTAAGGTGGAAAGGACTTGCGCTATCTAGCGATGTAGAATGGAACTATTGAAAAAATTAGAACATCTCTTCTGCGCGCGTAGCGCGCCGAAAATTTTGCGTTCTTATTAGAGAAATTGTCTTCTTGCGAGCAAAAACGGGTAAAACGAAACTGTAAACTTTCATGATGTGGGGAGGGGGGTAAAATGACATTTGGCCCCCCACAAATCATATTGGGGGGCCATGACCCCCTTGGCCCCCGGTTCCTACGCCACTGCTAATTTTCAAATTTTTGTAAAAACCCCCAAATTTTTCGGCCGCGCTCCGCACGCCGAAATTTTGGAATTCCTCACCCTTTTGTCAACTCATCGCCTTTGTCGGGGCATTGGGTTGCTGGACTCCCGTCGGGGAGCTTGACCCTCCCTGTCAGGCAAATCCTGGCTCCACCCCTGAAACGTGTACAAGGTTAGTCTTCCTGGTGATATGCAATCAGTCAGGTTATCGCCTGCCTGTGTATTTGTTTTACTTGCGTCATTTGCCCATCGACGAGGGGGAAGCCATGATCCTCTTGGCACGGTTACTATAAAAGAGGGGGAAGCCGTGATCCTCTTGGCATGGTTACTATAAAAGAGGGGGAAGCCATGATCCTCTCGGCATGGTTACTATAACCAGAGTGATGCCTTTACAGTAGCATCTCGCTGCTCTGAAATGCTTGTCTTTTATGATACATATATCACAAGTAATATTTGATAGTGTCTTCATGCAAAATGATGTTTCAAAATCACGTGGGGGCAACTACGAACCATTAGCTGCCCTTTAATTAGTGCATTTGGTTTTAAGATCATTGTTGATTATGTTTTCTCAATTTTTCTTTTTCTTTTTCTTTTTATCTAGACTGACGTTTTGGGGGATAAGGTTAACTATTAAAATACTCCCAGTCCCTGGGCTAATGTACAAGTATAACAGGAGGCTACCATCGAAATGGCCAATGTTGTTCGGCATCAGTGGCGTCACTTAGGTTCAGGGTTGCAGGGGGTAAGAATAGGTTTGGTGCCCCCAGACAGCTTGATGTCTTCTCAAGGTTTCGATATTAGTGGTCAAAAGTGTAGTCCTATGCCAGATCCAAGTGGGGGAAAGGTTTCCACTGGCAAAAGTCCCTTGCAAACAAAGTATCATCGTGAGTGCCAGACCCGCCGGGTGCCCCCTAGCCTGGGTGCCCGGGGGTTCGCCCCCTCAGAGCGCATAGGAGTTACGCCACTCTTCAGCATCGTATACTGTCTATAGTATATGCCCTTAACTCTCAAATGCGGCCCCCGTTCCTGTCGGTGCGCTCCCGGAATTTGAAAAAAAAAAATCGGCAGCACATTCGATTGCCCGTCCCGCGGACGTGTATTACTCCTGCACCCACACTGACTGCACTCGTAATACCAGAGTATGTACGCCAAAGAGGATTACATATTCGACACCTGCTATGAAGGTAACAAATTCGGCAGAAGAAGCGTAGTAAAGCTGGGAAAGGGTCAAATAATCGATGCTAACATTTATTTAAAATTATGTCATGATTTTGAAGTCACTACCTGGTCCCTTACCTTCCAATTTTGCTCCCACGAAGTGGTGTTAGCATTTTAAGCATTTTAACCCCTTATATTACACTAAAAAGTGAAGTTACCGGGTCCCATGGTCTCTCATTAGCCACGCCCATGGAGATCTTCCCGAATCTTGACCACTACTGACGTGGCTTCCTTTATACTGTAGGTTTATACATGTAGAAAAGCTTTCCGCAGTGCATTAAAACAACGCCTCCCTGGTATATGTAACTGGGTACTGGCTAGTGAGCAGGGCTGTAACCGAGTCCACTTAACGCAATTCCTGGCAAATTCCGATTACAGTGGCCACCATTCCGGGCAGTGCTGGATTAACCCCATGGCAGAACCGGCATATGCCGGGGGCCCCGCGCTTTTGGGGCCCCCTGCCTTTGGCATATAAGGTATAATAACTGTCATGTATCACTGTATAATGTGTAAAAGCAACTATTAGTTATTAGCGGTTAAAAGCTAAAATTTAATCTGTTGAGTGTTATTAATTTTGTGTAAGCGGGTGGGGGATGGGGAAGGAGGTTAAACTTGTAAAAGGGGCCCCGCTATAGAAAGTGCCGGAGGGACCACACAACGCTAATCCGGCCCTGATTCCGGGCCAATTCCGAGTCCTGTACCCTCCGTTTCCGAGCCAATTCCGATTCCAGGTTTTCCAATTCCGAGTCCGACCATTTGACAATGTAGCGCCTCATGCAAATGCTTTTTGTACTGTTTACAATTTCACGTAATGAAAACTGGCACTTTTCAGGAGTCAATTTCATACTCCTTCTGACCCTGCAATTTAGTTGACTGTATCTGACCATTTACTTTTAAATTGTGGACCAATAATAATATTGCCTCGGCACATTAATGAAATTTTCATTTTTGTGGACTTGACTAGAATCGGCTCCTAGTCCGAGTCCAGCTGAGTCCATTCCATGCCAGTTCCGATTCCGTGACCTCTTATTCCGGGACAATTCCGAGTCCAGCGAAAAACGGACTCGAGTCCGAGCCCGGACTCGGATGTTACAGCCCTGCTGGTGAGGGCCTCTACCCAAATCCACAGTTGCAAGTAACCAGTTTGTTAGCATCCGGAATGGAGAATCTATTGAGTAAGTCATTATGATGACCTCTGGCAAATGGAGGTACGCTTTAATGAAGAAAAACACGAAGATATGCTGCACCAAGTTAGAAAAGTTCTTCAAGTACGAGTTAACACTGTAAATGCACCTGCCTCAAAAGGACTGTACTCTCTTTACGTGACAATTAGGACGCCCTATATATTGTTACAAAAATATTCTCGCATACCCAGTAATGATGTCGATTTTGGAAATGATAAGCCCCTAGATTTGTTAGCAAACTACACTTTCCCACCGTTGTAATCCCTGTTGGAGTAATTAGATATTCCTTTGTGTTCCATAAAACATAGCTTTCAATGAATTTTTGAGACAACTCTATGACAGGTTGTCAGCAGAAGAATTCTTTGTAACTTCAGTACAAGATGATGAATTTGTTAGGTAACGGTTATTTATTAAAAACATGCTGCAAACAGTACAGGGAGTTGCGACAGAAGCCGGTATCATGCAGCAGTTTTGTCGTAGCATTTAGGTTAGGTCAGCTGAGAGCACTGCACTGGGTACGTGTGTCGAAGCATCGGAGACGTCGGAACAAGAGGCGTAAACCGTTTGTTATGTACAGTACTCTTTGCGGTCTGGATTAGTTTTCAGTTATTACAAAAAAATCTGTTTTACACCATGGGAAGCTAATTGGCCAATCACATAAGTGAATGTCAAGTGTTTTCCTCCTTTATTGAGCTTGTAGGTGTGAGCATGGAGTTTTTTACCTTCCTGACTCAAGAAGCTAGAAGTCAAATGTCCTGTCAAGTTGTTGCCCACGTGACAGACTTAACGGCATATTCCTTGTTCAGTCATATCCCCCCCCCCCCCCCCCCAAAAAAAAAAAAAAAAAAAAAACGTGTACGTCTATCACGTCACCCTTCTTCGACAAAAAAAAAACAAAACAAAACAAAACAAAACAAAAAAAAAACCCCGCGAACCCGAATTACACCCTAGCTTTGTGATCACAAGTAACACTGTTCTGTTTCACCATACATGAGGGAAGAAACAGAATGACCTCAGCACATTCATAGGATATTAGTTTGATCATATTACATGGGTGCTGCGTGGTGTAGTCAGAACCAGCGATGATCGTTTGGGGGGCATTGGGGCACGGTTGCCGAGGACTTGTTTTGAAAAAAAGGGCCATAGTCAGGTTCAATGTGCAAAAATCATGAAAACATACTCAATACCAACGGGGCACTTCCATAACGACGGGCCTGGGCAGTTACCACAATTCTCCACCAACTCGGTGGTCTTGCGGTTGGACAGGATTACATTTTGAGGGGCGAGATAATTAATGCAAAAATGTAAGTTTAACTATGACGGTATACATGTTATCATTTCATTCGGGCAACAGGGAGCAGCTCTCATGAGAGGGAGATTATTTTCCATACACCATCCCCTCCCTAGCTACGCCCATGTAAGGACTCACTGTCTTTTCAGCAGTTCAGTAGGCCAAGTTAGTTTGTTTCGGAATTTTATCAGGTTATTAGCTACAACAGAGTGAATTTAAGCAGACGAATGAATTATGGCTATTGATTTCCCTCCTAGAAGGTGCAGTGCCGTCCGAGGCGCTTAGCACGAGGGGACACCAATTCCTTAGCATGTCTCCTTTTTCTTCTCATAGGTGAGTGTGCCATGTAGATGAAAAAGTTTTGTATTGTTTAAAAATGCAGTTTTTCGGCACGCTTCGCGCGGACCCGTCCTGAGTGCCATATCAGTTGTCCATAATTACGGTACTTTCTGTAGGACAGCTTGGGTGATAACTTGATGTTCCAAAGCCCCAGGAAACCCTCACCATCATCCAGCACCCCCGCCACACTCACGCTGTCTACATCATCAGTTCAGGCCGTTAGCCGGCGATTTGTCAGTCGGAAAAACAGGCCCGTAGCCAGGCCGGGGCACGAGGGGGCCTTACCCCCCCCCCCCGTGCGGACCACTGTGCCCCCTATACGGAAAACCGATCGAAAATAAAATTTTAGTACATGTAAACGGTGGCCCTGGTATGACACCAAGCGATTTGTAACCAAAAATGATCCCAAAAGGAGTTTAATAATGAACGTATTTTGTTCTCTGTAACATTTTTGTTCTAAAATTACATAATTTTTCTCGCGCTACGCGCGCTTTAATCTTCAGTTACATACAGCTTTAAACCCGTTTCAGATATGTTGGCTTAATTTATAAATGTACAGGTTCCACAATTAGGCTATTGTTCTTTCGTGTAGGTGTGATTCCCGGAAAAAAACACAAAATTGAATCCATAAAAAGTTCCATCCTCTTTATCTTACTATCGGGAAGATTCTTAATTCAGACTCAACACTTACGATAATCATTTTTATATGAAACGTTTAGTGTCTCAATGTCCAGGGGTGGGGGAAGGGGGCATCCCCTCGCGACCAGTCGCCCGGCGTTTTGGTTTTGTTCTTAAAGACAGACACTCATCACCCAAATACATTTTGGTTGGGAGTAAGCAAAATTCTCAATTGGTCATAAGTGAATGCTCTTTGATTGACATCTAAGCTCACAATACACAGCATGGGCAGAGAATGTTCTGGTTACATATTATGGCCTTGTATGCCCAACAGGATATGCCCTTAAGCAATAAACTAGGTTTGTGTCTGCACAGGGAGTTGCTATTAGCAACTCCCTGGTCTGCACAAGGAGGGGCTCAACAGAGTTTTGGAAGGAGTAATTTAGTCGGAAGAATTGGAACTGTCTAGGACGAAGAGGGGCAGATTCTCCCATAGAAACCCAAATTTTATAACTTTCCTTAATAAGAACCAAATATTTTCAATTTTTTTTTCAACAGAACCCAAATTTTTCGCCGGTCGCCCAAAATTTCGCGTTCGGTATCCAATCTGTAACCCATTGCTTCTGACGGGGCTTCGGGTTGCTGGACCTCTTAGGGGAGCTTGGTCCCTTCGTCGGGCTTATCTTTTGCGCGCAATTCTCACAAGCGAAGTAATATCACCCATGGACATTATTAGTGCAAAAATTCAAGTGAACTCTTCCAGCCAAAGCTAGGTGAAGGCTCAAAGTTAGATCCCGGATATCAACAGATCAAGGGGCTTTCTTGTAGTAATCTAGTACCTTGAGTAATATTGAGTAACATTCGCTCAGCGACGACTATATACGGTTTGAAGCTAAATTTACTCGTACCAAAAATTTATTCCAAAATTTACTTTTTCTGATTTTTTTTCACGCAAAATTTCGTTGAAAGTAGAAATACGATAATGACATCTGAATTGTGAACTGTGAAGACGTTGGTGTGCCCTCACTATCATTCAAAGTCCTGCTCAAAGCTCCATGCTGGTGTTCGCATATTGTTAATTCGCCACATATTCGGGGAATTTCCCTCTGGGTCCAACAAAATCATACTGGATCACACCAAACCTGCCTAATGGCAGTCCCTGGTCAGCTGGTCCCGCCTCGCCATTCGCAAAGTACTCAACCGGCTTCACCTGCGCTTGCTGAGCTGAAGATAAATCGTGTATTATAGTCTAATTGTTCCCTTCACTTGTCAGCTTGTGGAGAATTTCTACGTCTCTGTATTGCAAGCAGAGGGAAAAATTCCTATCAGAAGAGTGAAATTTTCGCGCGCTTCTCGCGTATGTGCACACGCAAAACCGATACCTTTAAGCTATGTGTGGTAAGCTTGAGATATAATCCCCTGTAGTTCCGGCAAACTGTAATCATGTGGTGGCACTACTGACAACAAACATAATCTTCTTCGGTGCCCCTCTATGAGGTGTCAGTGTCCCCTATATAAATCAGAATTCCTGGCTACGGGCCTGCGGAGAAATGCACACAATTTGGCAAATAGTAACCCCAGAGCTTCTCTACTGAGGGCTCCACCCCAGGTGCACTCACCAGGGCGTTGTCACATCAGGGGTCCTGGGCCAAACACCACCGTGGAAGTGATTTGCCCTCTCGCGGAACCTTTGGCGCCTTTTCTTCACTTCAACACGAATTCGCCCGCTCTTGACAAACTCCTGGCAAAGCGCCAAAGTGCAGGTTTCTAAGATTGGGGGCTGGATCATCTAAATCCAGCTCAGAGCTGCACTAGGCAATTTCTAAGGTAATTTTGGACATTTTAGTACATAATGCTTTCTAACTGAAAATTATTTGAGGCTGCCCGAAATGTGGTATTTATATTAAAAAAATATCACATACATGTAACATACATTCACAAAATTAAAAGTACAAAACAAGACACACAGGATTAACAAACGCTTGTAGACCAGGGCCGTAACCTGGGCAAAATCTCTATAGGGGGCAGTTCATGACACTAGCTAAGTGGAGCACCAAGTGGCGTGCCTACAGACAGTTGACACCCGGTAGGAAGCTTCTTTTTTCACCTGTGCATGAGTGCCATCCTGGGGGAGGGTGCTGAGGAAAGGGGTACATGTAAGACCTGGCTTAGGTGCAAAATTGTGCTATCGTTTGCAAAGCCTTGAAGTGAATATATCTTTACAATTTTTCATTATTTAGTGATATTCTTCCTATTTTTTGGCTGGGCATAACTCAAGACGTGCTCTCTAAGAGAAGGGGATGACACTCTATGACACTCTATACTCTTTGAGAAATGTTTGTCTTTGTGAGGTGGCTTGGATGCAAAATGGTGCTTACTATATCGTTATCATTTTTTTTGTAAAGTGTTGAATTGATTATATATTTAGGAATTTTCATTGTTCACGGTGATTTTTTTCCACTTTGGTAGGGTGTAACGGAAAGAGATGTTGGTTGCCTCAGGGGAGGGATGACACCTGTACTCCTTCAGAGATATTTCCTTGTTCTAAATTTTCCTACATCTAAAATGGTGTTACCTTTCAGGGCTGCCTTTGGTAATTAGCTTTGTACTGAAAACATGATCTGAAATTTTAATTATTTATTGAATTTTTCGGCTGTGGCATGGTATCCATATAAGGCTGATACCCGGTGAGGTCTTCCCCCCTAGTGCTCCTAGTACGCCACTGGGCGGACCACCATTGGTTAGCGCATAGCAGTAGCGTAGGCCTGCAAGAAAATGGTCAGTCGAAATGTCTACCAGATGAGGGGAAATGACACATTTTAGACCCCAAAAGTTGCATCTAAACATGACTTACTTTTAGATTTCATGCTTTAGAAACAAATTTAGATTTCAAGAAGAAAGTTAGATTTGATTTAAATGGAAAATGCAGTCACCCAGATTTGAATAAGGGTCCCTGGCATCCTGTTTCATGAATGGCTTTTGAGGATCATGTTATAATATGTTTCTCACTGAGCTTTGGAATTCACGTATAGAGTTAAGTCCTTGGTTTGCCTTGAATATGCAGTACTTATGTTCTAACACAGGGGTGGGGAACCTCCGGCCCGCGGGTCGTATGCGGCCCACGAGATAATTTTATCTGGCCCACAATGCAATTCATAAATGTAAATTCAGAACTCACTTGGAAAATGATAATAATCTTTTAGCCTACGGCACCCATCGTTTATCCTGCTTACACCAGTTTCCGGATAATTATTTGAACAATGAAAATGCCAGCATTTCAGCATTTTTTCTCAAGTTAGCAAACTTTCATTTATCATTTGGAAATCTCAGTGAGGCAGTTGCCCCCTGCTAACAGCAGGCAACGGCCCTGTAGACTGTAGAGGCGACTCGACACAACAAGGGGCTCAATTTTCCAAAATCTTGGGGGGCCTTGTCAGCAGCTGCTGACAGTGACACTGCTGACTGTTAAAACCACGGCTGATAGGAGGATAGCTGTATAGGAATGTACAAAACAATCGTTTTCACTGAGGGCAAATATAGGTCAACTGTCGCGGCGGCTGACCCTATCGTGAATAACGTGTATAACAACATTTATATTTTCATCCCTCTTGCAGAAAACTCCTCTGTGAGACTGTGACCCCGCCGACCCCACCTGCTTATTGTCCAAAATGTTGTTCACGTCCCAATCTGAAACCATTTAAGTACTAGGCTTCGCAAGCTCGCATGCTGAAACGTAGTTTAGATTCTCAAGTTCTGGTGGGCAAGATGATTTCTCTCAAGGGAAATTGGCCTGACACATGTTTAGGTTTCAGGGTAAATGCAGGTTGTGTCCTTGATACTCCCAAGTTCAACCATCCTGAATAAAAGATACATCGTTCTAACTTGTATTTGTAAAAGTTGTGCCAAGGTGAAGTTATTACTCTCAGCTCCATTGAGTCTTCCAGCTCCCTGGTTGAAGCAAGTGTGTAATTATGGGACGCAACATCGCTAAGATCGCGTTGAAAAGTTAGACCAATAGCAGGCGCGGATCCATACATTTCGAAAAGGGGGGGGGGGGTTAAAAGCCCCCTTGAATATTCTCGTAGATAAACATTATGCTAATTTTCGCGTATTTGTTGTTGTTGATGTGGCAAAAAAGGGGGGGGGCTGAGCCCAAGAAAGTCCCCCCCCCCCTTGGATCCACGCCTGAATAGAGTAGTCTATATCAGCAAACGGAAAGGACGCATACATGTCATTCCTGCCCTGGATACGACTAACAGATGTGAACAAACATCTTTGTTTACGGAGGTTTGTTTTTCCAAGAAAGAAACAGACCATCGGTTCATTTCCGGCTAAGGTGTCTGTCATGTCTTCAATAGCCATCTGGGGATTACGCAACCGCACATTATTGTGGCAAACTTGTGTAATTGTAGTGGTGCAATTGACAAAGAAATCACTGTTGACAGACGGACTTTCTCAATAGTAAATGTTGTGTACCTTTTGGGTATGTTATCTGAAGAGTTATTTTTCATTCACGGGTCCACTTGCTGGTTAGTGTAGTTGCAGTTGCTTGCAGTGCAGGTAAGTTCCCAACTCGCACACTCAGTGTTTCTGTTCTGTCCAAGACGATCGACCTTACCAAAGTTTCGTAAATAGTAGCTTATCTCTTTATACTCTCCCTCCCATTCCCCATTGCTGGAAGCTGTTCGTCTGGATTTTCGTTCAAACTTAGTAAACATACGATAGTTGTAAAGTGCTCGGCATCATATTCTATAGTATCATTTGGATGTCAGGCAATAAGCATCATGTCAGTGTCCTATTTTATATAATTAATCCAGAGCTTCCAGGAGGCCCTATACCGCTGTCTGCCAGCCTTAGATAACCTTTCATAATGCACAATGAAGCAAGGAAAATTTTCGTAATAAGCCAAGAATGTTTCTGTGGACTCCACGTACGTATTTTTACGAAAAAAGACTTTCCCCGAATAGACGGCATTAATTAAAGTAGCCAAAAGGGGGCTTCAGGAGGTTTGTTGACAACATACCCTTCTCTTAGACAATACACGCTCCTCTTTCAGCCATATATTATCAGTTCCAAAAATATCCCAAAGATACCACCATTTTGCATCTAAGCAACCTTAAAATAACACAATTTTCTCAAAGGGGAGGGGAACCCCTCTCCTTAAACCTCCCCCCAGGACGGCACCTTAATGAAGTGACAAAGGAAGGATTATCACTGCTGTATACTATCAGAGGGACATATACTCTCCTCTTTCACCAGCTAACAATACTCTCCTCTTTCACCTAACCAAAACTTAGAATTCACTAAATTATGGATATTTTCCAGCCAAATAAGATCACTTCCAAAAATATCTCAAAGATGGCACCATTTTGCATCTAAGCAACCTGAAATTAACAAAAATTTGTCAAAGGGGAAGGGGCACCCCCTCCCCTTAGACCCCTCCCCTAGGACGGCACCTTTATGTAGTGACAAAGGAAGGGTTCCACACAACTGTATCCAATCGCAGGAACGCATAAATAGGTACAATTTACGCCGGCTGGGGGGGGGGGAGGGGGAAACTGAGGTGCCATTTTGACGTCATCCATGGTGTCCCCCCCCCCCCATCACCAAATCCTAGCGGCGCCACTGCTAAAAATGGGACAGTCCCGTTTGAACGCAATAGTGTTGTCGCCATACTTTTCAAAGTGGGGGTTGTTGCATGCGTACAGGAAGGAATGCACAGCATTCTTATTCCGCGGAAGAGGAACACCAGCATGAAAGACAGAGTAGCGCTGGGGGCGTCGTGCTGGCACGAAGCACTCATCCTTTAGGCAGTGGGCCTTCAGCGCTTTAGGGCATCGAGTTATGGGACAATGCCATGCAGTTTGGGATACACTGGAGGACCTCGGAGCTAGCTGTGGGGGTACTTACGGAACTGTGACCAAAAGAAAGTACTTGAGACACAAATGAGAAAAAGGGTTGCAAGTGACAGCTGAGAACGGGACACTCCCTGGTACACATCCCCTCCTTCCCCGGCGTCCCCCTCCTTCCCCGGCGTCCCCCCTCCTTCCCCGGCGACGCCACCGACGGTTGGTAACCCTGCCCCCAACCAAATGAAGTATATACTACCGGTTGGCGAAACTTGAGACAATATGCGATAGTTAGGGCCCCTATTTGATTTTGGGGTCTGGAATTTTTTTGCGTTTACTCCAGGGTGCAGGCATGTTTGGTGTGCAGCAATTACAAATTTTAAGTCTTTTTGAGGTCATCGACAGAAATAAGACTTTTGTGTAATTGGACTTAATGTGCATTTCAAACGTCATTTAATTACACGTGCACTGTACACCATGCAAGGCAACATGTTCATAATAATTTTCGTGAGCATGCAGCCCGAGACGACGCCGCGATTTTTCAAACACCATAGACGAAGCAAACGCCATTGCTGTAATGCCGTACGCAAGTACTTACTTTTCTCGTAAAATTTGACTCGTCTCGTTTGATCATGAATTGTGCAAGTATGAAGTGAAAAAAATTCGTAAACTATGAGGTCATGAATCATGAGAGGTATTGGTCTACGTATACCTCTTTTTGAAGGAACAAATATGTTTCTATCAATGTGTGGTTTGTGGTCCGCAAAGTTCATCCTCCGCATGCAGTAAGTAATATGGATAGGATAAAGTAAAGCTGTGCCGCGCACCTTCAATATTATATGTGGCCGTGTGCACTTTCAATGTGTTTATCCGGAATAGCACCAAGGATTATCCCCCGATCACATCCCCCGAACACATGCTGCTGACTCAGCCTGTTTCTCACACTGTTACGGTACGGTAAGTATAGTAGTTAGTACAGGGTCCGGGACCCTATTTCTCAACTCGTACATCAATGGGTGCAGCCCAAGGTTTAGGCCTAACTTAGTACTGTACACATGGGCCTATTGCAACTTTCAGTCAGGAAGACAAAATTGACTGTTGTATGGGGGATACGTGGACTACTGTTTGTTTCATGTTTCATGTTGCAGTAGGCTAACTGAATTTGAAGTAGGGCCTAATTATCTGTAATGTAGGGCAAGGCCTTAAGGCCTACCGTAATGTTAGTCCTTGGTTTGGCTTGTTGCTTTGTTTGACCATGGTCAGGTCCATAGGCCTAGGCCTAGACAGGATTTGGCACCTGGGGGCGAGGTAGTGTTTCAGAACATACTGCATGGTGCCAGAGGCATGGTATGGGGGCCAGGTGCTCATTCAGGCCCAACTTTAGCCAGACAAGTACTGAAGGGGGCAATTAGATAACTTCTGAGGGGAGTGGGGTTATTTTAAAATTGGGTGAGATTTATTAAAATGTGTAATCTTTTGTTTTCTTGGGGAGCCTCCTAGGCTACAGGCTTGGGCTGAACTGAACTTAGGGTTTTCTGGTAATGAAGGTCGGGGAGGAGGTAGGGTCTGGAGGGAGGGGATTGTATCAGTGTTTTCCTACGAGGTGATTTTGAACTTTTTTTGGCACTTGAGTCATTGGGGCAGGGTGCGGGGGGGGGGGGGGTAGGGAGGAGGGAGGGGAAAGTTAACTACCTTTCATACTCTGCTTGTGTATTTGTTTTATTCAGCATACAGTACTTTCTTTAGCTAGGTGAAATGTCATCTGAGGTCAGCAAAGTATTGAAAATTTGGTGAACATGAATTGCCAGGTTTTGATGTGGTTGTACTGTAGGTTTATAGGCAGCCTGCCTTTATACATCATACATGTATCCATGGTTAATCGTGGGTAAATTCCTTGTTGCCTTGAAGGAGCATAGGTGTACAGGCTGGAGGTTGGGGAATGGGGCAGGCAGCCAGGGCTTCAGTCCCTTAATTAGGAGTATAAAAGAAAATGCTATTTCTCAGGTCAGCAATTTTGCAGGGAGCCAAGTTTGAAGTGGGGGGGGGGGGGGAAAGGAGGGGGGCTAATCATCGAAGCAGCCCAATATGTTCAAGAAAATAAAGGAAGTTTAATGGTGGCCCATTATGCCCATGGCAGAAAAGTGTGGGGGCTAAAGCCCCTATAGCCCCCATCTCTGTGGTCCCTGTTTGGGAGATAATAAAGCAAAATAGAGCAGTCAGAAATGGGTAAGCCTGTCCCACCCCCACCCCATCTGCCTGAAAACTGGTCTGGATAGGTAGTTGATTGTGACGAGAAGTAAATTGTAGCAGAGAATTGTTTATATGAAATGTGTGTGATGGTCATTAAAGGTCGTGTGAAAAGCCACCAAAAAGAGCTGTTTCACATGTCAGTTAAAGAATTTAAAAGTCCTCCAGTCAAAGATCCGTTGGAATTATGCACTTATCAATTGAATGACGCACGTATCCCACTACCCCCCCCCCCCCCGCGGTATTGTCAGTCAAATGTGGGTCATTGACCAAGGACAGTGTGACTTACATGTCGGTCATTGAACCACTGTTGTCGGCCTGGGTGGAAAAAGTAGGGAAGCAGGGAGGCTCCTTCCCGGGAAATTTGGGTATTTGGAGGGAAATTTACACCTTTTATGTACATGAAAATATGGGAAAAATTGTGGAAAATTTGACTCCCTTCCTGGGAAATGAACATTCTTTCCAGCCCTGGTTGTCAGCCACCAGCATGACTGAGGGGTGAGTCACATTTACCTCAATTGTCAGTCACTGTTGTGACCAAGGGGTGGATCATTGTGAGTCAATTGTTACACTTTGTACAGGGATACCAATTGGTATTCTCAATTTTTCAGTCAATATACCCACATGTCAGTCAAAATTGCAAATTGTGCATCAATTTTGTGACTGAGATGTGAGTCTCTTACATAAAGTTGTCAGTCACAGAAGTGACTGAAGGGTATGTCATTGTACAAGTTTTGTCAGCACAGTTGTGGACAATGACTGACCATGTCCGGGTGTAGTGGGGTGCATCATTCAGTTGATAAATGCATTATTTCAATATCTTTTACCGTTCTCAAAAATGTGTCTTCAATGTTTGATGGTTTCTGAATAAACTAATTGCCTATGCAAAAATAATGGTGTGATGTATGTGTTGCACAGTGTTAAGATTTTTTTGTTAACCCTATAAATTATCTCATAATTACCGACTGTGTAGATTACAGTTTGGTGAGCGATATCAATATTTTTCAAGGAGAAAAACTTTTATAATAAACCCCTCAGGGAATAACAATGCTACCAGCGTCTTTGAAATTAAGGTTGAAAAAACAAAGGCTTACATGTGCCATATATGGTATGTAATCTTTCGATGTCATATATTTGCATATTGTGGCTCCTTGTGAAATAGAAATTTCCCTGTAAAATGGTCAATATTTGATGGATATCAATGGGAATTGCTGCTATTTTCTGGATTTTTAATGCTTTTTGCATCAAATATCCAACTATGTTATTTTCATGTCACACAACCTTTAATGTTCTTTAATTAGTTACATGATTTCCTGTGTGGATGGGCTGTTCCAAGCCAGACTACTGTACATATCTTGGTTCAAGATAGATTGGTGACACCTGGAGTACAATAAAGCTACAGGTATTGCTTTGCTTGAGGTACATACTGTAATGAGTACAGAAGAATGCAGTGGTGGATACACAATATTTTAGTAGCTTTGGCAAGCCCTTATTTGTTAAGGTCAGTTGGAGCATCTCCAGAAATTAGGTGCAGTATTTACATATTCTCTCTTTCCCTCATTGGATATGTACCTTGGAAGAATGATCTGCCCTTACCATGTCATACAGTAGCATTACATTTATAGTTCTTCTGTGTATTTAAGAAGAAAGTGCTACCTCAGGAAGTTCTGGTGAATAATAAATTTATACTTTAATGCAGTCATCAAAATCTTATTGCATTTGGCATTGTGGTCCTTTAATACAATTTTACATAGGCTTAGGCATGTAAAGGGGATTGTTATGTAGCTGCAGGAAAGCTAGCCTTGACTGGTCCATAAATATATGTATATGGCAAGTTTGAGGCCAAGGGAAGGGGGGGGGGGAATTCTCCAACAAGTGGGTAAGTTCTTACCTTAACTACAGTACATACGCACTTCATATCTATAGGCACTTCCACACGATCATCATAGATTTGTCAACAAACATTGTCACACAAATGTATGATATGGTTTCACAGATTCCTACTTGGAGTGTGCAACACTGTGTGCTGTTCTATTCACAATGTTCATGCACCATGAAATTTAGTTCCAAACTTCTCAAATTTGAAATTGCCTTAATTGTTGACTTTTGCTAAATATCTCTATGCTCAAGTACATAATACACTTAAGGTAATAGGCAGTTGCCCAAAATTTTCTTTGAAAAATTAGCAAACTCTTGCAAATGGCCTCTTATTCCATTACAAGCAAATCTGAAGACATTTTGAACATAACTATTACAAACAGTAGGTAAAACAAGGAGAAATTCTCCTTGATTTTCACAGTTCACTAACAAAAATATTGTCACATGATCAAAAATAGGCCAGACTGACCGGGCATACTCACTCTGATTGGGGTGACTGCATTTTACCTTTAAGGCAGTGATTACTCTTGCTCTACATACATTATATATGTAAATGATAAGAATAGACTGCAATGTTTTTAAATGTTTTGAACATTTGACAGAAAGATGAAACATGCAGCTAAAAATTTAACATGGCTGTGTTTTTCAAAGATGTTGGGAAGCCTGTCTGCACGATCATATGTTTACTCATGAGCATCATGGTACGAAAGTATGGTGAAGTTTTGAACAAATGGATCATGTAGACGGGGGCTTAAGAACTAGTTTTATTCCCGAAACAAACTTGAGCGGCTCCTAAAGATATGCAGTGTGATTGCAATAAATGCACATTATGGCCATACAGTTGGTTTGTGAGTGCATCTTGCTATTTCACTTTGTCAGATTGCCAGGAAATTGCATTGACTGTTATTGATG
Organism: Holothuria leucospilota; assembly: GCA_029531755.1. NCBI lineage: Eukaryota > Metazoa > Echinodermata > Holothuroidea > Aspidochirotida > Holothuriidae > Holothuria > Holothuria leucospilota. The sequence continues at coordinate 8,138,274 of CM055964.1, forward strand.
GAATGCTACCTACCGTATGGTCTTCTGTGCTTAATACATGTGCAGTCCTACAGTGTGCTCAACAAGCATGCCTCTGAATGTGTTGTTTTGGCTTTTGTACTTACTACAACTCAGAAGCTTGCATTAAGTTTGAAGAAAAATATGACTTCAACTTTTGTGAATACCGACTTAATACGTTGTGTAAGTCCAATTAAAAGTCAGCAAGTCTTTGTGGGTTAGGTGTAGGGGTGCACTGGATCCAAATTTTTAGATCCGGCCAGAACCCGATTTTGCTGGATAGTATTTCAAATCCGGCCGCAAACTGATTTTGCACTTTCAAAGAGAAACATTCAAAGTAGCATTGAGGGCAAGAGTTGAAGGTGGGGGAGGGGTTGCATGCATGACGGCAAGGGAGCTGGTTGTGCTAGCCTACAGGAAGTCACTAAGTTGGTACGATTTTATATGGCTTAGACTCTAGAATGATGCAGACAGAACAATTGAAAAGTAAAAAAAAACCACACAGCTCCTTTTAAACTTGACAAAAATCCTTTAGATTGCTTTAGAGACAGCTGTTTACAATTGAAGCATGTTTAGATGAAAACCACGTAGATTGTGCAGTGTCAAGGAAAATTGACAGAGATTGTACATTAAATTTTTACATTAAATTGCATTTGCAATGTGGGTCCTGTGGGATCCACATAACTGTGGGTAGGCTGTTTTTGAATTTGACTTCATTGTTACCTCCACAAAATTTGAATAAGTATGTGCATAAATGCTATACTGTTACTCCAAAAGGGAAGTTGTGTCAATGTCATTGTCACTATGAAATGGGACCACCTTACCTACTGCAACACAGCTAATGGGTCAATTTCTAGATGTAGTAATATGGACAAACAATTAAGAAAAACTTTTACTAAGGTGTTAAATTCATCTGTGTAAGCAACCATCCTTTAATGATAGATGTAATTTTGGCCAGAATTCAAGAAAAATGTGGATTTCTTTAAAGATCTGGCCTGAACCAGAAAAGGATAATTTTCATTATCCAGCCTGATATTCCAGCTGGACTGGATATCCGGTGCATCCCTAAAAGTGTTGTTTGTGAGTCCCGCCCAGATGATCACATGACCTGCTTTCTAGTGTTGAAGTCTTGAGGCCTGGCCTGCTTTAGTATATTGGTGGTGCTGGTATTTCCTCATCCCTGTATCCTGTGGCCTTGAAAATTTATGGGAGTCCATCCAGAGTCCTCTTTGATGCCGATTACACTCAAAAAAGGTAATTCTTTTTCACCAAGAATCATTTCCTCATTTTAAATGAACATTAAAGAGTGTGTCTGACCAAGTCTGTCCTATACTTCAGTCAACTTATAGAGGCTACAATACAAACTGAAATGTTTATACTTACGGCATTTTAGATCATTTTAAGCACACTGTTAGCAGGCTATGGCTTGGCTTCAGGGGCTGTGGCCTCTACTAGAACTGTTGTCTCTACTGCAGCATTGCTGCCCTCAGTTTAATCTCATTTTCTGGGATTTTTTTTTTCATGGAGGGGGTGGAGGATGGGGTGCATGCATTGTTAATGCCAGAATACTGTAGAATCCTGCAGAAAGACCACAGTTTTTTTTGAGTAATCTGCTAGTGGAATTGGATTTTGACCCAACACAGGGGGTTCCAGCCTCCCTAAGCTTAGGCATATATGGCTTTTATTACTACTATCAGCTAAAACTATTAATCCTCTCATTCACATAGCTTGCATAATGTCTGAGACAGCACAGATTTCTCATACTTCAGGTAAGCTAAGAGTTTATCATGCATAAATGGAACATTTTAATTTAAAGAGTTTATGATATTTGCATAATTATGAGAAGTCGTACATGACTTAGCATACCTTGACTATTATTCAAATTTAAAATAAAAAACCCCGGAGTGTTTTAATTTGAAAAAAAGGGTAAAGAAATTCGCCAACCCTGCTTAAATTACCGTAATATCCTACAGTAGTAAGCAGTCTACACAGTATTGATTGTTTGCTTCTGATTTACCAGAAGCCTGAAGAGGTGGAAGGGTGGGGGTGGGGGTTAGGTGAGGGATTTCCCCCAACTTTCACCTTCCCATATATATAAGGTGAACCTTGCATTGCATCTTTCTTTCACGTCAGCTTTCTCTGCAGGTATGGGATGGATAATTGTATGCCCCCCAAATATTTTTATTTTGACACTGTATGCACTCAAACGAACCTGTCAGTTTGTGAATTTACATTTTGAGGCCTGTAAATGCTTCAGGGGACTTTACATTCTGAAACATAAGCCTCACTCTCAAAGATGGCTGTGATTTTCTTGTTCAAAGGAACAGTGTCTTTGCAAATTGTGGAATTGTAACTTTTATAGCATCATAAGGATTGCTGTTTGCTGTCTGCTTTCTTCAGTTTGAATTCTTTTCTTGATAAGTAACAGAACTAGAAGACATGTACTGGAAGGATGTACCATGACCTGCATCCGTTCTTAGTCTGCTTTTGAAAAATGATGCGTTAACCTACCAGAGGGTGTAGGGTGTAAGTTCATTAGATGGAAGCAACCTGTGAAAGTTTCATTGTTCCCAAATGTATTTGTGTATTTCACCTTTCTACAAAATGTCATTAAGCTGTTTTTTTAGCCTTATGAATGGACACAAATGTATCTGAAGAAGATAAAAACAATAGCACCATTTTGCATTGCACCACCTGTCTTAAACCAGTTGTTTCCAAGGCACCCCACCCCCTTTTGGTCCTCACCCCTTCCAGAGAGCGATGTATTCATCGTCAAGGTTTAGTAAAGAAAAAACAATTCACTGGTTTAAATGACAATTTTGGTTTTTTTGTAAATTTTTCTTAAAAAAGAAACAAATTGAACTAGAAACTGCATTTGTAAAAGATAAAAGAATTTGTTTAACATCATTTTAGTTTTGATTTAGTAAATTTCTCATAGCAGTTCCTTTCAGCGATGTTGTGTGTTGTTTCTACACTATATACTGTCAACACCATACAAAAGCAAATTGTGCTTTGAGCAGGGTAGAAAGAAACCCCTGATGGGTACTGCATCATGGTCTTGGCATACTTTTAACTGTAATACTGTATGGGTGTTGGTTGCTTTTTCCAGCATCAAGTTTTATTGTATCTAAAGCAGAGAACATTTTTTACACAGAATACTATAAAATAAGATTGCGTGCATATAAAAGGCCCCTCATGGAAACTAAACCAGGAACAAAACTTAGAAAGTGGCAGGCTTACTCTCTAAATGTAAAGGGTGAAAATTTACCAAAAGATTGACTACAGTGACCACTCTTGTTTTGAGTGAACTTCACTCTCCATTGAGTGGCATTTTCACTAATTTAGAGTTGATTATCACTCCAAGCAGTGTGGAATTACAATTGATTTCCATACGACAAAAGAGTGGTCACTGTAGGCAATAGTCGAAGAGTGAATTGTCTTTTATTTAAAGAGTAATGGAAAATTTATCCAAAATAGTGTTTCTCAAGCTGGGTTAAATAGAATGAATAGGCTTCAGCCCCCCCCCCCCCCAAAATAAAAAAAGTAAAGAGAGAACAAACTATGTCTCTTGGGTAAAGAAACACCAATTTCCTGACCTCTACAGCCCCAACCATGCATGAAGCTGATTTTTTCGGTGATGCTCTTATGTGTGGGGGTCATTGATTAAAAAAAAATATCTGGTGGCAAATAAGCTGGCCTTACCATTCCATGAAACAGAGAAATTGCATTTAGTAGCTGAACAAGCATGTTTAGTTGCGATTTTTGCATTAAAAAAAAAAAAAAAAAAGAACCGCCCATTCTGAACCTGATCCGCCATTTGAGTGTAATTCTTTTCATGTATTTTATGCCGAGGTCAACGTTTTCGCCTAAAACATTCGCAAAACCGGTACTTGAATTACCGATGAGGCACAACAGACTAAAAGTTATGGTGGTATCAACATGTGTGCTTTTGGGTTCAGTACAACTTCCATATAATTCAGTTCAGTTTCATAAACTTTATTTCAGGCTCTTTCACCTGATGACGAGATTCATATAATATACGTACATACATTCATAATAAAAAGAAAGAGACTGTGGGGTGATTACAGAAAGCTTGCGAAAGCTTGTAAAGGCAAAGACCCCGAGAGAACACAAAATAAGACTACATGTAGACCACATAAAGAACACAACACTGGAAAAAAGACAAGAACTAACAGAAAATCAAAATATATGGGTTAAAGAACTGAACTGAACAAAAACTGAACTGAACTGAACAAAAATAATGGGTTAAAGAACTGAAATGTGAAAGTCGGGCCCATTAAACCATAATTTTTCATGTTACAACATGCGTTACAGCCCCTATAGTTGTTGCTTGTATGTTGGCTTACAATGGTATGCATGCACGTAGCATTTGAATTTTGTGTTACTCGCAAGGCTCAACGAACGTACGTACGTTACGAACTACGGAGCTGTATAACTAAAAGAGGTACGTGTGTCTTTGATTACACTTCATGTACTTAAGCCTATTTGTAGCAGCTTCCTGCTACTCAATGCTACTTACCAGTCGAAAATAATTTATAATAAGTCGTAGACAAACAGATCTTTGCCTCTGTTCCTTAGTGAATACATGGAAGTATAACCATCATGTTTCACGGTGTTATTTCAGCTTACCTAAAATTTTAAGGCATAATTATATGTGTACATGGTAATTACGTACGTACGTACACACACACACCTACATAAACACATACGTAGGGCGGCACGACTTATTTGAAGGGGATGATATCTTTTTACTTGAACATATTGTCGGTCTGCAGTTTTCGACGTTAAACAGGAAAAACAAAATCTGTTAAATTGTACAATTAAAAATTTGTACCATCATGAAATGTTAACTTCGGAACTCAAGTCTTCCTAACAAGATAATTAAAAAATTCTTGAATGAAAAAAGAGCCCTTCAATAAAGCCGATGATCCACTTGAATAATACTATACGATGAAGGTGTCCAATCCAAATATCAATTGTACTTAGGAAAGGTTGGTATAGATATAGTGTGCTACACTGAAGTGCAGGATATCAGTTGTATATCGCCCGTAATATATATCGAAAATGAACCCGAATTTTAGCATACTTACCTGGCGCAGGAGTTTCTGTGATCATCAAGGCAGAGCTCCCAGGGTGAGGCCCTACCATTGCACTTCGGCTGGGTTGACCCCTGCGATTCTCCCAAACGTGGAGAACTCGGGCGTATAATTTCTGGTAGCGGAGGACTGCGTTCGCGCTATCCTCCTTATTATGTTCAAAGAAAAGTTATATTGGATCTTAGAGTTGTACGTGTAGTAAAGCCATGCAGGCCTCCTTCGCAGTTGGTGTCGCTGGGAGTCGTAAAATGACTCTCTTCAAGTCTGAACTGTTATGCTTGGTTTGCTTACGGTAGACGGGTTGTTAAGGTGTTGGTCACTTATGTCACATGTTCCGGCCCGATTGGCGGGCCGTTAAAGGTTTTCCTGAACAGTGGAATTTGGGAATGTCCAAAGTAAAGCCTATGGTCCCTTTTTTAACGTGAAATGGCAAGCTCGGTTAGCGAATCGCCAAAATCACCCACCTGCTGCCATCTTAAACAGCATAAATCAATGTAAAATGATAAATACTAAAGCAGGGGAAAGAAGAAGAAGAAAAAATAACAGCTGTTTCACGATACACAAGCAAATAATAGACAGTGCCATAAATTTTCAAACTTGATAGAACTACTAAGTGTTAGAAGTGTAAGAAGTAGTAAAAAGTTAAATAAATTGAAAGAATTGTTACAAACTGGATGTCACGCTTAAAAGAGTTGATGGATATTGCATGTTACATTTCACTTGGTAGCTCGTTAAGAGAGGGAAAGGCCATTTGAAGTCAACAGAAGTCAAACATGATTTATTTTCGTTATTTTTAAATTGCAGATTATACTTTGACGGATCCTGTACCGAAGAGGAGTCAGCATCCGCCATGAAGTCCAACATGTAGACTGGTGGATTTCAGCTAGATACATGTCAATTATGTAATGTTAAACAAGAGACTCATAATTCGAAAGTTCGAGGTCAGCATCTGACCATGGAGGTAAATCACTGCGGGTACTTAACTCCATGACCAAATAGACTTACATATACTGTACATAAATCTCTTATGACTCATGTACTATGCATTGTTGTAAGAGATTTACAATAACGATTAACGATGGCAATTTGTGTTTTTTGGAAAAGGGGTATTACATTCTACCAACTACTGCATTTCCGTTACAAATCCATGAAATTGTTTAAGTATTACAATATTAGGCGGCGTCATGGAAAGGAGGTAAGAGAATGTAATGCTTATCTTTAGGGTGAGAAATCCATCCTGTTGAAGGCCCGTCTGCACGATTATACATTTGTCCATGAGCATCGTCTTACAGATGTTTGAACACTTAATGGGAAGATCAAACCTGCAACTCAAGAGTTAGAACACCTTTGTATATGTTGGACGCTGTTCATATTTGTTGGAAAAGCAGTCCACACGATCATTCGTTTGTCCATTAACATCGTCATACAAATGTACGACGATGCTTTTAACAAAGTGTATGATCGTGTAGACGGGGCTTTAAAAGCATGTTATGCACTTGCTGAATTGTTCACGTAGTTACACATTGAACTGCTGTTACTACAGCACATTACAATACGCAATTTTTGGTTCATTGTTATACCACAAGGTACACGCGTGTAAGTGTACTTTGTATTGTTGTGTAGTCACACAGCCAAGTCTTTACATGGGACGGTGCGATAAATAATAGTTGTATACTGCTGTGTTAGCAATGTCAAGCCAGGTACGTAGGCGGGTTAAGTTGTTAGTCACACAAGAAGAACCCGCCATTTTATAGCGTGGGTTCACCGTATATGCTCGGTAACGGAAACAGAATTGATTCGTTAAAAAGCTATTTTTTAGACTGTTTGAATGTGTTATTTAGTGTATGGTAGCAATATTTTTTCGAGGATCATTGCCATTCATTGATATAAATTGGAAACATTCAAAATATGAATCAAGGAAACATGGAACAAGCATAATTGCTATTGACGTTTCAGAAATTTCAATAGTTGATTTTTAATTCACCTACTGTACGAGTAGTATGTTCTCATGACGGAGTTGCACAAATTTGTGTACAGTAACTAGAAGGATTTTAATCAGTATTCTAGTGATAAACACATCCTATAAAACCCAAACCCTTTTCTTTTGAAGATTTACATTGATGAGTGTTGATGTAATTCTCAACGATGCTTTTGGTAACATTGTAAGAAAGAAAAATGCCAGCTGTTGTATAAAAACTTAAACTTGTATCTACTGTCTTCACGACGGCATTTTGTAGTCTTGTGAAATATATATAATATCGAATACCCCTTTGTCGGTATCGCTTCTCGGCCTTTTGGCTAAGATCATGTGTAGTATCTGTTCTTTTCAGCTTAATATCTGAAACGCGACTCATCGAGTCGCTTGTATATTAAACTGATTTTTGCCACTGGGCTATGGAATAGGAGCTTGCTCCGTCCTAGCCACGGGTTGGCCCGGTCTTGCACTACCTCCGGGATTCGGCCCACTCCCTTCGGGGAGTATAAATAATATGTAAAGATAATTCAGAATTAAAAAAATTTGGGTACTTCATGTAACTTCAAAATTTAAGTTTACGTTCCAGCACGAAAAGAAGCGTTTAATGTAACCATAATGTACTTTGATTTGTGAGAGGTCTATTAACGTTAGCTTTCAGAAAGATGGCCCTCTCCCTGATGTTTTTGAATTCTTGGAGTCTGTGGATGTGAAGGTGGAAGATTTGTTGGCGGTACAGGCTTTGCCTGGAAGGCAGTTTGACTTTACTTTCAAGTCTGCTGAGTTGAAACGAAAGAATTGGCCGGCTGTGACAAGCTCCAGCGCTGTCACAGCTGAGAGCTATTTTGAGGAGGCGACGCTGGTCACCGTCCTCCATGTTCCACATGAACTCAATGACAACGTGGTGAGGTATGTTTTGGGGAAGTATGGACGAGTGATTTGTGGCAGGTAACTTACGAGGGACGTGAAGGCCTTTTTAATGGCAAAAGGCAGTATAAGATGGCCCTAACCAAGGACATCCCTTCCTCAGTCAAGCTGGCCGGCCGTGACTGCTGGGTCCGGTATTTCGGACAACCTATCACCTAGCTGCTTGAGATGTGGGGAGAAGGGGCACCTGGCTAGTGGGTGCCAGAAAACCCAGTGTTTTCGGTGCCTGGAAGTGGGCCATGTCGTAAGCAGCTGTTCGAAACAGGTCGTTTGCACAGTGTGCAGGAAGGAGGGACACACCAACGATGCCCCATTTCCTTCGCTAACAGGGTTGGCGGCCCGAGTACGGCATGAAGAAAGGGTGGTGCCGAGATGGCTGAAGCGGCGTTGACGGAAGGAGACCTCACTGAGGAAGTAGCAGTAGCCGGTAACCAAGTAGAAGGAGAGTCGGAAGCGGGGACTGTAGCGGAGGAGGAGAGTGCTAGCGGTGAGGCAGAGAAGAGGGGTGGATTGGTTCGTGGGAAGGGGAGTGAGGAGGTGGGTGAAGGGTCTGAATCTAGCGGGCGCAAGGAGGGCGAGACGGGCTGGAAGGAGATCGATGGGGAAGGGGAGAAGGGAGCGCAGGGTGGGTTCGCCGTGGTGGGGGAGGGTACTTCGGGGAAGGGTTGCAGTGGTGAGGGGGAGGGCAGTGTGGAGGTTTTAGTGGTCCCTGAGACTCCCATGGATTGGGCGAAAGAGGTGGATGACAGTAGGGGTCGGAAGTAGGAGCCAGGTTTTTCCCAGGAACTGACCAATCTTTTTGCTGGAGTGGAACCATCTTCTTGCCCCTCAGGCTCAGCCCAAGTTCAGATGGGCCTCGACAGCCAAGGTTTTTTAGTTGTGGAGGACGGGTCACGTGGTCGGGGTGTCAAGCGGAGTGCCCCGTCGCACCCTCGGTCACAATCGGAGGGGAAACCAGCAAAGCGAGAAAGAGTGGGGTAGAGAAGGCACGTAGCCTCATCCGGCAGTGCCACATTTTTACAGGAGAGGAGGAATGGATTTCTTGCTGTGAAGAGAAGTGCACAGAGGCTTTTCATAGCTACGGTTTGTACTGTCGAGACGTTGTAGAAACACATAATCACACCTCGCTGGAACGAGTTCCCTGCCCCCTCCACTCGTGTTCGGTCACCTGTAATAACCCCCAGGAGTGGTGCCAACACCTGGCCAATAAGCACCCTTCTTTTGTATTAAATCATAATGTTGAATTTTTTAACAGGTATTTTATCGATGAATCTTAATGCTTCTTCCTCTGCAGGCCTTCTTTTGTATTTATTAACTATAATATTCATAATGATCAAATTTTGCACTTTCAATGTCAATTCCCTGAAAGATGATTTAAAGCGAAGGCGGGTCCTTCAATTTCTCAAACTTTTCCAATTTGATATCGTATTTTTACAAAATTACATTTTAATTGCAATGTGGATGTTTCGAAATTCCAGAGGGAGTGGGGCGAGAAGGTGTTCGTTTCCACAAGCCCTTCAGCCCACTCCTCTGGAGTGGGTATTTTATTTAATCCCAACTTTGCTTGACTGTCAGCCAATGTCAACGTGACCGTGAGGGTAGACTGATTTCTATGCTCATCCATCACGCTAAAAGAAATTCTAAAATTCGGCTTTGTAATGTTTACGCCCCGAATGTTCCCTCTCAAAGACGTGTTTTCTTTCAGAATTTGAGTAATTTTGTTCATGGGCCCGAGCCCACCCTGCTGGCCGGGGATTTTAATTGTATTTTAATTGTATTTTCCATAATGATGATAGGTCGGGAATTTCTGCCAACACTTCATGTTTCATTGGGAGGGAGGAACTCCTATCATTTTTGTCGCCCAGTTCCCTGGTGGATGCGTGGGTCGAAAGTTCCCCCCATTCGCCGGGGCATACTTGGTTTCACCCGGGCAAGGGGCAAAGCTCCCGGCTGGACCGGATCTATCTACCCCCCTCCCTTAACACGTCTGATATTTTTGTACATAGTCTATCGCTTTCTGACCACTATCCCGTGGCTCAGCATTTTACCTTTAAAAATTTTCAGAGTCAGGGTAAGAGAGTTTGCAAGTGTAATGTTTCTATCCTTGAGGATACTGATTTTTGTAATAATTTTCCGAATTCAGTACCCACTGTGGAGTACCCTGAGGCCAGGGTATAATTCCATTGTTGATTGGTGGGAAGATTGCAAAGAAAGAGTAAAGCGTTTGATGATTCGGCACGGCGTCCGCCTAGCCCGGGAGAGGCGGGATCGCCTTGCTGAGCTTGAGTCTAAATGTATTTCTGCGGGCGGGGCTGAGTTGGAGCAAATTCTTGACGACCAGAGGAGGGGAGCCCAAATTAGGTCAAGGGAGCGGTATCTCGAGCATGGGGAGAAGCCGTCCGCTTTTTCTCTTTCATCAGGAAAAACGCCGTGCGGAGTCTAAAGCGATTCACTCTGTTCAATTGCCCGATGGCTCTATTTCTAATGTTCACAGTGATATTGCTAATGTCTTTCACAAATTTGATTCAAATCTTTTTGCTACTGACCATTCTGTCGACTTTACAGCACAGGAATCGCTTTTAGACTGTATTTCAAGTTCACTGGATTCTACCTCTGTTCACGATCTTGAGATTCCTTTTACATTATCTGACATTAGACGGGCCTTCTCCGCCATGGCTTTCAATAAAGCCCCCGGCATCGACGGCCTCCCACCTGAATTTTACAGAAAGTTTTTTGATTTACTTCGACCGGATCTCCTTGAAGCTTACACATGTATCTTTAACACAGGTTCTCTTTCAAAGTCACAGAGAACAGGGCTTATCATTTTATTACCGAAAAAAGGAGATTCATTAAATCCAGCTCACCGTCGCCCTATTTGACTTTTGTGTGCAGATTATAAGATCCTCTCAAAAATGCTGCAAGCTCGGCTATCAAATGTTTTGACTAATTTGATCAATGAGTTCCAAACCTGCGGAATTCCTGGCAGGTCTATTTATCACAACCTCTTCATTGTTCGTGACATCTGTTCTTTTGTTCAAGAGAGAGGCAGCTGTTGCGCTCTCCTCTCGCTTGATGTAGGAGAAAGCCTTTGATAAGGTTGATTGGGCATTTTTACTTAAAGGCAATAGGCAGTCGCCCCAAAATTTTCTTTGAAAAATCAGCAAACTCTTGCAAATCTCCTCTTATTGCATTTAAAGCACTTCTGAAGACGTTTTGAACATAACTATTACAAAAAATAGGTAAAGCAAGGCAAGATTTTCCTTGAATTCCACAATTCACTAACAAAAATATTGTCACATGATCAAAATAGGCCAATCATGAACTAGAGTGACAGGATACACCTACTCTGTTTGGGGTGACTGCCTACTGCCTTTAAAGTACTTAAGCGCCTTAATTTTGGCGAAAATTTTTGTAAATGGATCAGTATTTTATATCATAATATTACCAGTCGTATTTTAATTAATGGTCACCTGACCAATGATGTTCATATTGAGAGAGGGGTCCGGCAGGGCCTCCCCTCTCCCCGCTTTTATATGTCTTATTTATTGAACCTTTGGCCAGATTTATCGCTGCGAGCCCGCGCATTAGGGGTTTTTCTATCCCTGGGATTGGTGGAAAGGCCGTTAAATTCTTACGGTATGCGGATGATGCGACCTGCGCTTTTGATATCAAAAGTTTCCTGTCCGCTTTTGATCTTTTCCAGTAGGCGACCGGGGCGTCTATTAATTTGACCAAGTCTATGGGTTTGAAACTGGGGGATTTGTGGGGAGGAAGCTCCCGGGGAACATCACCTGGGGCGAGACTATTATTAAAATTACTGGAATCTACTTCGGGAGCCCTAATTCGGTGCAATCAAATTGGGACCTTAAGTTAGAGAAGGCGAGCACGTGCTTGGCCCGCTGGCGGGCTCGGCACGTGACCCTCCTGGGGAAGGTGCTCATACTCAATTCTTTGTTTTTCCCTTTGTTCTGTTTCATTGCGCCGGTTTTCCCGGTCCCAGCACCAGTCGCTAGAGAGGTGGTCAGACTTGCTTTTAGTTTCCTGTGGGACGGTAAAACCGAAAGGGTAGCCAGGAGGGGGCCAAAGTTGAGGGCGGGCTGGGGCTGGACCCCTTCCGTCTGAAAACCGTGGCCCTCCTTGTTAAGTCTCTTTTCAATGTCTTGGAGGGGGATTGTAGTCAAATGTATTGCCATTTAGTTAGATTTTTCGTTGCCAGGCAGTTGCGGGCCCCGTTTCCGGCTGTTTGGTCCAATGCCAAGCCGAACAGTGATACCTGCACGCCCAGTCTTTTGCGTGCATGTGGGTTTATTTTACATCTTTTCGATATCAACCCGAAATTTGTCCAGCTTTGTAAATCAATTAAAGACCATTGTTAAGCTTTCCTTTCCTCGTGAGTTCAATGGTATTCCTTTGGTAGAGTCCCGTCACCCCTCCCTCCCCTGGGACCGTATTTGGAAGTGTGTTTTCCACCCCATTGTGGACAACCGGTTGTGCGACTTCGTGGAGGCAGGCCCACATGATATTCCCAACTAGGGCTTCGCTTTTTCAGTGGGGGATGGGTGATGGGAAGTGTCCCGCCCGCGCAATTTTTTTCCCACGAGGTTATGGGCAAATCACGCCAATGGACCAATCAGCGTCTTGGAAATAGGCCACACCCCTAATTCCAAAATGACAGCTTTTGAACCATTTTTTTGTAATTCTGACGCCAGATTATGAAAGAACAGGCCAAATAACCCCAGTCCACGTAACCCTAACCTTAGAAATAACCCCAACCATGATTTAGAAACAAATTTGAAAAAAATTTCAAAATCAGATTTGCCCATAACCTCGTGGGAAAAAAAATTAGGCGTCCCGCCCCGGGCTGCCAGGAACCCGAAACCATCACTCATCTTTTTTGGGAGTGTCCCCGGTTAATGACGGTCCTGGCCTGGGTTTGCGAGGCTGCAAGGCGGGTGTGGGGTAACCAGGTCCAATTCTCACAGAATTTATTTATGTTCGGCTCTCCAGCCCCAAGTGTCTCAGAGTATATTTTCAGTAGGGTTTGGTTTTTATTCTCAGTTACAAAGCATACTCTCTGGAAAAACAGATGTGCGATTGTTTTTGAAAAGAAAATTCATGATGACAATGTTACAATTCTGGATATTAAAAGTACCATTTAAGAGAGGGTTCTGGCCGATTTTCGCCGGTGGCCCGAGTCTAAGTTTATGAAAATCTGCTCGAAAGGCCCCTCATTTATCTCAATTCAGAGTGGGACGGTTCGTCTCTCTCTCTTCCGTAACCAAAATTTTAGATGGTGAAAGTACACCTTTAAAATAACTTTTCCTTAAGTGACTTCGACCGTCTCACGAGTTATTTTATGTCGACCTTTCTTTAGATTTGAATCGTTTGGCTGTGATTTGGTTCAGTTGGAAGGCACCGGGGTCGAGACTAGGGTGAAAGTACACCGTGATATTTCATACTATCGTTTCAGTCAAAATGCGGCAAAAGCCTGCCGTTAGATGGCCTTTCAGACAAAACGTTCGTATTTCTGCTTGAGATTTCTTTTGTTTGCCTTGCTCAGCCTGTTCCAGTTTATCGATGGTAAAAGCTTACCCTAAGTCGAAGTACAGTACAAGCCTACTGTGCACCTTCTCCCTCTCATGAACTAGAAAATTCAAAAATTTTCGAAACTAAAGGAAGGTGGAAGGTCGGGTTCAATCTTTATGTGAACGCGTACTTTGCGTTGTTTTCGGCGAGCGAATTTCGCACAATCTCTCGTTTACCTCCTTTCGGTCATTCGGGCAAATTCCTCGTTATTATCTCCGAGTTGCTAAGTTATTAAAGTAATTTTTTAAGTGAGAAGTCAACTTTTGTATACATTATTTAGCCACCCCAAATCGAATCGTGGTCGAGGTTTACCGAACATCATTTAAAGTCCAGCTCTGTTCTTTTATGTCTTAGAAAATGAAAGTTTACTTGAAATTTACACTAAAATGAAAGTTTCGTTGAATTCTTCCTATTTATTGAGTGAAACGAAAAATCCAGGATCTAATGTTGTACATGCTTGCCTTTCACTTTCCTAATTGTCAATAATTTATTTGTCATCGTGTTTTGCCAAATTATGTAAGTGTGAAATTATGTTCTGCGAGTATCGTTAAGTTACGGTAAAGAAACCGTAGAAGTTATTTATTTTACAAAATTATTTTTGTACGCACTTTTATATTATCAGGAAATGAGAGTACAAATAAACCTGAAAGAAAAGTATCTGTTCTTTTCAGCTTAATATCTGAAACGCGACTCATCGAGTCGCTTGTATATTAAACTGATTTTTGCCACTGGGCTATGGAATAGGAGCTTGCTCCGTCCTAGCCACGGGTTGGCCCGGTCTTGCACTACCTCCGGGATTCGGCCCACTCCCTTCGGGGAGTATAAATGGCATGTAAAGATAATTGAGAAATATTAATGTTTGAGTACTTCCTGTAACTTCAAAATTTAAGTCTACGTTCCACCACGAAAAGAAGCGTTTAATGCATGCTTCAATTCGCCCCATTTTGATTAACCTACAGTAACGAACACAGTAGTCGTAATGTGTGTGTCCAGAAGCCCTCTCAGGCGCGGATCCAGGGGGGGCCTGGGGGGCCCCGGCCCCCCCCCCCCCCCGCCACGAAAAAAAAAAACGAAAGGAGAAAAAAAAAGAAGAGAAAGAAAAAAAGAAAAGGAGAAAGAAAAATTAAGAGCGAAAAATGAATAAAAGTGTCTAAGAACGTATTCAAAGTATATATTTCTGTAGGGGTTGGGTGGAGCTATCGCTGGATTATCTCTTTACATATCTTTCAAAGTGGTTGGCGACGAAAGGAGAGCTACAATGCTCGAAAACAGGTGAATAGCCGAGTAATGGTCCTTGACTTAATATCTAAATAAGTAAACATCGTGACATATGTAGTATGGGCTCGGCTAGCTGCACTGAAATTTAGTAACAATTTTGTGTTAAAGAGTGAAATTTTTTGTAATCTAGAGGGATTGAGAGGCAAAGTTTTCGCCATACAGACCTTACAGAATGAATACAGAAGACAAGCTGTCAGTTGACGCGCTATTGTGCACAGTGGCACCAGCTGTTGCAGGCAAAGTAGCGGCGTGCATACCCTATTCGATTTCGAAACTGTCTGAAAATTTTTAAAATGAACTCAAAAGGCTTTTAAGCTACAGACAGTGGTGTCGGTACAGTGGGCAATGGGTGACGTGTGTCCCCCTCCCCCATCGATTCTTGAAAATTTTTAAAATAGTCCCAAAAGTCGTTTCAGCAACAGATTTCTGTGAAGGGTGTAGGGTGAGATGTATTTTTGATGACTGGTTTATTTGTTCTAACCATTTTC
Organism: Holothuria leucospilota; assembly: GCA_029531755.1. NCBI lineage: Eukaryota > Metazoa > Echinodermata > Holothuroidea > Aspidochirotida > Holothuriidae > Holothuria > Holothuria leucospilota. Next base: position 8,153,639 of record CM055964.1, read on the forward strand.
TTTCACAAACTGTTCTCAAACTATCATAATTTTTGGAAATTCTTGACAAATTCCAAATTTTCGTACGCTCCGCTAGCGTCAAGCCTTGTGTCAGAGTTGTCCTTATTATCAATAGCTTTCGGTAACTACTCACGGGGGAACAAAGGAGCAAAAGTGCTTTTTCAGAATTCTCAGTCAGAAGATTCGTTTCTGAATAGCATAGGTTGGTGGGAAAGTGACAGTGTCTGATGCAGGTTCTGAAATGCAGGTTTTGTCATGGACTAATATTTTATCCAAAATTTCGGCGCGCTTCGCGCGCATACGACAGGGTTTACACCCGATTTTATATACCATTGACAATACTATGACGCAAGAAATTATTCCAAGGCAACATTTTTCTAACAAGTACATCTCCTTCTCTGTAGGGCTTTCATCATTATGGGATCTTTGACTAATCTAGTCTAGCACATGATTTGAAAGACTGAAAGTACGTAATTGCCGTTGCTTATTTTCCAAACATCTTACCTCGACGTTCAATAATGACGAAAATCTTTTCTGAAAAGAATTTTGCCTGTCCACCATCCCTCTTGCTATACCTAACCAGAAAGCCCAAAGGCTTAGTGATTCCTTGCCGAATGGGGATGCTTTGTTGCACTGAGCCTTATCCCTCAAATTTATCTTTCTTGACTACATCATTTTATGATGTTTTAACAATTTGACCTCTGCTGACCTCACATGACCTCTGAACACCACCAAATATAACAAAAAAGGAAAAAGGAAGGAAGTGTCTTGAAAGGGATTCAACTCCAATGGATCTTGTAAATTCTTGGCAAATTTTGCTTTTTGACCTCTGGTTACCCCAGATGACGATCTTGGGAATACTTGGGAATACTTGGGAAATTTTGCTTTTTGACCTCTGGTGACCCCAGATGTTAATCTTGGGAATTCTTTGGAAATTTTGCTTTTTGACCTCTGGTGACCTCATATAACAATCTTGGAATTGTTGGAAAATTTTGCTTTTTGACCTCTGGTAACCCCAGATTACCTTTGACCTCCACCAAAAACAATAGGGTTCTTCCTTACATTATGAAAAATCTATACACTAAATATCAAAAGTGTCCTTCATTCCTATCTTGAGATATTGTTATTACAAACTTTTCGGTTTTTTAGCTCCTGTGACCCCAAATGACCTTTAACCTTCACCAACAACAACAGGATTCTTTCTCTCAACATGGCAAATCTATATACCAAATATGAAAGTGTCTGTCATTGCTATCTTGATATATAGTGATTACAAGCCATTTACATGATTTTTGCAGTTTAACCTCTGGTGACCTCAGATGACCTTCGACCTCTACCAAAAACAATAGCATTCTTCCTCTCAACATGACAAATCCATATCAGCCATTCCTATCTTGACATATCGTGATTTCAAGGTTTTCGGTCTTTGACCTCTGGTGACCTCGGATGACCTTTGACCTCCACCAAATACAATAGGGTTCTTTCTCTCAACATGACACATCCATATACCAAATATGAAAAGTGTTGGTCATTCCTATCTTGAGATATCGTGATTATGAGCTTTCAACTTTTTACCTCTGGTGACCTTAAATGACTTTTGACCTTCACCAAAAGAAATAGGGTTCTTCCTCCAAACATGACGAATCTATATACCAAATATGAAAAGTGTCAGTCATTGCTAACTTGAGATATCGTGTTTACAAGCCGTTTAGGAGGTTTAACCTCCGGTGACCTCGGATGACCTTTGACCTCTATCAAAAACAATAGGGTTCTTCCTCTTGACATGACAAATCTATATACCACATATGAAAAGTGTCGGTCATTCCTATCTTGAGATATCGTGATTACGAGCTTTTCAGCTTTTTACCTCCGGTGACCTCAAATGACCTTTGACCTTCACCAAAAACAATAAGGTTCTTCCTCTCAACATGACAAATCTATATACCACATATGACAAGTGTCCGTCATTCCTACCTTGAGATATCGTGATTACGAGCTTTTCAGCTTTTTACCTCCGGGGACCTCAAATGACCTTTAACCTTCACCAAAAACAATAGGATTCTTCCTCTCAACATGACGAGTCTATATACCAAATATGAAAAGTGTCGGTCATTGCTATCTTGAGATATCGTGTTTACAAGCTGTTTAGGAGGTTTTCGCAGTTTTACCTCCGGTGACCTCGGATGACCTTTGACCTCTACCAAAAACAATAGGGTTCTTCCTCTTGACATGACAAATCTATATACCAAATATGAAAAGTGTCGGTCATTCCTAACTTGAGATATCGTGTTTACAAAGTTTTTGGTTTTTGACCTCTGGTGACCTCAAATGACCTTTGACCTCCACCAAAAACAATAGGCTTCTTCCTCTCAACATGACGAATCTATATACCAAATATGAAAAGTGTCGGTCATTGCTATCTTGAGATATCGTGTTTACAAGCTAGGCGTCACATACACACACACATACACACACACACACACACACACACACACACACGACATCACCATCGCATAGATTCCTTGCCTGCCTTCGGCAAGGAATCAAAAAGAAGGTGATATATCATATCTCCTCCCATATGGATGTCGGGTAGTGAGAATCCCGTTGGTCCCTCTTTTGTATACTGTAACTAATTTAGAGCTCCCGGGAGGCTCTATACTGTTCTCTGTCAACCTTGGATATCCTTTTAAAATGTAAAGGAAAATTTTTTTATAGTCCAAGAATGTTTCTGTGGACTCCACGCAGGTATAATTGCATGTACAATTTTCCCATGGGAGTGGATCATGGGGGACGGGGGGGGGGACGCGTCCCCCTCACTTTTTGGAAAAGGGGATATCGTCAAAAATCCCCCTCACTTTTTCAAAAATGATGGAACAGACTGCAATTATGCCTAGGAAAACGAAATTTTTAGAAGAAAAATAACCTAAAAATCGTACACTTTTGGTGCACCAAATCGCATCTGAGGGCATTCAGTTTTAGAAAAATTTCCCTTAGACCCCTTCCCAAAGCCAAAGATCACAAAACTAATTGCCTCCCCGTAACGCAAATTCTGACTACCACCAACTGCTTCTTCCGCCCCACCAGGACGGCGATTCACAAATGTAAAAAAGTCCCCCCCCCCACACACACACACACTTTAGGAGATGGATCCACGCCATGATTTTTCCTGGGACTTAAGGAGGTTTGAAGACAATATGTTAACCGTCTCTTACTCCCCTTTTTCACCCGAACAAAAGTTAGAATTCACTAAACTGTGGACATATTCTAAACATACAATCACTTTAGAATGACCCAAAGATACCACCATTTTGCATATAGGCCCCCTAAAATTAACAAAAATTTCTCAAAGGGGAGGGTAAACCCCTTCCTGGGATTGTACTCTCATGTACTAATAAGAAAAGGCTCTCCCACTCTTGTATATAGCGTATACAAAATCCCACTGCCTAAAAAGGCACGGTTTAGCAGTTATCTGCGGTTCCCCCAATGACCAACTCCCGCCGACACCATCGGTCATAGATTTCTGAAGGGTATACCCTTCAGAAGTCCATAAAGAAGGTGATATATCATCTCTCCTCCCATATGGATGTAAGGTTGTGAGAGTCCTGTTGGTCCCCCTTTTCAGTGTATAATTAATGTAGAGCTCCCGGGAGGCTCTACACCGAAAATTTTCCGCGCGCTTCGCGCGCAATTGTTTACGATCACGGAGAGAGGCACGTTTTTATTGAGTGGTGGATTTATTTTTATCACTTTTGACCAAAATCATTTGAAATCTTTCACGATTTTTGCAAAGTCTTCTCAATATTTCTTGATTTTTGCTTGATCTGCGCACTGTTAGCCTTGAATTGCTCCTTTTACTATCAATAAGGGCCCAAACGTACCGTATTCGCATTACTCATCGGTGGGGTTCTACCATAAGCCAATTATTCGTGTGCGTAAACGTGATTTCAGAGTCAGCATTGTAAGGATGTAAAACAACTGATATTCATTTTTTCACACTCCTCTTCTTATGAGAACTGAAAACTTAGTATAGAACCCACCTTCTAATCGATAGACACACATAAAGGGAATTGACACCGTTAGTCATAGCAATGGTTTTAAATGCAAACTCAAATTTTCGGCGCGCTTCGCGCGCAATTGTTTCATCTGGAGTCCTATACCCGAATACCGTATAACGAAAAAAAAAAAAAAAAACAATCATTATGGCAAAAATCATTTCAAGTTATATACACGGGCTCATAATATTGGCGTGTAAGTTTTAAGATAACTTAGATTCTCCGTAACTTCTGCAGGTACATATAGTAACTTATACTGAGCCATACACATCAAATTCCATCAACATGAAAAGGTATAAAATCTCACTGACATAAGAACTGGAGCCGATTTCTGTGCTCTTAAAATGCAATATTGCGAGAGCTTCCGGGGGCTTCGCCCCCTGGACCCCCACCGGGGCTCCGCCCCTGGACCCCGCCAGGGCCCTGGACCCCACGCGAAGGGACTCGCGCTTCGCGCTCGTGGTGCACCTTCGGTGCACATGAGGTTTTCCATCTTGGGCCCCCCCCCTCAATATTTCTGGATCCGCGCCTGCCCTCTTGCTAGATCGATCAGGGAGCTGTGAGGCTCCTGAATAGACCATTGAAATACGTGGGATATTAATGAAAATATCCTTGGAGAATCTGGCGAAGAACTTTACTGCATTTCGTAACTAAACTAGGAAATAGTGGTGTGATTACTGGAACTTTGATTCGTGAGAGGTCTATTAACGTTAGCTTTCAGAAAGCTGGAAAGATGGCCCTCCCGGCCCTTATGTTTTTGAGTTCTTGGAGTCTGTGGATGTGAAGGTTGAAGATCTGTTGGCGGTACAGGCTTTGCCTGGTAGACAGTTTGACATTACTTTGAAGTCTGCTGAGTTGAAACGAAAGAATTGGCCGGCTGTGACAAACTCCAGCGCTGTCACAGCTGAGAGATATTTCGAGGAGGCGACTCTGGTCACCGTCCTCCATGTACCACATGAATTCAATGACAACGTGGTGAGGTATGTCTTGGGGGAGTATGGACGGGTAATTTGTGGCAGGTTTGTAACTTACGAGGGACGTGAAGGCCTTTTTTAATGGTAAAAGGCAGTATAAGATGGCCCTAACCAAGGATATCCCTTCCTCAGTCAAGCTGGCTGGCCGTGACTGCTGGGTCCGGTATTTCGGACAACCTATCACCTGTCTGAGATGTGGGGAGAAGGGGCACCTGGCCAGTGGATGCCAGAAAACCCGGTGTTTCCGGTGCCTGGAAGTAGGCCATATCGTAAGCAGCTGTTCGAAACAGGTTATTTGCATAGTGTGCATGAGGAGGGACACACTTACCAACGATGCCCCATTTCCTTCCCTTACAGGGTTGGCGGCCCGAGTACGGCATGGAGAAAGGGTGGTGCCGTGATGGCTGAAGCGATGGTGACGGAAGAAGACTTCACTGAGGAAGTAGCCGGTAACCAAGTAGAAGGAGAGTCGGAAGCGGGGACTGTGGCGGAGGAGGAGAGTGTTAGCGGAGAGACAGAGAAGAAGGGTGGATTGGTTTGTGGGAAGGGGAGTGAGGAGGTGGGTGAAAGGTCTAAATCTAGCAGGCGCAAGGAGGGCGAGACAGGCAGGAAGGAGATCGGTGGGGAGGGGGAGAAGGGAGCGCAGGGTGGGATTGCTATGGTGGGGAGGGTACTTCGGGGAAGTGTAGCAGTGGGGAGGAGGAGGGTAGTAGGGAGGTTGTAGTGGTCCCTGAGACTCCCATGGATTGGGCGAAAGAGGTGGATGACAGTAGGGGTCGGAAGCGGGAGCCAGGTATTTCCCAGGAGCTGACCAGTCTTTTTGCTGGAGTGGAGCCATCTTCTTGCCCCCCAGGCTTAGCCCAAGTACAGATGGGCCTCGACAGGCAAGGTTTTTTAGTTGTAGAGGACGGGTCACGTGGCCGGGGGTCAAGCGGAGTGCCCCGTCGCACCCTCGGTCACAATCCGAGGGGAAACCGGCAAAATGAAAAAGAGAGGGGGTAGAGCAGGCACATAGCCTCATCCTGCAGTGTCACATTTTTACAGGAGAGGAGGAATGGATTTTTTGCTGTGAAGAGAATTGTACAGAGGCTTTTGATAGCTACGATTTGTATTGCCGACACGTTGTAGAAACACATAATCACATCTCGCTGGAACGAGTTCCCTGCCCCCTCCACTCGTGCATGTATGGTCACGTGCAATAATCCCCAGGAGTGGTGCCAACACCTGGCTAATAAACTTGCATGTATTAAAGCATAATGTTGAATTTTTTAACAGGTATTTCATCGATGAATCTTAATGCTTCTTCCTCTACAGGCCTTCTTTTGTATTTATTAATCATAATATTCGCAATGATTAAATTTTGCACTTTCAATGTCAATGGCCTGAAAGATGATTTAAAGCGAAGGCGGGTCCTTCAATTTTTCAAACTTTTCCAATTTGATATCATATTTTTACAAGAATTTCATTTTAATTGCAATGTTGATGTTTCGAAATTCCAGAGGGAGTGGGGCCGGAGGGTGTTCGTTTCTACAAGCCCTTCAGCCCACTTCTCTGGCGTGGGTATTTTATTTAATCCCAAATTTGCCTGCACTGTCAGCCAATGTCAACGTGACCGTGAGGGTAGACTGATTTCTATGCTCATTCATCACGCTAAAAGTAATTCTAAGATTCGGCTTTGTAATGTTTACGCCCCGAATGTTCCGTCTCAAAGACGTGTTTTCTTTCAGAATTTGAGTAATTTTGTTCATGGGCCTGAGCCCACCCTGCTGGCCGGGGATTTTAATTGTATTTTCCATAATGATGATAGGTCGGGTGTTTCTGCCAACACTTCATGTTTCATTGGGAGGGAGGAGCTCCAATCCTTTTTGTCGGCCAGGTCCCTGGTGGATGCGTGGGTCGAAAGTTCCCCCCATTCGCCGGGGCATACTTGGTTTCACTCGGGGAAGGGGCAAAGCTCCCGGCTGGACCGGATCTATGTGCCCCCTCCCTTAACACGTCTGATATTTTTGTACATAGTCTTTCGCTTTCTGACCACTACCCCGTGGCTCTGCATTTTACCTTTAAAAATTTTCAGTCAGGGGAAGGGTGTTTGGAAGTGTAGTGTTTCTATCCTTGAGGATACTGATTTTTGTAATGATTTTCGAATTCACTACCCACTATGGAGTACCCTGAAGCCAGGGTATAATTCCATTGTTGATTGGTGGGAAGATTGCAAAGAAAGAGAGAAGCATTCAATGATCCGGCACGGCGTCCGTCTGGCCCGGGAGAGGAGGGATCGCCTTGCTGAGCTTGAGTCTAAATGTATTTCTGCGGGCGGGGCTGAGTTGGCGCAAATTCTTGACGACCAGAGGAGGGGAGAGCCCAGATTTAGGTCAAGGGAGCGGTATCTAGAGCATGGGGAGATTGAAGCCTTCCGCTTTTTTCTTTCATCAGGAAAAACGCTGTGCCGAGTCTAAAACGATTCACTCTGTTCAATTGCCCGATGGCTCTATTTCTAATGTTCACAATGATATTGCTAATGTCTTTCACGAATTTTATTCAAATCTTTTTGCTATTGACCATTCTGTCGATTTTACAGCACAGGAATCGCTTTTAGACTGTATTTCACGTTCAATCGATTCTACCTCTGTTCACGATCTTGAGATTCCTTTTACATTATCTGACATTAGACGGGCCCTCTCCGCCATGGCTTCTAATAAGTCCCCGGCATCGACGGCCTCCCACCTGAATTTTACGACGGCCTCCCACCTGAATTTTACGACGGCCTCCCACCTGAATTTTACAGAAAGTCTTTTGATTTACTTGCACCAGATCTCCTTGAAGTTTACACATATCTTTAACACAGGTTCTCTTTCAAAGTCACAGAGAACGGGGCTTATCATTTTATTACCGAAATAAGGAGATTCATTAAATCCAGCTCCCCGTCACCCTATTTTACTTTTGTGTGCAGATTATAAGATCCTTTCAAAAATCCTGCAAGCTCGGCTATCAAATGTTTTGCCTAATTTGATCAATGAGCACCAAACCTGCGGAATTCCTGGCAGGTCTATTCATCACAACCTCTTCATTGTTCGTGACATCTGTTCTTTTGTTCAAGAGAGAGGCAGCTGTTGCGCTCTCCTCTCGCTTGATGCAGGAGCTGAAAGCCTTTGATAAGGTTGATTGGGCATTTTTACTTAAAGCGCCTTAATTTTGGCGAAAATTTTTGTAAATGGATCAGTATTTTATATCATAATATTACCAGTCGTATTTTGGTTAATGGTCACCTAACCAATGATGTTCATATTGAGAGAAGGGTCCGGCAGGGCTGTCCCCTCTCCCCGCTTTTATATGTCTTATTTATTGAACCTTTGGCCAGATTTATCGCTGCGAGCCCGCTCATTAGGGGATTTTCTATCCCTGGGACTGGTGGAAAGGCCGTTAAGTTCTTACAGTATGCGGATGATGCAACCAGCGCTTTTGATATCAAAAGTTTCCTGTCCGCTTTTAATCTTTTCCAAAAAGGCGATCGGTGAAAGTACACCTTTAAAATTGCTTTTCCTTATTTATTAGTTGACTTCGACCGTCTCACGAGTTATTTTATGTCGACTTTTGTTTAGATTTTAAGCCGTTTGGCTGTGGTTTGGTTCAGTTGGAAGGCACCGGGGCTGGGACTAGGGTGATAGTACACCGTGATATTTCATGTTACCTTTTCAGTCAAAATGCGGCAAAAGCCTGCCGTTAGTCGGCTTTTCAGACAAAACGCTCGTAGGGGTGCTTACTTTTTTTTCAGGTATTTCTGCTTACATGAAATTTCTTCTGCCTACTGTGCTCCTTCTTCTCCCTCTCATGAACTAGAAAATACAAACTTTTACATCGAAACTAAAGGAAGGTGGAAGGTTGGGTTCAATCTTTATGTGAGCGCGTACTTTGCGTTGCTTTCGGCGAACGAATTTCGCACAATCTCTCGTTTACCTCCTTTCGGTCATTCGGACAAATTTATCAAAGTAATTCTTTAAGTTCGAAGCCAGCTTTTGTATGCATTGTTTAGCCATCTCAAATTAAATCGTGGTCAAGGTTTACCGATCAGCATTTAAAGTGCAGCCGTGTTCTTTTATGTCGTAGGAAATGAAAGTTGACTTGAAATTTACACTGAAATGAAAGTTTCGTTGAATTCTTCCTGTTTTTGAGTGACACGAAAATTCCAGGATCTGGTGTTGTGCATACTTGCCTTTTACATTCTTCATTGTCAATAATTTATTTGTCATCCTGCTTTGCCAAAACGTGTAAGTCTGAAATTATGTTCTGCGAGTATCGTTCAGTTACTTTAAAGTAATCGTAGAATTTATTTATTTTACAAAATTATTTTTGTATGCACTTTTATATTATTAGAAACTGAGAGTACAAATAAACCTGAAAGAAATTAAAGTATCTGTTCTTTTCAGCTTAATATCTGAAACGCGACTCATCGAGTCGCTTGTATATTAAACTGATTTTTGCCACTGGGCTATGGAATAGGAGCTTGCTCCGTCCTAGCCACGGGTTGGCCCGGTCTTGCACTACCTCCGGGATTCGGCCCACTCCCTTCGGGGAGTGTAAATAACATGTAAAAATAATTGAGAAATAAAAATGTTTGGGTACTTCATATAACTTCAAAATTTAAGTCTACGTTCCACCACGAAAAGAAGCGTTTAATGCATGCTTCAACCGCCCCATTTTGATTATCCTACAATAACGAACACAGTAGTCGAAATGTGTGTGACTAGAAGCCCTCTTGCTAGATCAATAGACCATTGAAATACGTGGGATGTTAATGAAAATTTCCTTGGAGAATCTGGCGAAGAACTTTACTGCATTTCGTAACTAAACTGACGATTATCTCCTACTAGGGTAAGTTGTTAAAGCAGAAGCACTGAAAGATATTTGCTGCACGGGGACATTTGATCTCAGTACAAATATTTCTTTAACTGGGCACAATCAACTCTTCAAGGTACTTAGTGCCTGATCTTGTAAAAGAGAGGAAGAACAATACATACATTAATTACTGCTCCTGGTATAGGCGCTGGCACCATGTGACTCATCCACATCAGTCCGGCTGCTACCTTCAAAATTTTTCGAATTTCTTTTCGGAACTTCAACCAGATGTGCCATTGACAATATTTTTCTGTCGTACACTGTTACAAACATCAACGAAACCGTGGGTGCGACTGTTCTCGTGTGTACATCTGCGATCTTCTTTTGAAGATAATTTAATGACACTGGCCTCGTTTGGAACATTACTTATGCTTTACTTATGCTTTACTTATGGGAGAAACTGAGAACTGGGTAGATCATATTTACCAATGGCTATTTTTATACACCTTAACATTCTCTGTCGTGCACACTCACATCCCCTTTCCAACGAATCATTAAATTGTCAGTGAGACTTAATCCAACACAAATGGTCAAATTGTGACTTTAACTTTTGTGGCCTGCTTAATGTGGCAAATGTGCATCTAACGCCATTCTCAGATAGATAGTGAAATGATTCATTGATATTGTTTCAATTCTGTAAATACCTCAAAGCCGTAGGGGCTTTGCCCCAGAACCCAACAGGGGCATTGTGAGGGGCATCGGGCCCGATGCGTACAGGGGAGCACTTTGCATTCCCCATGATGCCTCCTGTGTGGCTCAATTCGTGCTAGTGTGGTCCTTCAGTAGAACGTTGTGCCCTCCATCCAGCTTTACCAACTGGAAATGTCTAATGACGCCATGCACTGACAACCACTACATAATAAATGTATTAGACGCCTTTTTGGAGCAAAAATACCTCCACGACATATTCTTTACATAAAAACGGGTTTCCTGATTCAGCTTTATTGGACTACTGGTTCTAAGTATTGTAAGACGTGAATGTGACGAATGAAATGGAAATTTTAGCAAAAGCTATGAAATATGGCTAGATGGAGTGGTTTTGATGCCAGAAAATCTAGGCACATCCACTGTGAAGATATTTGCCCTCAGAAATGACAGTTGCCACTCTCCAAATTTGGCATGAGAGCAAGGCAGGGGCTATCCAGAGCCAATTTTAAATGAACCACAACTCCGGCATAATTTGGAATTTCAATCCAACATTTTTGTGTGTTCTGTTCACTACTCCACAATGCCAGGAGTCTGCTTTAGCAAACTCCCAGTCGGTGCCTTGCCATGATATTTTGAAATCTGAGTTGGGAGGAGGAGATCGAATAATCCCGTAGCTATAGCTAACCAGAATAGCTATAGAGACAGGAGGAACACGGAGTCTTGCAAGGCCCAAGCTGGCAGCCTTTCCCCCGGCCTTTTAATCAACGTTAAATTCATCTTTGGAGTTGAAATCAATTTATTACAATCAACTAAAATTTTTAGTTGCACCGTCTTTCTTTTTACTGTGTCCCTGGAGTTGACACTATACAACACATTCGTGTTGGTGTGTCGTTAAACCCCCATCTAACTAACCCTTTGGAGCTACACCCCAAGATCCCCAAGCCTTCACAATGTGATTGGCTCTTATACATGTAGAAGATGGTGCTCGAGCGGGCTTGTATAGCTTACACAACACTCTTTTTAATAAGAAACAGAGTGCCACATCTTTTGTGAACAGTTTGATGTAAAAAACAGTTACAGTGAAATTCCACTCATCCCAAAGTATTGAAGGGTACGTTTATTAACTTCAAATCAAGAAGAAACGAAAGAAGAAGAGAAATTTTAATGTCACTGAATTGAATTTCTTCCCCATATATGTGTTCAGATGGAAACCGTAGATTAGATCTGCTGTAGGTGAAATACATTACTTTTCTCTGACCAGGGATCAAACCATGGCCATCTCGGCTGCAAAGCTCCATACCGTCAAATTCTACCACCTCCATCCACTCTGACATAGCCCAGGTTTCCTCTCCTTGCTAAAATGAGAAATTAGCGATTTTAATAGAATTTTAAAAAAAGGAAGATAATTGAATACATGTATGGAAGTTTGGGTACATGTAACACAATAAATACACAAATACTGCAAACACCGTCAGGTCCAAATACAATTACATTGATTACTTTATTGCATCAATATATACTCAAAGATGTACTGCAGTCTACCACATTAGCAAATATATGTAAAACCGATATAAAATTGTCAGTTCAGACTGAGATTAATGCCATGACTTGCTGACAAAATAATGCGTTGAAAATGTCAGTCATTTATATTATTGGCAACACACTATGATGACTTGTTACTGCTGGACACAAGTGCATCACCTCCAAAGGAATTGAAGTTACAGAAGAATGATGACCTGAAGCAGTATTTAAACAAACTCATCTGGCTGTATGGCAAGAAATTACTGGGTTGTTATACAAACTTTACATCATTTCCCTTGCCAGAGTTTGGCAGAACTACTAGGAGGGCCGACGCTAGAGGGGGTGTGGGGGGTGTGACACCCCTCAAGATCCACGCAGTCGGCAAAATCCTACACTAGTCGGCAAAATGAAGGAAAGAGGGAAGTGCAAACGGAGAAAAGTTAGAGGGAAGAAGAAAGAGGGAAAAAAAGAGAAAAAGAGGAGGAGAGAAAGGCCGAGCGAACAGGGGAGGGACAAAGCTGGGCAAGAGAAAGGGGTTGGTGCAGACGGAAGACAGGAGATTGGAATGCATTTGTAGACAACGTTTATCATAATATTTTCAAAGCCCGTAACCAACACTTTTTGAAACTTAAAACATATTCTGTCGGCAAAAAAGCTCCGTAGGGCTTTTTTAGTATCATTGTATACTAAAGGAGTTCATCGTTCATGTGGTATTCTGACACTGAGTCGGTAAATTCTGCACGGTAAATTTGGCAAGATGAAGGAAATATGAGGAAAAGAAGTGAAAGAAAGAGGACAGTTTCTGTAATAAGAACCCAAAATTTTCGACGCGCTACGCGCGCTGCAATGTCACTCCAGTTTCTTCAGTAGTTCCATTCAACATAGCTAGATAGCATAGGTCCTGTCAACCTTAACCATGTAACATGTAGGCAGGGTACACAGGTTATGTAGAGGTCGTGAATTTCATCGCATATTGCAAAGCCTAGTTGCTGTTCTCTAGTGTGTGTCATGCGGTACGGTCAGTTGGTGAGCGAATCAGGGAGCAAAGTTTGGCTATTTCATCGGGTAGTCCAGGTGATTTCGACAGAATGTATGTTGTCCCCGATACAGTCTACAACCCCTACAGTGTTTGTTTTTCTTTTTGTTCTTAATGATAACATGTTTTTTGTGTCAGCCTACCAAAAATTTTCGCGCCCTTTGTAATTTCACGATCCAGACTCAAAAGAACAGTATCAGTGCGCAACTCGGCTCTTGACATATTAAGTGATATATTGCAAAGTATACGGTACTCTGCAATTGCATGGAATAGTTAGGCTCCTTCATATCCCCTTTTCACCCCCTCGACATGCTGTCGGAACTTGGGTGGGGTCGCTGGCATGGCCCGGCCTCTTGTCGGGAAATTTCTGTCGCCACCCATGGTCGGTTTACTTATTTTAGCAGCTTTCAAAAGGGTCATTTCTGCGATAAAACCCAAAATCTTCGGTATGCTTTGCCCACTCTTCCTCAGTTTCTTTACTAAAAGCTAAATATAGAACAAACCCTTTCCATCTTTCCAAGTAACTTAAGTAGAAGTTATCGTTTTATGTAAATGCCGGGAATCTCATCTCATTTCGCTAAACTAAGTTCTCTTGAGTCTGTCTTTCGGTACGGCTAGCGACTCGAAGAGGGAAGTACAATGTAAGTTATGCCCGATACGGCCCAACTGCCTGGACAGTTGACCTCAGTGGCGTACACAGGGGGGAACATTGGGCCATGCCCCCTCACGGTTACCAATTTTTTTCAGTTCCTAAAAAAACGTAAATGTTTTACACAAGTTTTACTTCCAAAGGTGGTATATGTGGCACCAGATTGCATGTAAGGACACCTAATTTTTCAAAAATTTTCAAAGGGGGAGGGGGACCCCTCCTCTTACACCCCTCCCCCAGGCCGGCGAACACTCAACATATTGCATGTCCCCCCTTGAGAGAAATCCTAGGTACGCCACTGGTTGACCTATTTAAGCTTTAAATAAGTACAGATTCTTTTTAGTGTAAGCGTACCCAAACCTTTCGCGCGCTTTGCAGTAGACCTTATACATTGACATCACACTGACGTCATTTTGGGTGAAAACAATGAAGGACACGTGCACTCACGGCGTAGATTTCGCCGTACGTGTAGTAGACTTACACGCGTATACGATTGGTTGACAAATCAGCTGTCTGCATTTATTGGTGTAACTTGCAATGATACGCGCTTTTCCTCCATTTTCCTCCAGACGAGGGATCACTTTCTCCTTTATGACATCATATGCATCAGGTCTATGTCACAGTTTAGATTTCGCGAAAAACCTTAAATCGGGCGGAACCATTTTCCTGTAGTATATACAAAATTTTACGCAATATATGCCCCGCAATAGCATTGTATAGTACATAGGTTTTCTTCAGATCTCCCCTAACCAACCAACGACGGCATCGGGGCTGTCAAGGCTTCGGGTCGTTGCCCCCCCCCCGTTGGGCAGTCCTGGCGCCACCCCTGCTGAACCACTACCGGTTGGACTAACGGTTCTCAGCTCTAACTACATCTCTTATCAGCACTCTCTTATCAGTCGGCAAATACGGCACCACCCCCTATGATAAATGCTGCATGGCGACGCCCCTGGACGGACCCCCGAATTCCACGCCAGCGGGAAGCACGTTGCGCTTCTTCACCTCCAAATTCAAATCAGGGATGTGATATTAGGGGTAATATCATCTCCCTGTTCCAACAGTGATTCCCCCAGACAAATATATGCTACTTTCTTGCATGATCTAGAGGTCTCCTGTCTCGGAAAATGACCCATAGTGATCACCCGTCGGAAAGCTCAAGTTGAATGATTAGGGCAACAAATATTTCAAACTATCACGGTTTAGTAGTCAATAATGAAGGCGGTGTGGTCCAGTCTCCCAATTGATCACTATCTACCTCGATGATTTTTGTTTCCTTTTTTCATTTTGACAAAGGGAACCTAAAGGCCGTTTCGTATTTCAGGTTAGCGCTATACAGCTATGAAAGTTGAAGATCCTTCAACTCTGAGCAATATCCGTGATTGGCCGGTAAGAACAAGGCATAATCATGTAATGGCTCCTATAGCTTAATGACGCGTGGAAATTTGTAAGTATAAAGCAACCTTAAGAGGTCTCGTGGTAAACATACATGAACATCGTTATATGAGCTCACAGAGAGATAGGTAAAGGTAGAAAATTCTCTTAGGATTGCCAATCTTACACACAGCTCCCGAACTAGGACGATATGCCTCTTCCGAATCTTAAGGTTTTAAGGGTAATTTTAAGCATGGGTGGTTCACAGGTCGGGCAAGATGGGCGGCCGCCCTTCTTACGCCTTTTAGAAGATAACAAAGTTTTGAAGTATTACGGGATTTTGACTCACAAGTATCCAGTACTAAACAAGATGGAAATTTATAATTTGGGACAGTATAGACACCATTTTGTACCGAACAATTACAATCACAGAAAATTCCGCAGTGGAGAGGGACTGGCGCGGCATGACACTGGCATGGGCGTCCGCAGAAGAAAAATATTAGGGGGAAAAACTTTTTAATTGATCAAACCAGGGAAAATGTTTACTCCCAGAAAAGAGCTTAATTGCTAAATGTTGGCGCCTTTTACAAGGGTGCAGCCAGGAATTTTCCAGGGGGGAGGGGGAGGAACGAAACCTGCAGGAAAACTGTCTAAGCGTAGCGCCACTATATTTGGCGCCAAGAAAATTTTTGCCGAAATGCCTCCCAGATCGCTGAAAATGGCACTTCCCAGGCCTTGTGAGTTGCATCTAATCATTTTCTATTTTGAAAGCTCATGTTCGGGGAGTTTTCTAACGATGTCATAAAAATAATGTTGATGTTATTTTCTACTCAAGTTTTTTCAAGTTTTTGAATTTCCAGGGGAGGGGGCAAGTGCCCCCTTGCCGCCTCCTCCGGACGCCCATGGATACTGGTAAGGGAGCTCAACGTGCCCTACTAACTTTTTTGCAGCCTTTATATTCAGTATAAATTGCATCTTCAAATATCCCGATAATGGTTGCAAGTCAATAATTAGGAGTTAACTTGGGAAATTGTGTAAAACGGCATTCTTTTTCAAACTTTCCGGACTTTGTAAAGGATACTTGAGTAGGGTCACTAATTACGGCTATATGCGGAACGGAATTATGAAGGAAATCGTGGCAACTGGAATCTTTATCCTGCTTAAATTCAATTAAAACCTGCTTCTTTTACAGAATTTAGCATCCTTGAGAGCAAAAACAAGAAAATCATGGAGGTAGACTGCCCGCCATTCCTATCCTATTGCATTGTGCCCACGAAGGCGGTCCAAAGATATCGTGAACATGTCCGACAGGATTCTGTGACCCCTTAAATTCGTGGGAAAGTACCTCAGATTAAAACACATATTGTAGAAAATCCAGCGTTTTTAGGGCCCTCAAGCGAAACCCTTATTCCTCGGTGCTATTGGTAGTCGCGATTGAATAAGTTCTGGTCTAGTTAAATGTCTCCCTTCACTCACACAAGATAGAGTAAAGATCATCTCAATGACTTAAATTATCCTACAGTGATAACGAGGATAAGAAAACTTAACTGTTGGCTCCCGATGACTTAATATCTTCCCTGGTGGTGGGGCAGGGGCTAAAGTTCCATCGGGGATATAACTTTCTCTCTCTGCTCCCACCTTTGGAACCACTCCAGCTTGTGAGCTGTAACTTAATTTCCTTTATTCCAACCCCCCCCCCCCCACACACACAAATCCTCCAAAGTCTCTGTCGGAACTTTTGTCACCTTTAACTTTCTTGCAACGCATGGTCATCGATGGTCATGCGATACACATTGGTCCTTGCATAATTCATTTTAAAAACCTGACAGGACATGTAATCCAAATACCCAAAATTTCGGCGCGCTTCGTTCGCACTTAAAGTGGACCTAAAGTCTAAAATTACAAGAATATATATTTTAGAGTTTGAAAAATGAATTTCATTCATCCAACTCCCATTTTCATGGCTTACTCCATTGATGAGATATAAAATAATGAAATTTATTCACTTAATTTGAAATAGTCGATTGTGCAATAATTTGTGAAGTCCTTCTTGTACAACTCACATGAACTGCTTTTGTTTCCTTTTGATATCAAGATGTTTATAGGACCTTGAAACAATTACAGTTCCCTTGCATGGTATGTCGTACGGAGAGTACTTGTATAGCCAAGTCACCCTATAAAAGTAACACAGTTATCACATTTTGGCATAAGGTGCAGTGGCTTTCAAAAAAACAAAGAACAACAAAGACTGTAATTTGAGTAGTACAAGAATGACATCACAAATTATTGCGCAATCCACCATTTTAAATTAAGTGAATAAACTTCAACATTTTATATCTCGGCTCAGGAATGTCCTCTTAAGATGGGAGTTGGACCACTTGGATGCATTTTTCAAGCTTTGTAACATATATTTTTGAAATTTTAGACTTTAGGTACACTTTAAAGTAAATAGCTTATTTTTTTTTAAAAATATCAATTTCTAGAAAACAGCACGAGTAGAATTGTCACATAACTACTTTCTGTAGGACAACTTGAGGAAAATTCTTTGGAAATCCATCGCACCCTTCTTGTAATCCATTCTCCTTCCGATCATCACCCTACATGAACTCGACGGAGGTTATGAAAAAGTGATCACGATGATCTTTGATCCTAATGGTCGGTTTATTGCTGGTGCCATTTGTAGACAGTTGAAAGCTTTGGGTTATCCTAATGACCATAGTTTTTTATATCCCACAGATTCCAACCTTTAACACTAGACTTCACCAGGCCTGTCACCCTCGACCCCACCATGCAAGTGGGCCTTGGGTTTCAAGCCGACAGCACCTTTGCAATTAACCAAAAGGAAAGCTTTTGGTCAGCATCTATTTTGCAATAATCTTCAACTAACTAAATTATTTCTTTAGCAGGGAGGGTATCAGGGGGCGTTGGGAGAGCGCGCCCTGGGTTGAAAAGAAAAGTAAAGGAAAAAGGAAAGGGAAAGGAAAGAAGCGAAGGACATCCCCCCAAAAATGAAGGTGAAAAGAAAAGAGAGTAGGGGAAATGAAGCAAGCAAAACTGAAAGTAGTAAAAATGCTATCGTTTACCTTGCACTTACAGAACCATCACGTCTTTAAATATGATGACCTTGTAAAAAAGTATATGATAGTCGTCATAAAATCTTTCCACAATGAAGACATATCTTTTACATGAATTTAGTGGCGGCATCATGCAAAGGAGAGGTACACGAGTCCTGAATCAATATTTGATCACAGTGTAAACTCTCCAAAGTCGTTTAACTTTTATGTACCTGCAGGTAGGCAGGGGTAGACAGGTAGAGTGAAGTCTTTTTGAATGAATGTTTAGTGTAGCCCGTGTTGATTGTTTTGTATTATAAATGTTTCGCAACCTTCGAAAATTTCGCACACCTCGTGAGCTTTCACCCTCAGTTTGATAGCTCCATTGTTCTCGTACACAAGACGACGGTGCGCAGGCTTCATTGCGTGATGACGAAGAGCAGTAGTTTCGGTTTCCCTCTACTTCGTGGCCCTCTACTTCGTGGAAGACATATCTGAGGAACAATCAGGCGCGTAGCCAGAAATTTGCCGAGGAGGCTGTAGGCAAACTATCCAAGCGTAGCGCCACTATAAGTTGGCGCGAAGTGTAGCCTACAAGAAAGTTTTGGCCGAAAATGCTTCCCATCGCTAGAAATGGCACTTCCCAGGCCCTGTAAGTTGCATCTAAATATTTTTTTTATTTTGAGTTACTAGCAACATCATAAAAAATCATTAAAAGATACAACTGCTCAAGGCAGGGGAGGCTACCCCCTTCGCCCCCGGCTACGTGCCTGGGAACAATTGAAAGCCATTAGAGGGCATTTTAAACTCAGATTTGCTTTAGTACAGACACATTTAGTTGAAAATTAAGAAAGTTTCAGTGAAGAGCCTATCTGCAATTTATATCATGGGAAGTGGTTACTGATGAAAATTTCAGTGCGCTTAGCGCACAATTTTACACTTTTAAGGTTCCATGTCTGACGATACTCATTATATCAGCACATTAACCATGGGATTATTATGGCAAATACATGGAATTATTCTGAAATTCTCCTTTCCGAAAAACCTCCTTTAATTAAGAGGCCGGGTATCAAGAGCGGATCGTGGGGCAACATAAAATCGTTCTTAGCGTGTTGTACAT
Source organism: Holothuria leucospilota (assembly GCA_029531755.1). Lineage (NCBI taxonomy): Eukaryota > Metazoa > Echinodermata > Holothuroidea > Aspidochirotida > Holothuriidae > Holothuria > Holothuria leucospilota. The sequence goes on from CM055964.1 coordinate 8,172,956, forward strand.
GATTTATAGTAATTTCTAACAAAATGTTTTATAAATGTGACTTTTGTTTTCACGCGCTTCGCGCGTGCCTATTATCGCTAGCCTGTGACTGTTTTATTAATTCATTTGCAAAAAATATGAATTTTAAGTCTCAATCTCTTGGTTTGACCTCTTCAATGTTTCCCCCTTTCAACTGACTCTGTCAGTCTTTGAACTCTCGTTAGAAATTATTACGATTTCTTGGAAGTTCTTTGAGTACTCCATAGAAATAAAAGTAAGGGCGAACGCTGACACAATGCATCCATGCATGTTTAACCGGTGAAGCCACGAAAATTGTGAGGGCGCTTTCGTTGTACGGCAAAAGACCGGTGTGTCTCCGTATGTACAGTGTGCATTCTGCTTCAGAAGTTTATTATAGCTTATTTTATCCGTTTTTCGAAAGATTAGGAGTAATTTTCACCACAGAAATAAGTCATGGTACCTTAAGTATTTTGTTTTATACTCCTAACTTGAAAACTTGTAGTTTCTTTGCCAATACTTGGGGCAAAAGCAATGACGTGATATTTGTATTACGCGCAGGTGCTCTGTTGGCGTACAGCCTAGCCAAATCAATGGCTTCAGTCCACATCGGCAGACGTCATTCTCCCTTACTTTTATTTCTATTGTGTACTCTCACTGTAACGCGGTTCAGCCAAAAGCTGCATGCAAACGCCCCCATTTTCAATAACTCACAGAACATCCATCCAGAAAGCTTCACGCCCTCGATCCCCCAAAATTGACTGGGCCACGGTGGAATGAGGGCATTTACCCCCACTCTTGAGGGCCGCCAAAAGGCGAAATCGTCTAGGGGTAGATTAGTTATATGTCTTCTGAAAGTATAACGGTGCCATATTCCCTATATTTGCATGTGTTAACTATTAGTCTAGAGGCGAATTGAAAACAGGGCTCTAAAATTAGACCCATCACTGTAAAGAATGATTAAAAATGGTTAACACGTTTTTGTAACAGATAATAAACGCGTCTTGGCGTTTCAGTGTAACCGAAAAAACAGTAAAATACATAAGTAAATTAAACGTCTAAAACGCCAACTTAACACATTGACGCCACTTAAACGCCATCTCATAAGCACGTTTATGCGTTTATTTCATGATTACTGAAAACATTCAGTTGTTTTTAACAAAGAAAAATTAACACATATATAAAACATGTAAACGTGTTTGCGGAGTGCACTTTAATTGACGTCATTATCTTTATCATGTGTTAATATGCCTCTAGTAATTTACTATGCTTATCCATTTTGTTGTTCGTTTTCTACTTCTTAAACGCTATAGTGTGTTAAAAAAAGAAGACGTCTCTTTTTACAGTGCACCCGGAAGCACTTTGTAAAATATAGCGACTATGCTAAAAGTGATGCTTATAAAGTTACTTTTGATTATAGGTTAGTTGTTGCTTTTTAAAGGTTCCCGAAAATGCAAATGTTCAAGGTCAAAGGTCAAATTTTCAAAATTTTGCTATATTTACATAATTTAGTACAACGGTCCTCACAAAGTCATACGATTCTCATAATAACCTATTAAAGAATGTTTTTACAAGAAAAAAGACGGACTTACACACGTTGAACGTTCTCTTTCAAAAGCTTTCGATTCTAGACTAGCGATGAACAGAAGAAAAGCGTCCAGAAACTGATCCACTTAAGGCCTGTTCACACAGGATGCGTTGCGTCGCATATACGTCACGTCACGTTTGTTTTTCTGCATCCTTCCGGATACATCAAGAGCTGTATAGGATGCGCCAATTTCGATGCATCAGTTTGAGATGCAGTGTGTAGTTTCAGTGGCGCAGCCAGGATTTGATGATTGGGGGGGGGCAGAACAGATGATGTCATAATGCCACCTCAGTTTTTCCCCCCAAGTCTGCTTAAATTGTACCATTTTTGTGCGCCCCTACATTGTACACAGCAGTGTGGAATCCTTTTTGTCACTACATAAAGGTGGTGCCGTCCTGGGGGAGGGGTGACCCTCCCCTTTGAGAAATTTTTGTTAAGTTAAGGTTGCCTAGGTGCAAAATGGTGCTATCTTTTGGGTATTTTTTGAACTGATCATATATGGCTGGGAAATATCCATAACTGATTTAGTTATTTCCAATTTTTGGTTAGGAGAAAGAGGAGAGTGTGCGTCCCTGCGATGGTATACATCAGTGTGGAATCCTTCTTGTCACTACATAAAGGTGCCGTCCTGGGGAGGGGGAGGGGTCTAAGGGGAGGTTAGAGGAAAGAGAGTGTTTTGTCTTAGAGAAGGGTATGTTGTCAATAAACCTCTGCGAGCCCCACCCCACTTTGGCTAGGCTTTAATGCCTTCTATTCGGGGAAAGTTTTTACGAAAAAAAATACGTGCGTGGAGTCCACTGAAACATTCTTGGACTGTTACGAAACTTTTCCTTTGTCTCATTGTGCATTATAAAAGGGTATCTAATACTGACAGGCACCAGTATAGTGCCTCACGGAAGCACGGAAGCTTTGGATTAATTATATAAAATGGGGCACTGATATAGTGATTATTACCTGACATCCAAATGATATGATGCCGAGCACGTTACAACCATGGTATTTTTTACTAAGTTTGAACGAAAAACCAGACGGACATCTTCCAGTAACGGGGAATGAGAGGGAGAGTATAGGTGCAGGGAAGTGATATAAAACGTACTCCCTGATAGGTAAAGCAAAGGGGTCAAGGACTAAAAGGCGCGTTTCAGAATATTTTTTCCTTCGTAAGTGTATTAATAATCACCATCTATACCGGTAAAGGCTACGCGCGAAGCGCTCTGTTAGAATTTTGAAAATGTAGAACGGCAAATATCGCACTTCCTATACCTTTCACATCACGCTACAAATTAGACTGAAAGATCCCATATGCCCCTACAGATGTTGGGGATGTACTTCTGTTTTTCGGAAAAGTGTTGAATTATAACCTTAATAATGGTCATGAGTTGGAGTGAAAACTGTGACGAATGCGCGCGAAGCGCTTCGAAATTTTTCATTAAATGAGATAACCATGATGACAAAACCTGCATTCATGCTCTGCATCGAGAAACTTTCAATTCCCCAACAAATTTATTTACCAATCACAAAACCAGTCCGAGTTTACCTGAGAATTCGTAAAGAGCTTTCAATTTTTGTTGCTGTGCTTCTGCGGGAGTTACTACCGGAAATTTATAGACAATATCGAGGTAAGGTTTCAAGCCCGCGAAGCGCGCGAAAATTTTGAAAGTTTGCGAAGGATTTGCGATAATTCTGATAGTTTGAGAACCATTTGTGATAGAAAGTGGTTACAATAGATCCATCACTCGGTCAAAAACACACCTCACCCTACCCCATACAGAAATCTATAGCTTAAACGCCTTTGGGGATCATTTTAAAATTTTAAAAAAAAAATCGATTTGGGGGGCGCCACCATGCGTTGGCGCGGAGCGTCCCAAGAAAATATGAGATTTTAATACATCCTAAATTGCCGCCCTTGCCACCGGCCATGCTTGATAGCAGCCATCAAGATGTGCAATGTTTGTGAAAAATGTAAACTTTGATTTGATTTTATTCCGAATTTGTACAAAATTATGCAGAGTGGACTTACCCCAATGGATTTCAGTCAGTGGCGTACCCAGGATTAATCTCACGGGGGGGGGGGGGGCTGTGAGAGGAATTCAGTATACGTTGCCTAATCGCCGGCCTGAGAAGGGGTGAAAGGGGAGGGGTTTTTTGAAAAATTAGGCTCCCTTACATACAACCTGGTGCCACATATGTTACCTTTTGAAGTAAAATTTGTGTTAAAAAATTAACGTATTTTCAGGAACTAAAAAATCGGCATCAGGGAGGGAGTTTGTCCAATTGCATCCCCCTTTATACGCCACTGATTTCAGTGGTTTGATTGGAATGGAGATTTTCCACAGCCAGATTCTATCATTATCAAGTTGAGTAGCCCAGTCGAGTGAATGAATTTTTTTGCCCAGATCGCCAGTGGGTCGCTTGGGGGTTGAGGGGAGGGGCTCGATCCCCCTAAGCCCCCCGTAGCTACACAACTGATTATATACACTGTACTTTATATTTACATCTTCTCATGTGCCACGAAAAATCCCCTTGCAGCCATATCTAGAGTCCAGACTATCCCTTCTCACCACCTTATCAACGACTACAACTGTTTTTCCACTATCGAAGTCAATAATATCGCGAGGGTAGTGGGTACCCAAAGAATCATACGCCTATACATTCCCAATGTAAAAAAAATGCAAGAAATGAGCTGATTTTGAGGTCAAACATAGCATCATTTTGCATACAGATCCTGTTAAATTTTATTTCATAAAAGGAAAACGTGAAAGAAATCAAAGTTGACGCAAGTTGACGTACGTCAACTCTGTTTCTGAACGCACATGGACTTTGCCAAAAATTTACGCATCCGGAAGGATACGTCAACTTTTTTCCGCATCGAACGTGACGCAACGCAACGCGTCATGTGCGGACGGCTCCACTGATTTACGTGCAAAGTAATAAAAGTGGCGTGACGTAGACGGATCGTGACGCATCGCATCTTGTGTGGACAGGCCCTTACAGTACCATTCTGTACAATATGGAGTGTGGTGCTTAAAATGTAACTTAATGTTTCCACAAGTTCCCGCACATGCAAAGTTTAAGGTCAAAATCATTAAAGGTAGAACCTTCAAAATTGATCTGCATTTTAGGTGTTTTTTGTATGAGCCCTCACAATATCATGTGAGTTCAAACAAGACTTTATTCAAATGCTTTAGAGCTATCAAATCTAGCAGGGGAATGGGCCATGTCCCTGTTTGGGGAGGCTTACGCCCCTGTCGGTGTCATTTTCTAAGTTGGTTAGGGAGCCTCACTGGGTGCGACGAAGTATGTAATCCCAACGGCAAATGGTCCCCCGACGTTCAGTTGCACGAGTTACTTTGCTCTCAGATAGGGCAAGTTCTTCAACAAAAACCAAACATTGTCAAATTTTCTGTTTTACAAACCCAAAATTCTTGAATTTTCTGCAATGAAAACCCTGAATTTTTACATTTTCCTCAATAAAAACCCAAAGTTTCCAAACTTTCTTGAATAGAGAACCCAAATTTTCAAATTTTGAGGTCAAAAAATTTCCCCGCTGGAAAGAGTGTCGAAAATTGAGTCTTCCCTATCCTTCGGGTGCCTCAAGCCCTTATTGGGGCTTTGTGTTACTGTCCCCGCCCCTCCCCTCCTAGGAGCCTGATTCCCTCACTAGGCAAATCCTGGCCCCACCCATGAAATTAAGTATGATATAATGGAAATATTTATGCTTTGCAATTTGTTTTCGTTTCTATATCAGCGAAATCTGAAATGTTGTTTCGGTTGTTATAGTGTAAATGGAACCAATGTATTAGAGAAAATGTGTAGTAATCACGTAACTAAATTAATTAATTTAATAATTCGTTAATTATATTAAAGTGTTTCTGTAATTGCAATTACTATTTTAACAGCATACATGAAAAGGGTATACCGAAGTAGGGTAGACTGCGCAAGGGCAACACCCCATGCATAAACGATACATGTGGGTCTAAAAGTTTTCGAACATGATGACTTTCATTAAGGCACAGGTAGTGTCAAGTTTGCTCAAAAAGGCATGCAGTAATAAATTTTAGTGTTACAAAGTTGACTTTTATTGTTTAGGCTTAATTAGACACTTTATCTGCTATCGGGTTTTGGGGTGGATCTTAAATACTACACCCTAAAAAGAGTTGGATAAACTTTTACCCAAGGTTGGGTCCGAATGCCACGTCCTAAAAAGTTGAGTAAAAAAATGCCCAAAGTTGGTCAAAAGGATTCCCATGGTGGGTGAATTTTCCCCAAGTAAAGGGTAATTTTTAACAAACTTGGGTAGTTCCTAACCCAATAGTTTAGGAGGTGGCATACGAACCCAACCCTGGGTAAAAGTTTACCCAACTGTTTTTAGAGTGTAGGTTTCCTGGTTTTGTTTGGTTCAATTTAAAGGTGATATGACTGTATAAACTCTTTCTTAATTAGGATCCTTGGTTACAGCATCGTTTCCAGTTCGCTGTCATTCCGAAGGCTAACTTTATCCCGGTAAATTAGCTGTCCTTTCATAAACAGTGGCTTAAGAGATACCATACCGATTTGATATCGTAAATATCAATGTCTTGCCTGGGTTTTGAGCCTTTTGACATTTTGTGTGTACGTTTGTGTGTAGCTGGCATATCCTTATGGCATAGCCCCCTCCGAGCTTAAGGAGAAACGATCGTTCTTTACAGTTTACGCACTTTCTCGGCAGTCATATAATGATGTTTCCTTTGAAAGCATTCCCTTTTAGAAACTAACAAATCCCCGTTAGTTGACAATGTGCATATCTAGGAAATTCCCCTATGATATCAAGAAGCCTTTATAAATCACGAGTGTGAGGCAGAGGTTCTATCAAAATTTTGATAGTGCCTGAGTTAGTTGACAATGAGTAGGTTTCGTTGTCCAGTAGCCGTTTGCATAGTTCTCTTAGGTTTAGAGATTTTACTGGTTGATGACAGGCTTTAATAGTACAAATCAGTGACTGAGCTTCTATACAGTCAACTAGGGCAAATGCCCCTTCTTCCCCACGACTTCTTGCCCCCTTTTCAGCTTTGAAAAGTGTTTTTACTTATTGGCTATTAAATATTGACATTATTTTCAATTAAAATCATTTAATCATAGAATTTGGGGGCGTATAGTTTACATAGTGTTCACACGGCGGCTATTACCGGTAAGGGAAGGATTTTGGATTGGTTGATATTGTTTTCAACTTAAATAGAAATATCATATAGTCCTCTATAAGATCTGTGCAAAAGATATTCTTTAAGTAAAATTATGCGCAGAAATGATCAAACCAATACTGTTGTTAGGGTGGTTCGTGGAGAGGTAGTTGATACTTTGGAAATTTCATAGTTGCATTTGCTCGCATTTTCGTGCAGGTATACAGACTTGTTTTAATCCCCACTCTTCCTTTCAGATCACTAAGGTATACATAAAGCCTAGGAAACGGAGTACTTCCAAAAGACATATTATGATTTTTGTCTAGCGCAATACATCTTTTGTCGACTAACGATAGGAGGCAAGAATCATTCAACAAACTCGGAGGTTTTTCGGTCGGGGATGTGTCGCCATCAATTATTCTTTTAGCCTGGCAACAATTTTTTTGTAGGATTGTACCGAGGGGCGCCACTACGCGGGTGTGGGGTGCCACACCCCCAACATAGGCGGGCTTAGGGTAGGACAAGGGGAAACTTACCTCCCCCTCCCACTTTTTTACCAGACCTTAAAAAAAAAACAATGAAAAAAATGAAAAAAAAAAGAAAAATAATGTAAAGAAGAGAGACCTGAGGAAGTATATATGAGAGATTTTTAATATAATGGAAATTTTTTGCAACGTTAAATAAAGGAAATTATTAATATCACGTACCATAAAAATGGCAGAATTTTTTTAGGCGCGCTTCGGGCGCACCCGCAATGAAATCTAATACAGTAGCAGATTTCAAAGGTGGGGTGCACTGGTGCAAGGAGTAATTGTTGTTGAAAAATTTTGTTTCGTATCTCAATCAAAATTTCTTTCAAGGTATGGGCGTCGGCTCCCTGCCACACTTGTGTGACTTGCCGGCCTGCAGTAAAGGTCACTGACGGTACTAAATGTACGTCATTACACGTACAATATTCCTTTCATACACAATTCGGAAAACAGGTACAGCGGAGTCGCGATTTCAATCAATTTTTCGACGTCTTTCTCGTGACCTCAGTATAAATAGGTATCACGTTAGGACTGCTGTCCGTTGGAATAACTTTGTGGAATTACCTCTTTGTTACATTCTTTAGGATAGCTTGAATAAATAACTATTTCCAGCATCCTTGCAACCTCTCTCCCGTTATTCACTTTCCCCTTCAACTACCACCATCCTCATCACATTGAACGACGGTTACTATCTTATAAATAGCTGAATAGGCAATCATCAAAAGGCATTGAATATTCCATTAGTATTTCAAATCACACTTGTTTTTTTTTTCTTCTTTTTTTTCTTTCTTTTTGGTTCTCACGAGAAGTAAAAATATGGAATATTTAAAAACTGCTTGTGAACACCATATTTCAAAGCAGTGATGATGGATACTTTTCATACTTGGTGGCTTTGCCTGGAGGTCGAAGGTCATGGGAGGTGAGATTACGAAACCCTCGTAAAGTAAATAGACAGTGGGCGGTATACCTCTAAATTGATGTCCAGCGTTTCGTGACCAACGAAAGTTAGGGCTCAATTTGTGTACCATTCCGAAGAATAAAATTATAAAAGAACATTTATTTTCTTCACAAGCGCAACTGTTACAATAACAATTCGAATTTTAATTACCTTATTATCAAAACGTGTAAAGGATGCTGTGATCGCGACTATATAAGATGACTAGAAATATCGTACGTCTGACGAGTTCTTTGATGGCTTAGTGGAATATTACTCGGTTTTTCACACAGACAGCCCTGGTTCGAATCCTTTGCAAGACTGTTTTTCATTTTTTATTCAGTTTTTGGTAGGGCTGAAAGGTCATGTGAGGTCAGCAGAGGTCAAATTGTGAAAACATGGCAGAAAATGATACAGTCAAGAATGATAAATATAAGGGATCTCGGTGCAACAAAGTACCTCCTTTCCGCAAGGAATCACTAAGCATTTGGGCTTTCTGGTTAGGCACTGCATGTACAGGTAGTCGGAAAGCGGGCCTCCTTCACAAAGATCGCAATACAAAGTGTACGCACTTTCAAGTGTTTACAGCAAACTCAAAAGTGCTCCGACTTCGCGATTTGAGTAAGTGGAAAGCCAGCCAACACTGCACCAACCCGACCACAACCTGACGGCGAAAATGAGGCGCGTGGCAGACGGCACTTAGAAAATTTCTGGGGTATAGCACCCCTACGTCCCCGGTAGGGACGCCCGTGTAGACCTTGCGTTCCTCCTAAGTCACAATTAGTAAACAGACACTTAACATGAACAAATTTAGATACAGGGCCCCTGCATCTAAATTTGTTCCTATTAGGCGTCTGGGTAATTCAAGTGAAGGCAAAACAGGGAACGTAAAGGAAGGCAAAGCAATAGGAGGTATTCAAGGGAAGGCAAGACAAGTGATGGCACGTCAAGGTAATGGAAGGCAAGGCAAAGAAAAGCAAAAAAAGGAAACGACAGGACAGGTAAGTGAAGCCTAGAGAAGGCAACACAAGCTCAGGCAAAGAAGGACAAGGAAAAGGATGGTAACGCGAGAGAAGTTAAGACAAGGCGAGGAAATACAGTGCAAGGCAAGGCACGGGGAGACAGAAGAATGCAATGGAAATCAAGGAAGGGTAAAGCAAGCCCAGACAATCAAAGGGAAGGCAAGGGAAGGAAAGTAAAAGCAAGGCGAGAAAAGACACGCAATGGCGAGGCAATGGCCTGACATTGGAAAGTAAGGCTAGGGAAGACAGGACAAGGGAAAGCTAGGCAAAGGAGCACAAGGCAAAGCAAGAAGGGAAGACAAGGCAAGGCAAGGGAAGTAAAGGCAAGGGGGCGGAGTCAAAGGACAAAAATGCATGGGAGGACAAGGAAAGACAGGGGAAGAGAAGGCAAGGAAAGGGAAGGTTGTTGAGGGAAAGAAGACAATGGAGGAAAAGGCAGGGTAACGGAAGGCAAGGCAAAGGGAAAAAAAAGGTAAAAGAATGAAATGTGTGGTTTGAGAAAGTAATCAAGGAAAGGCAGGAGATGGCAATGCAAGGGAAGGATGGGAAAGGGAAGATAAGGCAAAGCAAGGGAACGTAAGGGAAGGCCAGGCAAAAGAAGGCATTCAAGGGAAGGCAAGACAAGTAATTACAAGTCAAGGTAAAGGAACGCAGAAACAAGGCAAGGGAAGGCAATTCAAAGGAAGTCAAAGAAAGGCAAGGGAATTCAGATAATTTTAGGTAAGGAGAGAAAAGCAATGCAAGACAAGACAAGGTAAAGCAATCCAAGGGAAGGAAATTGGGAGGCAAGACAAGGTGGAAAAGCAAGGCAAGAGAGAAAAGTTGAAGTGTACCTAAAGTCTAACTTTCAAAGGTATCACCCGATACACATAGCATGTCCAGTTTTCAACTGGAAACGGTATTCCACCATGTACAGTATTTACTGTACATGCTATGAAAATTGGCTGAAGGTATATGTTACAAAAATTCAGAGAAAAATGCATCCAGATGGTCCAACTCCCATCTTCACAGGACATTCCTAAGCTGAGATATAAAATGTTGAAGCTTATTCACTCAATTTAAAATGGTAGATTTCGCAATAATTTGTGGTTTCATTCTTGTACTACTCAAATTACAGTCCTTGTTTTCCTTTGTTTTTTCCAAAGCCAGTGCACCCTTGTGCGAAAATGTGATCACTGTCTTACTTTTATAGGGTGACTTGGCTGTACAAGCCTTCTCCCTAAATCATACTATGCAAGGAAACGGTAAATGTTTCAAGGTCATATACACATCTTAATTTTTAAGAAAAACAAAAGCACATAAAGTGAGTTGTACAAGAAGAGCATCACAAATGATTGCGCAACCGACTATTTCAAATGAAGTGAATAAATTTCAACATGTTATATCTCAGCAGCGGAGTAAGCTATGAAAACCCAAACTGGATCAATGGAATTCATTTTTCAACCTCTAAAACATATTTGGCTTGAAATTCTAGACTTTAGGTTCACTTTTAGGCAAGCTTGGGAAGGCATGGTGAGCAAAAACAAGGGCTAACAATTCATGAGAAAGCAAGGCAAGGCAACTAAAGACAGAAGGCAGGGGGAGGCAAGGCAAGCCAATGGCACTTCAAGGGAAGGCAAGGGAAAGCAAGGCAAGTAACGCAAGGCAAGTGAGGGTATTGCAAGGTAAGAAGGGAAGGCAAAGCCAGGAAAATGAAGGCAAGGGAGGACATGACAAGGGCATGGGCGTCCGGAGGGGGGGCAAGGGGGGCACTTGCCCCCCTGGAAAATCAAAAACGAAAAAATAAAGAAAAGAACGAAGAAAATATAACATCAACATTTCTTAACAGTTCAATCAGTGTGAATTTCTACTCTCAAAACAGGAATTGAATAAAAATATCAACACTCAGGCCCCAGCAGCCCCCCGAGCATATTTTGGTATTTTTTAAAGTTTATATTTACGATATTGCTTATGTTTCCCCTTTTTATATGCGGTAAATAAGCCTTGGAAGTGCCATTTCCAGCGATCTGGGAAGCACTTTGGGCCAAAATTTTCTTGCGCTCCGCGCCAATCCATGGTGACGCGGAGCGCTGAGAGTCTGTCTATGGGCTTCGCCCCCCCCCCGGACAAATTCCTGGCCACGCCTTTGTCAACACTGTGTGAAAAAAGTAGCATCTAAACTCTTTTCTGGGAGTAAAATATTACCCATGAAAAAAGTTGGCCCGACTAAAAATTTTGCTCCCCCTTGAATTTTTTTCTGCGGACGCCCATGGACAAGGCTACGAAAGGCTAGGTAAGGAAACATAAAGAAAGGGAAGCAAAGACATGGCGAGAAAAGACAAGGCAAGGCAGGGGAATTTAAGGCAAAGGAGTACCAGGGAAGGCAAGGCAATGGAGAAGAAAGCAAGGCAAGGGAAAGTAACGGATCGAAAGACAAGCCAAGGAAGGCATTCAAGGGAAGGCAAGACGAGGGATGACAAGTCAATGTATGGGAAAGCACGAAGACAAAAAGAGGGAAAACAAGGCAAGGCAGGAATCGACGAAATGTAAGGGAAAGCAAGGAAAGAAAGGAGAAGGCAAGGCAAGGGAAGCAGGCCTGGACAAAGTAAGGCAAAGGAATGGAGTAATCTAGGCAAAACGGGAAAAGACAACACAATGTAAAGCAAGGCAAGGCAAGGGAAAGCAAGACAAGGGAAGGCAATGCAAGCAGATGCAATGCATTGAAGTGAAAAGAACGCAAGGCAAGGCAAGGCAAGACAAGGCAAGGGAACTTTCAAGACAGGCAAGCTAACGCTAACGTGTACGTAGGGAAGTCAAGAAGACAAGATAAGGAAAGGGTAAGGTGAAGCAAGGTCAGGCTAGGCAAGTGAAGGTAAGGGAAGACAAGGTAAGGCACACAGGAATAAAGGCATGGTTACGGAAGTATGGGAAAGGGAAGGCAAGGCAACGCAAAGGAGTGAAAAGTAGGACAAAAGCAGTGTTGTAACGAGTCACTCAATTCTGCACTCAAGTCATGTACTACTTTCAGTGTGACTCGAGTCGAGTCAGTGACTCGAGTCACTGTATTATTTCTATATGAGGAAAATTATGATACAATTGCTCGAGTCCGTCATTTCTCTTCTGAAAATTAGCGACTCGAGTCATGACTCGTTACAACACTGGATAAAAGGAATGCAAGGGAAAGAAATGGAAGGCAAGGGAAGCCAACAGAAGGCAAGGGGGGGGGGGCAAGGCAAGGGTAGACATTAAGGAAAAGAAAAGGAATGAAAGGGGGAAACAAGGGAAGGCAAATCAAGGGAAGACTAGGATAGGCAAGGCAAGATAAGGCTAGCAGAGTGGCAAGGTAAATCAAGCAAATCAAGGCAAAGAAAGGCAAGCAAAGGCAAATGAATGCAAGAAAAGGCAAAAACGACAAGACAGGAAAACCTAACTATAGCTCAAGACAACACATCCGTATACATTAAGGAAAAGCAAGGCATAGGAAGGCAAGATGAACCTATGCAAAGGCAAGGGAAGAGAAAGCCTGACACGGGAAAGCAAGGCAAGAAAAGTGAAGGCCGAAAAGGGAAAGCAAGGCAAGGGAGGACAAGGTGAGGCACTGGAAGCCAAGACAAGGCAAAAGGTGGCATGGCAAGGGGAGGCTAGGCAGGCCCGTAGCCAGGCCGGGGCACGGGGGCGTGCCCCCCGTGCGGACCACTGTGCCCCACCATATGAAAAATCGATCGAAAATAAAATTTTAATACCGTGTAAATGATGACTCTGGTATTACACCAGGCGATTTTTGACTAAAAATGATCCCAAAAGTCGTTAAATAATGAACGTATTTTGCTTTCTGTAACATTTTTGTTACACAATTACAAAAATTTTCGCGCGCTACGCGCGCTTTCATCTTCAGTTACATATGGCTTTAACACCGGTTCAGATATGTTGGCTTTATATAAAGGTAAAGGTTCCACAATTAGGCTATTGTTCTTTCGTGTAGGTGTGATATCCGGAAAAAAAAACACAAAATTGAATCCAAGAGAAGTTCTATCCTCTTTCTCTTATGATCAGGAAGATTCTTAATTCAGACTCAACATCATGATAAACATATTTTGTAAGAAACGTAAAGTGTCTCAATGTCCAGGGGTGGTGGAAGGTCGCCCCACGACCAGTCGCCCGGCGTCTTGGTTTTGCTCTTAAAGACAGACGCACATCACCCCACACACATGTTGGTTGAGAGAAAGCAAAATTCTCAATTGGTCAGTGGTGAATGCTCTTTGATTGACATCAAAGTCAAAAGATGCAGAGTAGCTCACATTACACATCATGTGCAAAAAATGTTGTGATTACATATTATAGCCTTGTATGCCCATCAGGATATGACCTTAAGCAATAAACTAGGTTTGTGTCTGCACAAGAAGGGCTCAATACAGTTTTGGAAGGAGTAATTTAGTCGGGAGAACTGGAACTGTCTAGGACGAGCAGGGAAGATTCTTCCATAGAAACCCAAAGTTTCTAAGTTTCCTTAATAAGAACCAAATATATATTAATTTTTCGTCAACAGAATCCCAAATTATTTGTCGCGCGCCAAAAATTTCGCGTTCGGCATCCTTTTGTGTAAGCCATTGCTTCGTGCCGTCGTCGGGCTTATCTTTTTACCAGCTTTTGCTGAGTCTGTATGCAGGTTTTACCGTGGTAACAATTTTCCTGCAAAATTTTGGCGCGCTTCGCGCGCAGTTCTCACAAGCGAAGCTATATCACCTATGAACATTATTAGCATAGAAATTCCAGTGAACTATTCTAGCCAAAGCTAGGTGAAGGCTCAAACTTAGATGCTGGGTATCATGGGGTTTTCATGTAGTAATCTAGTAACTTGAGTAACATTCGTAACGCGATGACAATATGGTTTGAAGCTAAATTTAATCGTACCCAAATTTATTCCAAAATTTTTTTTTCTGTTCATGCAAAATGTCGTTCAAAGTAGAAATACGATGACCATCTGAATTTTGAACTGTGAAGATATTGGTGTGCTCTCACTGTCATTCAAAGTCCTGCTCAAAGCTCCATGTTAGTGTTCCCAGTTTGCTATTTCCTCAGACATTTGGGGAATTTCCCTCTGGGTCCTAACAAAATCATACTGGACCACACCAAGACTGCCTTATGGCAGCTCCTGGTCCCCTCGCCGATCGCAACGTACTCAACTCTACACCTGCGCTTGCGAAGCTGAAGAAGCGTCATCGTGATCATAATCTTGTTCCCTCCACTTGTGAAGACTTTCCACGTCTATGTATTGCAAAAGGAGGCGAAAATGTCCATCAGAAGAGTGAAATTTTCGCGCGCTTCGCGCGTATGTGCACACGTAAAACCGATACCTTTAAGCTGGCTGTGGTAAGCTTGAGATATCATCCCCTGTAGTTCCCGCAAACTGTAATCATCTGGTGGCTCTACTGTCTACAAACATAATTATCTTCTTCGGTGCCCCCCTATGAGGTGCCGGTGCCCCCCTGTGTAAGAATTCCTGGCTACGGGCCTGAGGCTAGGCAAGGGAAGGTAAGGGAAGGAAAGCCTGAAAACGCTGGCAAAAGCAAGGGGAGGCAAAAGAGACAAGCCGTAAACTCAGGCAAAGAAGAACACCTCAAGGGAAGGCAAGACGAGCGAAAGCAAGACAAGAGACGTTAAGGGAAGCCGGGCAAGGGAAAATAAGGCAGGAGGCATGCAAGGGAAGGCAGAAGGGGGCAAGGGAATGAAAGTCAAGAAAAGGCGATGAAAAGCGGGGGAAGCCTAGGAAAAATTCCTGTCAAGTAACAGGTATTTGCTGTCGGGCTTTAAAAGATGCCTGACTGGTTTAACTAATTAGGACCAGTTCAAATCTGACACCAATTATACCCATTACCTGACTGGAATTTTCTGCTGGGAGGAGGCATTGCACACAAAGGTAAGGAAAGAGACAAAACAAGGCAAAACAAGACAAGGGAGGACAAGGCAAGGCACGATGGTAAGATAAGGCAAGGGTAATAAATGCTGCAAGGGAGGGCAAGGGTAATAAAAGCAAGGGAGGACAAAGCAAGGCTAGGAAAGGCTCGGCAAGGTAAGACAAGCGGGAAGGAAAGTCGAGGGGAGAAAAGACAAGGCCAAGGTAGCCAAGAGAAGGCAAGGCTGGCAAGAAAAGGAGGACGAGGAAAGGCTATGCCCTGATAGCACAAAAACGTTGGGCCAACGTTGGAAGAAGGTTGAGGTTTTTGTTGGAACCACATTGGGGAAATGTTATTTGAAGGTTGGCTGCTCATTGTGAAAACTTTGGCCCAATATATTGGCTTAGCAATGGACCAACGTTGTGCCACTGTCCACCCAACATGTTGAATTGACAATGGCTCAACGTTGAGCCAGTGTTAATCCTGCAAGTTGTTGCAATACAGGGCCAACATTACAACAACTTTTATCCAATACGTTGTTGTTACAATGAACCAACGTTGGAAGAATGTTGTAGGTATTGTTGGCAGCACATTGGGAAAATGTTATTTGCAGGTTGGCTGCTCATTGTTAATACGTTGGCCCAATATATTGGCTTATCAATGGACCAACGTTGTGCCACTGTCCACCCAACATGTTGAATTGACAATGGCTCAACGGTGTGCCAGTGTTAATCCTGCAAGTTGTTGCAACACAGGGCCAACATTACAACAACTTTTATCCAATACGTTGTTGTTACAATGAACCAACGTTGGAAGAATGTTGTAGGTATTGTTGGCACCACATTGGGAAAATGTTATTTGAAGGTTGGCTGCTCATTGCGAAAACGTTGGCCCAATATATATTGGCTTATCAATGGACCAACGTTGTGCCACTGTCCACCCAACATGTTGAATTGACAATGGCTCAACGGTGTGCCAATGTTAATCCTGCAAGTTGTTGCAATACAGGGCCAACATTACAACAACTTTTATCCAATATGTTGTTTTTACAATGGACCAACGTTGGAAGAATGTTGTAGGTATTGTTGGCACCACATTGGGAAAATGTTATTTGAAGGTTGGCTGTTCATTTTGAAAACGTTGGCCCAATATGTTGTTTATTCAATGGACCAACGTTATGCCACCGTCCACCCAACATGTTGAATTGACAATGTTGCAACGTTGTTCCAACGTTAATCCTACAACCTGTTGCACCAAAGGAGCAACAAGTTGTACATAGTTGGCATTACGTTGGGCCAACTACACTATGCCTGTTTTTTAGAACTTCCCTCCAATAACTGCTCATTATGGGATACCATAATAGAAGTTACCTTCTGCAAGTTTAAAAGCTACCAGCATTGCTACTTACATGCTCGCTTTTTTCCAAAAGTCCCCTGACTCTCTGGCGAAGAGCCAGGGGCGAAAACCAAACAATACTCCCGAAGGAGTTCTGCTCCCCGAAGGAGTAACAACGTCCCCAAGGGACAAACTTACATGCTCGAGCTATTTTTTTTTTTCCAAAAGTCCCCTGACTCTCTGGCGAAGAGCCAGGGGCGAAAACCAAACAATACTCCCAAAGGAGTTCTGCTCCCCGAAGGAGTAACAACGTCCCCAAGGGACAAACTTTGACTTAACTGACACCACCTGACAGTGGTCCCGTTCTAGACTGGCTGAATAGAACAGGTCCCACCTGGGAGCTCCGCCGTCGTAATCTGGGATACTCCTGTGCCTGCTTTTTACGTGCTAAAAACGGACACGGCCAGACCGGCGAAAGGATCACTTACATATGGCCAACAACCAAAAAACCGAACACCAACAACACAAACCTGTGCCAGCTTTTTACGTGCTAAAAACGGACACGGCCAGACCGGCGAAAGGTTCACTACATATGGCCAACAACCAAAAAACCGAACACCAACAACACAAACCACCAAAACCGCCCAGAACACCAGACCGAATCCCTCGACCAGCGAGGACACTCCAGCTCCGGTACGGCTTCTTGGAGTCTTACCACCAACAGAAACCACCACCACACCCACCACCAACGACCCAACAACACAATCTCAAAACAACACACGCCCAAAGGCTACAACACGCCCCAAGGCAACCACAGCGCAGGGGGACATGGGAGGGGGGTCCACTTGTTACATTAAAATCACTATTTACAGTTTACTTACAGTATATACAACTATCTACACGTAACGAACACGAAACTTCCCAAAGAGATCGAACGAGCCCGGCAGGGGATCGGGAACGTCCACTCTCTTCGGGAACCCAAACTGAACTGGGCAAATACAGGCGCACCTTGCCCAAGGGTGCCCCGGAGGCAGTTGTGGCAAAGGGTAACCTCATTATCCCCACGCTTTAACAAGCTCCACAACCGGATGCAGTTTAACGTCCTACCCAGGACTTGCCACTTTTAAAAGCAGTAGGATTTTAATATAAATCATGTGAATGTTCGTTTGGCTGTTATATATATTCAGTGAGACGTCTTAGTTATTATTAACCCTAATAACACAATTTTTTTCACCATATTCCAATTTCTCCTTCCTTTAGTTGCATTGTACAACTGAGAAGCATGATTTTCTGCAATAATTCACCATTACCAGTCACAATTTATTTCAATCAGACCTGTTTTGAGGGATAAACAAATATTTGCTATTAAAAATTCAGAATGTTCCATTCAGATGAAAGGTGTATAAACCTGGTGCTCCAACATAATTCTTTAGCATTTAAACATTTTCCTTAAATTGTCTCGGCAGAACTTTCTACTAGAAAAGTAAACATTTTGCAAAATATTCACTGTGAATGTAAAATTTAGAAACAGCTGCTATTAAAGGTATTGTGAGGTTGGCTTGATACCAAAATGATCGGGTAAATATTATTTAAGTGGACTATGGTTGGGCCAATGTTGGGCCACTTACCGGTTCCCAACCGAAACTAATGTCAGCGTTAAACAGCCCATGACTGGAATCCAGTGTTCGGGTTGGGCCAACCATGGGTTGTAGGCCGAATTTTAAGTAGCCTTCAGATTCAGCACATCTGTTGAGGTGTGACTTTTAATTTAACTCTTTCAATTCACATATGCGCTGTTGCTGTTGTACATGTAACATTATATTAAATTTTGAACACCTATTTACTGCTTTGACAGTTCTATGAAGTCTCTTACAGTAAATGTTTTATTACGATATTATTGGAAACGGCCTATAGAAATTTCAGTAGTTTTAGGATTTAGTCCAATGTTGGTTCAATATTGATGCCCAACAGTTTGTCACTTAATTATAACTGGGTAAATATTGGTTAATTACATAATTACCGACGGTTGGCTAAATATGGCTGGCTCAATATTCGCTGAAGACATATGGACCAACGGTTGATTTCATGGAAGTTGTTCAAAGACGGTTTAAGGTAAAGCAGCTACTTGAAGTTTGTCTATAGGCCTACTGTTAGCCCAACGTTGGCGCAGTAAATAAAATCCAAGTTTGGGCCAACGTTGAAGAAACGAATTACACCCAACTGTTGGCGGACATTTGCTGATCCAACGTCAGTCAAAGGAATGAAAGCCAGCTGCTGGCCGTCTACTGTTAGCCCAAAGTTGGTACAGTACGTAAAATCCAACAGTTGGGTGCTTAACGTTGGCCCAACGTTGATGAAATGAATTACGCCCAACTGTTGGCTGACTTTGGTTGGACCAACGTCAGTTCAAGGAATAAACGCCAACTGTTTGCCGTCTTACGTTAGCTTAACGTTTGATAAGTAAATAAAATCCAACAGTTGGGTGCTAAACGTTGGCTCAACGTTGATGAAATGAATTACGTCCAACTGTTGGCTGACTTTTGTTGGACCAACGTCAGTCAAAGGAATAAACGCCAACTGTTGGCCGTCTTACGTTAGCCCAACGTTTGATAAGTAAATAAAATCCAACAGTTGGGTGCTTAACGTTGGCTCAACGTTCATGAAATGAATTACGCCCAACTGTTGGCTGACTTTTGTTGGCCCAACGTCAGTTAAAGGAATGAAAGCCAACTGTTGGCCGTCTTACGTTAGCCCAACGTTTGATAAGTAAATAAAATCCAACAGTTGGGTGCTAAACGTTGGTCCAACGTTAGTGCAACATTGTAATGTCGTACGGGCGGCAAAAAAATGTTGGTCTTAAGTTGGACCAACACTCTTTTGCCAACACAACGCATTACCAACGCTTGCCAACATTTACCATCTATTTTCCAACGTTGGTCCAATGTATTGTGCTATCTGGGAGAGCAGTATTTTTTCGGTGGTACATTGTTGGGTAAATGTTGGGCCGCTTACCATTAGCCAACCGAAACTAATGTGGGCCTTTAGCAATCTATCACCGAAATCCAGTGTTCGGGTTGGGCCAACCATAGGTTGTAGACCGACTTTTAAGTGTTCTCCAGATTCATCACATCAGTCGAGGGATGACTTATAACTAAACTCTTTCAAATTGTCACATACACTATTGATCTTTTATATTTAACATGATAATATCACAGATAAAGTGCCGCTGATGAATTTTGAACCTCTATTTACTGCTTTGACAGGCCTATAAATAAATTCTCTGATACTGTTTTATTACTGTATGATAGTAACGGCCTTTAGAAACTTCAAAAAAATTTTAAGTGTTGGTCCAACGTTGGTTCAATATATGATTCCCAACAGTTGGTAACTTTAAACTGGCTCAACGTTGGTTTCTTACATAATGTCTAAAAGGCCTATCAGTCGGCGGGGCAATGTGTGCCCAACGTTGGTTAAATGAATGTAGCCCATCCTTTGGTTGGTACATGTTGGCCCCATGTTGGTTTATCAAGTAAGGCCCAACATTTGGTTGGTACATGTTGGTCCAATGTTGGTTAAACGAATAAGGCCTAACAGTTGGCTGGGCAATGTTCGCCCATCGTTGGTTAAAGGAATGTAGCCCAACAGTTGGTTGGTACATGTTGACCCCACATTGGTTTAACGAGTAAGGCCCACATTTGGTTGGTACATGTTGGTCCAATGTTGGTTAAACGAATAAGGCCTAACAGTTGGCTGGGCAATGTTCGCCCATCGTTGGTTAAAGGAATGTGGCCCAACAGTTGGTTGGTACATGTTGGCCCCACATTGGTTTAACGAGTAAGGCCCAACATTTGGTTGGTACACGTTGGTCCAACGTTGGTTAAACGAATAAGGCCTAACAGTTGGGCTGACTAATGTTCGCCCAACGTTGGTTCAATATATGTGACCCAACAGTTGGTTGGTATATGTTGGCCCAATGTTGTTTGACCGAAGAAAACCCTACTGTTGGATGGATAATGTTGGCCTAATATTGGTTCAATGAATGAAACCCTACAATTGTTTGGTAAATGTTGGCCCAACGTTGGAAAAATGTTAGAGTGCACAACGGTTGTTGACTATAGGTTGGTCTTGCGTTGGTCCAACATTTATGTGCCAACACAACTTATTGCCAATGCTTGCCAACATTTGCCGACCATTTGCCAATGTTGGTCCAACAAAGTGTGCTATCTGGGTGGCTGGGCAAGGTAGGAAAAGGGAAGGAAAGTCAAGACAAAGCTAGAAAAGACAGGGCAAGGGAAGGTAAGGAAAGGAAGGCTTAGGCTGGTAAGAAAAGACCACGCAATTCAAGTAACCTAAGGCAAGGAGAGAAAAAGGAATACAAGCTTAGACTTAGGCAAGGAAAGACAAGATAAGGCAAGGAAAGACAAGACGAGGCAACTCAAAGGAAAGAAACGTAAGGGAAAGCAAGGACGGAAAGGAAGCTTAGGCAAGGCAAGTGAGGACAAGGGAAAGCAATTGGCAAGGATGGGCAAGGTAAGGCAATTAAGGCAAAGGAATGGTAAAGAGGGGATCGACGGTAAGGCAAAGGAAGGAAAGGGAAGGCAATGCAAAGCAAGGCAATTAGAGGAAAGGCAAGGGAATGAAAAGTATATTCTTGGGTAAGGCAATGGAGGAGGCAAGATCGAGACGGCAAGGCAAGAGCAGGCTAAACAAGACAGGGCCAGGGTAATCCGGATGCAAGGGAATGTTAATTTACATTTGGTCTTTTCAATTATCCCTCGACGAATAAGCGAAGAGTTAAAGGTATTTGATGTAAAAACATTAAATATCCAGAAAACAGTCGCAATTCCCTTTAAAATCATCAAATACTGACCATTTTACAGGGTAATTTCTATTTCACACATGCATGATGAATAAACATGATAAACATGAGCTAAATATGCAAACATGTGACATCGAAAGATTAGCATTCCATATATGGCTCTTCTTCTCCTCCTCCTCCTCTACTGGTAGCATTGTTTTCCTCCTCCTCCACTGATAGCATTGTTTTCCTCCTCCTCCACTGTAGCATTGTTTTCCTCCTCCTCCACTGGTAGCATTGTTTTCCTCCTCCTCCACTGGTAGCATTGTTTTCCCCTGAGGGGTTTATTATGGAAGTTCAGATTTTTTCGTTCAGAAATATTGGTATTTTTACCAAACTGCAATCTATCTGGCATTAAGAGATAATTGACATGGAAATCTTATAGTGGTCTCTAAAAAGACGTTCCCTTCATCAGGGTTACCCTGACTATAGTGAGTATAGTGCATAGAAATAAAAGTAAGGTTTCTATGGTGCAGTGTCTGCCTGCCTAGCCTTGCCATAGAACAGTGCAGTTAGGCAACTATGTTTATCTCATAGAGCAGGAGTTCCTATATCGTGCTCTATGGTTTATCTAGCCTGCTGTAAGCAGGCTATTGTTGAGTTTTATCAGCTACAAGTACAATTCTTAATATTTGCTTACGCCTAATGTTAATGTACAGTACACAGACGAAGTTTAATACAATACAATAGAATATATACAGGAGGTGTATTATGATTTCTGAGAGAGCGCCATCTTTTGGAGGCCCGCTACAGAGTCTGCTCTGCAGGCTATGGTTTATCTGGAGTATGTAAACAGCACCGATATTTATTGTGAAATTTGGAAATTTGACAGGCTGCAGTCTGTCAGTGTAGTGTGTACTGTATTCTTCTAGGCCCAGTGCCCATGACTGTAACGTAAATTGTTCTAACCCACAGGACATTGTGTTCTAACTTCTAGCCTAGCCAATAAGTCAAAATGTGGCAATTTGCTTGTAAAAATTTTGCACGAACAGTTACTTTGAGGAACGTTCGAACATTTCCCTGTCGACAAAAATCAAGTGCAACAAAGCTATCGCAATCCGGTAGCGGCCCTCGGACTTGGGAAGAGAGGAACGGCCTACCACCAGTTCCCTTCAGGAAAGCTGCCCGCGGGACGTTTTTTCAAGAGAAACCAATCTTAGGGAACGTCTACAAAGAAGACTATGCCTTAAAGTCATTCTTGGAAAGGCTGTTGCCTCAAAGCGTAAGCGTGACGGTTGAAAATAACAATTGACAATGACATAGGGGCTAACGTTAGGCCTAGCCTTGGCCTAATGTTAGGCCACTGATCTACCTATGTAGATCAGTGTGTTTAGGGGCTAGGCCTGCAGTAGGCCTAACGTTGGGCTTAGCCAAGTTAGGCTAGAACTTAGACTTAGTTGCAACTATAGGCCTGGCCTAGGCCTAAGGCTATTCAGTCTAACTTATAAGTCCCGAGTAAAGGTGGTTTGTACTTCCAAATTTTCACACGTTGTAACATAAAGCCATAAAAAATAAGAAGGCCCAACCTAGGACTAGCTTTATAGGCCTAGGGCCTAGAGTGTAACAAGACTGTAGGCCTAAGCTAGTGTTAACAGACCTTCTGTCTTGAGGTGCTCCCACCCATCCTTCAACATTTGTTACACTACTGTGGGTGTAGAAGTCATTACAAACCAGACTGGAAAGTTTGCATTTTGCATGGGCAATTAGCCTAGGCCTAAAGTATTATTTCTTGTCCGATGTGCGGCCCAGGGCCAGATTCACAGACCTCCAAGGGCGGATCCAGCCCTTAGCTGAAGGGGGGGCAGTTTGAAAAGGGGGGCGCCAACATCATGCAGGGGCCGCATACTCTTGAATTTGACCGACTACATTTCGGAGACCAACTCCCATTGCCATAGTTATATATAGCTATACGGTTCGAAATTCTGATGACCTTTTTTTTTTTTTTTTTTTTTTTTTTTTACTTAACTTTTAGGATGCAGGGGGCGCATTTTTCTTGTATTGAGGGGCGCTAGACTGGTCATAGGGGGGGCAGTTGTCCCTAGTTGCCCCCCCCTGGATCCGCCCTTGCAGACCTCTGCGTGGTCAAATGTTGGTCAGCTTGACGCCATACGGGCACTGTTGGCCAGTGAGTTTTGCGTTAGCTTTCAGTTAGGCCAAGGGCCAAGACCTACTTTTTGCCATCACGGCTGCAGCCAATATGCATTGCATGTGCGCCCAGAGCTATGACCAGCAATACCTGTATTTTGCGTGGGCCAGATCTTGTGTCCACAAGGCAAACTTTCCAGTCTGGATTACAAACAAACCTAGCAGCCCAGGGTGCATTCCACGCACTCCAATCTGAAGATTTTCAGCATGGAGTTGGCATTTTCCTTATATTTTCTATTGTTTTTGTTGGCGTAGCTTTGGCATGGACCTGACGCAGAATACATTGTGGCTAGGAGCCCTATGTTGAATGTGTTCGATTTTATTAATCTAGGACACTGTCAATGGAACCCAGACAGATGAAGACTACCCTGATAAAGGCTGAATAAGTGTATTAAGATAGGCATTGGCTTTAATACTCCATAGGCCTAAGCCGGTATGGTCATCCCTTGCTCTCCCAGGCAGGGTCTGCATTAAGAATATTGTTTTGCATAGACTAGGAAAACTGCCGTGCATTTTTTATTTTGTACAGCAATTTACAAAGTTTGCATGGCAGTTTTGTTGTTGAAAAAAGGTTAGTCATGTCAGTTTACAAAAAAAAAAGGATTGATTTCAGTAAGTTATTAGGGTTGTTGTGATATGAAATTTTCGTTATCTATATCGCGAAAATTTTCCTTCAATACCCAAACGATATCGCGGATCCCCTTTGTGTTTACTGAAGCACCATGTCAAAAACTGCAGTACAGTACATGGCAGTGGCCCCATCCCCAATGCTGATGTAATTTGTGACAAAGACTGCTCAATAAGCAACCGGCGTAAGAATGACTCGTTGCTATCGTTATATTATTGCTCTTTTTATTCTTCCTTACAGCAGTGAGGCTTAAAATATGAAAGGAAAAACAGCCTGCAGTAGTTTCCAACTGGGACTAAGGCAATGCTAAATAGGTCACAGGTTTGTGTGATCAGCATCAGAATCAGAACGGAGTTGGACGGGTCCAGATGTGTATGAACCACCCTCAAATTATATCGTATTAAGAGTGTACACGGTAGCAAACAGTAGGCCTAGAAAACAGAATTTTAATTCCTTGCGACGAAGTTCAAATTTTACAACAAAAATCTTTTTACCCAAGTATAAGTCGTACAGAAAAAAACCGATGCATTTGTATATTCCCTGTTGTTTTCTGCCGTACTTCACCATCGGGTGATTTTTAACATGTGTGAGTTGCGATGAAGACAAGTGCATTAAATTGCAAACAGTTTAAAACCCGCCGTGATAAAATCGGGCGAGACACGAGTCTGTTCGTTTCTACAGTTAATTTTATCCCAGTTTGAAATTCAAACTTTAATTGCGATGTATGGTTCAGAGCCATTCAGTACTGCAAACTGAAGCAACAGTGCACACAGCCCATCGCAGCACTTGGCTTTCTTTCCGTATGAAACAGCACAAAGTAAGCCTTGCCCACTTCATTGAATTAACGGTACACAAAAGGTACGCCTGAGCTCCAAAGCTATCGCCGACAAAATTATGGCTACAAAAATACGCAACTTGCAAATTCGGACGTGAAAGAGAATACCCTCACTCTCATTGGTTAATTGAAGGTATCTACGATGTAGAGTACATGTTGACTGTGGAGTGGACGAAGTGTTGTATTTATTTCATTGCGTTAAACGCTAAAGCCTGCAGTCGTAGCCACTGAACGGCCTGCCGCACGGGCTGCTGATTTTTACTTCATAAAAAGTTTTCAACGTTGTTGGTAAGAATTGCTAATAATGCAGCCTACTGTAAACCTGTTTTTCGCACGTGCCCAGGGCCTTCTTTGTAAAAGGTATATGATGCACAGTTTCCACTGTAGGCTACTTGACATTTTACTACATGCAATGCAGCGATTGTGCATGTACTACGAGCACTTTTACGTGTTTTTCCGTGGGTCAGCCAATTTGTAGTGCGATCTTGCAGATTTATCAACTAAATCTTCTTTGCTATTTTCACTCAGTTTTTTGTGGGTAATAAAGTAAATAAACTACGTGACAAACATTTTCAGGCCGCTCATCAAGTTTGTGAATATGTGTTGCATGCATGGATTTTCACGATATCGTTTGGGCATTTTCATAAAACGATATCGGGAGCAAAATCTTATATTGATATTTTTGGCCGATATCGTCATATCGTAACAACCCTATAAGTTATTTTCATAATGATGAAGAGATTTATAACAGAACAAGAAAATCAAATATTTAAATAAGCACCTTCATTAATCTTTGAAATGCTAAGCAGAACAGACTCATGCCAGTAGCATATGTGACCCTGATATTGGTCGATATCGTGTTTGGTCATGCACTGCACGTCGGGCCCAGTCCTTTAGCGTATGTGATAGTGTTTGCACTGGGTATCCGACCGACGATGTCAGGACCCGGTTCTGAAATTGCTACCCGGTCCAAAGTTTCACTAACATAGATTGCACGTGTGACAGAACACCTAACATGTTTTTCCTGGCAAAATTTATCACGGACACGCCTAAGAACACTTGTCATGCCCATATGTAAGATACGTTGGTGATACCAACTTGTAGCCTAACAGAAGTTATAATTTTGGGTACCTGACCGACTATCCACTTTGGGTACCCGGTTCCGAATTTTGGACCTGGTGCAAACACTATTATGTGACGAATTGATCATGAAAAAGCACACACTATGAAGGGCTAGGCAGATCAGGGAGTTGCTATTCAAATAGCCACTCCCTGGGCAGATGTTCAGTATGATGGCCATTTGAAATGGTTAACAAATGGCCCATTTTTCAGTGTATGGCACTAATCAAGTGTTGTTCCCTTAAATACATATGTACTGTGCGTAGGCGTATGTTCGGAAAAGGAAACACTTGAAATGTTAGCCAGCGCAGTGCCATGTCGAAACGTACATGTTGAGAGTGTGTGTGATACAGGATAGATTTAAGTACACATTCACAACCGCTACAAAGGTAACAAGTTGTAAACAAGAAACTAGCTGCTGTAGTAGTGCTACACTAGCACTATACTATTAGATCGCGGATGGCTTCTGGCTAGGTGGACCCCAGCAAGTGAGTGAAATTATTGAATTATTCAACACTCAAAAATATAGGGAATTGATTGATTTTCATGATAGTACTATTTAGGTTGGAAGTGAAATGTATGTGGATGCCAGAATGTCTGCACAAACTCCAAATTACTTCAATGGATTTACAGGTTTGTGTCGCATATGTTGCGAGGCGTTAAAATTTTTGTATGACTACTGTGCCTAAATTGTATCGCAAAGTGCAATGCGAAATCGGGTGTTGCAGACTCTGCTCCCAGGCCAACCACGGACATAACATAGCCTGGATATCCGATGATTGGATCTTGTCCCAGATCTTGCTGATTTGTAAACATTCGACAATTGTGGGCCTGTTATATGTATAACAGGTGCTCATTGTGTGCACCAACAGTATGCATGTATACAAAGCATCATTCAGTAAACAAAATCGAATTAAGGTGTTTTTAGACAAACTGTTTGCTAATAAACTGGTGTATTTCTCTTTCCAACAGGCCTAGCCTATAGTGCTGTCCTGGGGTAAGAACTGGCCTAGCCTAGTCCTCAGTCAGGCCCTACACACTATGATCCGTTAGCACTTTGCTCTGTGTAGTAGGATGACTTTAAAAATTTATTCAGGAACAGTGGAAGGTGCATCGCAAAATAAGGTTTAAGAGAATACATATACATGTACACTAATCCGACAGATAGGTTTAAAAGCAATACATTTTTACCTTTTTGGAAGGACAAGATACAGAAATGCATCCTGCAAATTCATATTGGCTTCAAAGACAGATGGTCATCAGCTTTTCTATTGAAAATCCAATATTGATAATCTACTCTGGATGACTGAGTCAAAGGAAGAAAATGTCTGGGAAGGTGGAGGTCTGTTGAATACAGACAGTTTGGGCTTTTACATAATGCAATTTCAATTGTTAACAGATATTTACTCTTGCTATTGAACTTGCATATATCTCAGCACAGGTACAGCAGAAGCCTGTGGAGCCTCCTCTGAGCAGTACTGTAGCTTTTACATAACATCAATTAGTTCTGCATGTGAATATATATCTTGGGATACCTAAATTAAAACCAGAGACTAAATGGACCTAGTAGTTCAGTTTACTGTAAATTAAGCAAAGGTGTGTTGGACCTCCATCAAGAATATATTTGGTATTGGAAAAGCTGTATATTAGTGTAAGTGTATGGTTTTCCACATACAGTATCTGCAGACCCTTGTGTAGTATATAACTTAGGCTTTCACGATATTTCCAGAAAAGACAGTCGATATAATCGGACCCCTAATAATTGAAATTCGATTATAATCGGTTTTTTCTGCACATACTTTACTAGTTAAAAGTAACCCATTGCGCCGAATGCAGCATCGCCAAACAGTGTGTACTGTTACTGTATATGACCTGTGCATGAGCGCCAAATTGGGGCCCAGTCTAGCCTTACAAACTGTCACAAAATTTTTAGTTTTTTGGTCTAAGAGATGATTAACATACTCCTCTCTACGATTTTTTCAATTATTTAACGATTACTTTGATTTTTACGATTATTTCAATTTTTTCGATTTTTTGATTTTGTTCTCATGCAATAATCTACCAAATCTAAACCGGTTAAACCGGTATCGATATATAATAATCGGTTTACCGTGAAAGCCTAATACAGCCCAAGTTGAAGACTAGTTTACAGTAGGCTTGAAAGTCTGAGGTTGAAGGGGACATTGAAGGGTTCACTGGAGCCAACACTTCAAGAAGAGTCAAAGTGTTGTACAGATGTTGATCAAATGGTTAGTGGTCAGATTGTGGGTAGTTGTTAAATCTGTTGCATCTTACTGACAAACTTTTTTCTACCCTGTCTTCAGGTTTACCATGAAATCTCACCAGAATTAGAAAGATTTGGAGCAAGGGTTGGAGCAGAAATTGATGCGTTAGGTTTAGAATGTGACAAAAACTTGCCTCATCATCAGCCATTTGATGCCTGGGGAAACAGGGTGGATGAATTAATCACATCAAATGCTTGGAAGAAACAAAAGATTATAGCAGCTGAGGAAGGCATTGTAGCCATCCCATATGAGAACAAACATGGCCCTTGGAGGTAAGTTGAGGAGGTGATATTTAGTCGTACATACTTTGAGGGAACCGCTTTCAAAGAATGTATGGCAGTGTTTAAAATGTTTCGTTGTGTGGTTAAGTGATCTGCATGGTCGGACATCAGATTGTATCATGGTACAAAAATATAAAGTATCAATTGTGAAACAATGTTCAGTTATGTCATTACTGTCTGTGAGGTGGTTAGGTACTGTAGTCATACCTCCACATGGCACACTCACATTGTCTCTGTACCTTGATTTGGTTAAATATATTGACACAGTCAAATGTAATTTACAAAACCAGTCTACTGGGTGGAGGCAGTTTAGTGTAACCTATGGACACCATATACACTGTAGTATATCGCAGCAGGTGGGAACTTTATATAACCAGTCAAATGAATTATCAAGACAAATTAAGACAGCAGTATCAACTGTCCCCAGTGGATGCTGTTTTGGCCATTCTAGGGGCACATATGGTCAAATACTTTGTAATGGCTAAAGGTTTAATTATTGACCGAAAAATGTGCACCATAAAATGTCTGTTCCATTGCAGAGCAAGAAATGAAGGAGCACAAAGGAAAGAAACAGTTTTGTAATTGTACACACACATTCACATTGTTTACTTGGGTTTGTGTTTGACGTAGGCCAGGTGTATCCTTTTCATCAGATTTAACATTATCACCCCATTCATTTGTCCAGTTAAGTTGAAAAATTTTGTTTACTTCTACAAATTCATATATTCTTCATCTCATTTTGTCGACCTTTGTAAATATTTTGTGTTACTGATGTTTCATTTCCTTAAATAGTCGTGTTCACCAAGTTGCCAAACATATGCTCTACACCTCATCATCTGGTTTGTATTCATGTCCGCTGGCGATGACAGATGGAGCCCTTCAGTTTTTCAGGGTAAGTTTTCCTTAGATAAATATTGTCATTAAACAGTAACATAGAAAGGCAAACTACGAGGAAGGAAGCTTCAAGTAATCCTACACATGTACAGTACACCTCGTACTGAGGTGAATGGCAGGGTTCACATTAATGCGGGATTGCACGAGTTGTGCATAAAGGTTGTCCCCTCCTGCTCTAAGAAAACTTGTGAGGGGGAATTCCCTCACAGATTTTGGTACAGACCCATTCTGCAAAATTTCTGTACTCTCTGCCTTGTGTTCAGAATAATTTCAGCTAACAGGCTGCACACACCATAGCTGTAATAGACACATCCCTGGTTAGGAAACTTTACGTACACCCTATACACACCACGTACAAGCCAAGTAGCTATGTTGAGACATGCAGAAAAGTGCATCATGTGACAATGACCGTGCACACTATTGATCGAGCAGCGATATGGCTACATTGAGTGTTGTGTTGTTCAGTCATTCTTGGAAATAAATTGAAGTTGATTCATGGGTTGGAAGGGTTTCAGGAAGCTTTCGAATCAGTAAGTATTTGTGAACGTTCAAATAAACAAAGAAAACCATGGCGCACAACCCCCACGTTTCTTGTTTGAGTAGAATTAAACTACCGTACTCTGCAATTTTGCATTGATGTATAGCGTTAGCTAAATACTATCACGTGTGAAAGTAAAAGACGGTTCACTATCAGACGTTACCAAGTTGGTTAACTGTTATATTGTAGGGAAAATACCCAATCATGATATATACTTCATATAAGCTCTAAATTCCACTCTTTAGAAAGAAAGTGAATCGTTCTCAAACTGACACAGACCTGCCAACGTCTCCCCTGGTTTTACCGGGAGACTCCGATAGTTCGCACGCCGACACCTCGCGGCAGTGAGATATTCATACAATACGGCGTACAAGTAGCTGCAACAAACGTGGAAATACAAGGGCAACTTTCAATGTGCATTAGCGAATAACGCGGCGATACGACCGTACGATCGATTGAGTTGGCTATAAGGCTACATTTAGATGAAAGTCTTCCAATCTCCCTAATTTCCCACTAATCTGGCTATTTTTTGCCCTGAAAAATTTAGATTTTCCCATTTTGGTCTGTTGACAATTGCGGAGGTTTTATCGGTCAAGTTGGCAGTGTATGTAGGCTACTAACTATAGCTACTAGTAACTCCAACCGCAAATACCGTTCGGTGTTTGGAGGGTTTTAAGACTGAAAACTAACAAAACCAAACTTTTACAAAAAAATTCATAATTACCGTTTGATAAAGGTTCACAAGTAGTGCTACACAAGTACTACTTTGGAGGTAGGTAGGTAGTACTTCCATAGTGGTGTAACGCATTGTGCTACGAGTACGCACGTGTATGTAGTAGAGCTAATCAACCGGCCTTGTGCACGGTTAGCGTCATGTGACTACTGAAAATCAGGATCTCAACATAGACAGTGCAGTTCGCCGAGTTTCCTAACCAGGGATGTGTCTATTAACTATGCACACACTAAGTCAGTGCAGTAATGTACTGACTAAAGCATGTGTGAGGTACTTCCGATATGAAAGTCCCAAGAACTTGTGTTGCATGCGTTTACTGGTTTGTTATAGTTAAGTTGTGGACTGAAAGCTGGATACCATTGTGGTATGTGCATAAACTCTCTACAGTTTGGATGTGGCTGCTTTCAAGGAAACATGAGACTAGGCTAGGCATGAAATATATCCACAACATGTTAGGATGGCGCGTGAGCTAGTGTCAGCAGCTGTAAAGAAAAAAGTAGTGTACCCCAATATCAGTGAAATATAAAGGTTTTGAAAATATTGTTGAGAGCTTAGTTAGCATATTTTACCCATGTGTCATACAGGTACATATTTTGTGAAATGAATGCCAACTATATAATTTTGGATACCTGTCAATTTAACAATGGGGCTTGCTACTGAGACTGCAGCCTTACTCGTATAGTGTTTACAATAGTAGCATTGAAATTTGAAAGGACTTCAAGTGATTGTAGGCTTGAACTTCTTGGACCACCATCACAGAATTTAGATGCATGCATCCTAAATTGGCAAAACCCTGTCATTGACCAGCAACAAGAGTTGAGTTGGTTGTTAAGTAGTCTTTTGTTACGTAGTCTTTTGTTACATATCAGGAGGCCTTTCCCACATCTTGCTCATTACCTCTAGTACAGCTCACAGCTGTGTGCACTGATGCATGGAGACATGCAAGAAACACACAACAGGCAGTTTTTTACCTGAAGGAATCCTAAGGATTGATTTGGCTATTTGCCCTTACCGAAAAGTGTGTAATTCTTTAGCTTTAGCCTAGAAAGGTTTATTTGGTGATAGTTTAGGCACATCCCCCCTTCCAAAAAATGAAAAGCTGGCACTAACCCTGGTGAATGGACACCTGAGGACAATTTAGGCTGCATGGTGTGGTAAAAAGGAGTAGTATGGCACTGTAGGTGTCGTATTTACTTCAGGATAAGGCTATCTTCCATTGAATATACCCAAATAATCCTTAAGACCTCTTTTGCAGTTGTGAGTTCAGTATTGAACTACCTTGAATTTAAACTTAAAATGGGGAAAATATGCTAGACATCAAAGCCTGTTTGAATCTGATATAGAGATACGGGTACCATGACTTTATTTCCCATCATAACCCCAAATTGCTAATATTTTATCAATTTTACTCCGGTCATGAGTAAGTCTCCATAGCTGGCCAACATGATAATCTATCTGGTGTTGATGGAAGTCTAGTAATAGCTACCGAATGTAATGTTGAAAGTGCATATTAAGTTGCAGGTTGCATGTCCTACTTGCTCTAGGCCAGCTTTGCATCTATCTCGTGATAGCATACAAGTTATGTTTAATGAGGTGAGGTGTAGACTGTTGTAATTGAATGAAGCTACAGTGAAGCTCTGGATGCCCCAAGTCTAGATGGAAATGGACAAGGAGCGAATTACGTGGAAAAAATTAGTTTTGGAGTATACTCTCTTGGAAATCCTCAAATTGGGTTACTTTGGTTCTATTGCTCATGTTTAAGTGGACATTGCCTAGGACCTAATGTTAGTCGTTAGCCTACATTTTATGACTAACCTATGCCCTATTAACATTATGCTTTGAAATGATATGAATCATAGCCCAGCATTACATTACAGTATGTTGACATGTCTTTAGTTGCTCAAACAACAGTGGAATCAACCCATGGTGGACTATGTGTCTTAGTGCAGTTTCTCTTCCTACTTGTACAACCATTCTCTTTTAGAGCAAAGCTCAAAACTATGCTTGATTTCTGTATCTTCCCCCCCCCTGTATTTTTGATAGTGCAATAATCACCCATAGTGGTAGGATGAGATAACTGTTATGTATGCTCTTACCAACATACACAAATCATCTTTTAGACCTCAATGTATTAAATAATTTTTACAGTCACTTTAACACATGGACTTTTTATTTTTATTATTCATTCTTTCTTTTACATTTATTTTAACCTGTTAATTCAGTTTCTGTCATTTAATTTTCTTAGTGTTTTATTCTTTGATGTAATTTTATGTTTATGTGGTCCTGTATTTTAAAAATGCAATAACCATAGGTTTACAAACGTTCCATAAATTTAGGTACCCCCACCCCTAATTTAGGGTGAGAAACAAGCAAACAAAATGTAATCCATCCGGGAGGGAAGATGACAACCATATTTTCTTTAAGAGAACCCCACATAGGGACTTCCAAAATTGTACAGATTGTGTGGTTCATTTCCTTCATTATCTATCAAAATTACTTTGCTTTAAATTTTGGCTTGGCCCCCTCTGTCAAGTTAGCATTTTATTGTGTATGCTATAAAACTGAAGCCCCATCTGTTCCACAGTTCCTGAATTACTTTTCTGCAAAAACAGAACACATCTAGAACACCAGGTCGGGCCAGGTCTGGCCAGAACTTTTTCAGTTCCAGCCAGTTCCAGTTCTGATCGTAAATAAAATCTTGGTTCCAGTGCACACCTTTATTTTATGTCATAATACTGCACTTATCCAACTGTCTCTAGCATGTAATTATCTTCTTGGGATATTACAGTCTTTTAATTTCCAAGTCAGGTCAGAATTGATACTTTTAACACTTCCATCAAAGGATGAGGCAGGCTCATGATAGCTTATTGGCTAAATCTTCTTAAAATTGATCACACATGAATTCAAGTCTTCAGTCTTGGTAATAAACTCCAAAAAGGCAAAGACAGCCATCACAGAGTACACAGTTAACAGTTGAGAAGCCAACAAGGGAGACACAGCCACCATAAAAAGTGCAAAAGTGCTAAATATATATACAAGACCACAAAACCAAGTGACCAGTAACTTGAGATACATGTATGCCTACACCATAAAGTATGACTCATTAATGAAGGGGCGAAAAATGAGGTAGGGTTGCACCCTAACATTGAAATCACCCTCATACTGTATGGTTGTTTTCACTCTTTTGAACACTGCTATGATGCATAATCATGTAGAAGTAAATGTGCAGTAGTCTTGGGATAAACAAAAAGGAAAACTTACAGTGCTTGCTGAGATTCTCATCTATGACATCTAGGCTATTATAAACACACTAGTGAAGTCCTTCATTACCAGATGTATAAATAGTCATCTTTACATTGTGACTGTTGATCACAAATTTGTTCTCAATACACCCTGTGACTCAATACTTGATTAGAACATAATTAACTGACCAATCAGAGGCCAGTATTTCAGAAAGTGTTTATGAATTGTCTTCCTTCCATTAATAGCAGTAGAAAATTGAAATGTGTTCAGTAAACATAAGCAACATTTTAAGAAATGTTTTAGAGAAGCAGAAAACATATAAAACATAGTAGTAAATAAATAAAGACTGAAAGAATAAGTGTAAATTGGTAAAAACATTAAAATAAAAATGCTGAAGATACAATGGCTGTGTTAGTCAGTGCTTATTTTAGTTTGCATATGAGTGATGTAATATGTTAAAAGTTCTGTTATCTTGTAGGTTATAGTGTCAAAGCAAGTTCAGAGCTATTTGTTGTCATGTCTCAAATAAAGTGGTTTCCACCAAAAGCCATCATGTATGGAAGCCTGCTACTGTAATTCAGGATGCATATATTGGATCATCTCAATGATGGTTATAGTTCATAAAAGTTCTGTGAATTAATACCTACAGTAGGTTGGACCACCAGGGGACACACGTGAAAACTTTAGGCTAAATTATGTGCTGGTCCAACATGAGGGTGTGTAATATTTTACACATCAGACCAAGTGTAATCTGAGCATTAGTTGTAGAGGTCTTTGTTGAACTGGGATAGTTAATCAGTTATCTTTATGCATTTTACAGTGTGTGATAGATGCTTCGGTATAGGTAAAACTTGTAGAAACCAGCAGGATAACCTTCCATACAAGGAGGTTTTCACCTGCATATAACAAAGGAACTGTTTTTGTGGAGGATTTTTCAGAAGAGTTAAATGGGAGTAAGTTATAAAGGAGATTAAAGATGATGCCCCTAATGGTTGAAGAACTTAATGTAGTTACTGTAGTACAGAGGCCAGGCTTCAACAAATTCTTTTTCATTACTTGTACATCAAGTTAGCTGTTCTCTAAATCTTTTTGTCTGCATGGATATCTTTTGCATTGCTAATACAATAGCTTTTGAACTCCTTTTTGGGGAAGAGTTTGTCGAGGTCCTTGCCTGGCAGGCGACGATATTGAACAGTGCACTTACCTAAGGGATTTTTTTCTTGTCCTGGACTGTCAGGCAGGGGATTTGTGGAAGCCTGACAGAGGCTGCAGTAATGGACAATAACTGTTTTCAACAACTGTGGGAGTAATTCCAGTTTTAAAACTTTTTTGAATTTTCTAGAGGTCACCAACCACTTCCTCTAATCCAGTTTTCACAAATGCATTTTCTCGGTTGATGTCCAGAGATCCAGACCACTTCTGGACATCAGGTCAGTGGATGACAGAAAGGAGAGGAGGATCAGATGTTGGTAAGATGGTCACGGTATATTTTGATTTTTAGAAGTATTTGTCATTGTAGGCAGGTTTTACTCGGGTTTGTCATACTTAAAGGGAAAATGCAGTCACCCCAGTATGACTTAGGATATCCCGGTATCGGAATTCATGAAAGGTTGTTTAGTCATGGTACAACATCTTTGTTCAATTGCTAAATATTTGGAGACCATAGAGCAGGTTATAGGAACTAGAGGGCTGACTACCGCGTACATAAATCTGCTGTGATTGCATGGAGACGTGTCCGCCATTTTAAAAAGGGGCAAGAAGTCACGCCGAGTGTGCGAGTACTTGTGTACAAACTGTATGACGGAAATTGATTCGTCTAAATCCTGTGACGTTTTTTTCCTTGTAAAATGTAAATTAAGTAAGAGAAAATGTCCCGAGTCCTTAAAAATTATAAAAGAAGATTTTTTTCTACCTTCACATATCCACACAAATTGTCCAAAAAGGGTAAAATCCGGTTTCTATAGGTAACAAAGAGCAAAGTTCAAGTAACGCACACATACCTAATGGTCAACTCACCCCCAAAGGACATACTCAGCCTTTGGCAGGGCCTTTGGGGGATCTCACCTTTACCTTCCAATCTAGGCTTGGACATCTCGACACATGTGGTATGTTGGACTTGAGACGACTTGGCATTGAAATGAGAGATGTGGACCACTCCGACAACTCGGCACCAATGGCAACTCGGCGCGGAAGTCAACTTGTCCCTAGATAAATTTTTGTATCGATTGTAGAAATTTTCTCATGTTTTGCTTGCACCTAGTCAGTAAAGATTGCAATTGGTATAAAGAAGAAAGGTATATCCATACATCATTCAATGAAAGAAAAAATTTGGAGATTTCTAGAGGTTGTCTTTTATAATATTATTATAAGGATTTCAGGAATATTAGGACGAGGGGCCTCTGGAAAATGATTTGCTGTAGTAACAGTAAGGGATCTGAAGTTGAAATATTGACTAAATGAACAGGGAATCTCTTACAGCTGGATATAGAGGTGTGAAAAATGTTAGAATCCTAGCTTCATACTACAGCCTAATAGCCTATACTTATGAATAGTGTCAGACTGGTAGAACTGCCACTCTGGAATATTATTAACAAGAAAGTATCTAGTCTAAATTTTATTGCTTCATTTTTGCTTTTATTAACATGCACTCACAAGGGGAACAAGGACATTCTTCAACCCTTTTTTCAGGGAAGCACAAAAACAGAAAGGATTTCAGTACTCAACAGTTGCAAACAGCTAATTTAGATAAATTGGGTTTTGATATTACCTACAGTGAAAGGAGACAATTAGGAAAGGAGGCCCAGTAAGGATACCATTTCTTTAATTCTTTTTGGAAAGAATTTCTGAATTTATCATAGCAGTTCATATCCCAAATACACACAGTCATTGTGCCATCATGTTGCAAACATGATTGTTTCTTGCATGAAAATTCTCCATGGAGAAAATAAAGCAAAACTAATGCTTGACAAAATTACTAGTACAGTAAATACAAAGTTCAAAACAAGCAACAAAAAATGAAACATAATATGTAACCAAGAATGTCTCTTTTATGTTGACAATGCTGATACTGCACCTTCAAACACTGAAAGCAATGGCTGCTGTACAGCAGCTATCCCCTACCCCTCAGAGAAAGGTTGCCACCTTATACTTTCCCCATTTCCCCATACACACCATCCCCATCCCGGACAATTTTGCAATCTTGGCAGGAAGGTGTCGCTAACTAGTATCATAAGGTATGCAGCCCTTAAAAGCGACTGACAGTTATCTCTCCCGACAGTTACCATCTGCTTTGGCTCTTTTAATTTGCAGTATTCACCAAGGTACAGTTTTTGATGCAAACAATCATGTTCTTGCAAAATATCGCAATTTGGTGAAGAACTTGAAGATTGACAGTCTGATGATATTTCGAAGCTGAAGTGAGTCTGGACTTTGGTGGTGGTCATTTCACTCTTTGCTTTTCCTGTTAATGTGGTGGATAACCACAAACAACTGGTGGCAAATTTACTGCATAAGGAAAGGCTTTATATGCTCAGCAGCACCAAAATGGTCTCTTGGGTGTATCACTGTTAAAATAGATAAAATGCATAGAAATATTCATTACTGCTCAGGCAAAGCAATTAACCAGACTCGTCATGAAAAAAGAAGAACAAAGGATCCCTACATTTTTAGGGGAATCATCCAGAATTGAGCATCCTTATGAGGAACAAGAATGTCATCAAGTCCATTTGAACAAGAATGTCATCAAGTCCATTTTAAAAAGTAACAACTGTGCCTCTGGTTATGGCTATAGCACATATCGTAGTATGGTTGCTATACTTTGTTTACTTACAAGCAAACAAGCAATGGTTAAAAAATTTCTAATGAATGCTTTCAGAATACAGCCTAAACCTAGCCTAATGGAGATGGAAAGTTCTTGTCCTACAAGCCTAGGTTACGTAACATTATGCAAAGACAAGCACTACCAGCAAGGGTAGTAGTCTTGTCATCTCCTGGTATATGACTGGGTAATACAGTACACAACAGGACAGCTGGATGACCTCAGCACCTCATCTACATAATCTCAAAATACCTGCAGCTGTATACAGATCTTAGTCTTTCCACAGATTTGTGAGTGATGCTGTGAATCCTGCTAGATCACATGGCTATTTCACCCTTGCCTTATACCCCTGCAGCTGTTTCCATCCTAATATTAACATGTGTTCTGACCACTGGCCCTGACGTAAAACCCAATGCAACCCCCAGTGCAGTATGGTGCATGCAGTACAAAACAAGAACGACACCTGCAGTCATTGTGTTTTAGTTACAGTAAGTCAAACCAGTTACTGCATCAAGTCAATACTAGGCTAGTTAATACCAAATAGGCCCTGACCTAGGCCTGCATTTACCTGTAAAAATACAGTGATGCCCGTTAGATCTGGCACTAGCCTGGATGCTAGTTATTTAATACTAATTCGGGAAACACTTTAATGGAGGAGACTTACGTTGACCTGTTGCGAAAAAGCTTCCTGCACAAAGTTTGTGCAGCCCTTTGCTGATTCAATGTGACTGGCCAATGTGCAAATTCAGTGAAGAAAAATGTGTTTATTTTTACTTTCATTGTAACTAAAATACAAAATTATCACAAGAATCTTACCATTCAAGTCAGATGCAACTGCCTCCTCGTCTCGGGTTGATGGAGATAACCTACAAGGAAAGATTGTGGCATGTTTCTGAACATGAAAAATTGGTGTAATTTGTACGTGTTTCAATGTAAGTTCAACGGCGTATAAGCGACTTTTGCCCCTTTTCAAAATGGCAGCCGAATCCCCATGCGATCACAGCTGTTTCAGGGAGTCGGCCCGCTAGTTCCTATATCCTGCTCTATGATGAAGACTAACCCTTTATTTAATATCTTTTAGATATTAATGTTTTGAAACTTCAAGGAAGATGCACCTACTTCAAATGACAGAAGATTTGTAAGATTTAGCTGATGTTTCAAAATAAATCTTGGGTGATTGCTATTCTCTCTAAGGCAGCCAAGAGGATGTGGGGTCCCTGCCAAATTGAGATGAATTATTGATCTCTATATTGGGTAGAATTTTTGGTTACTAGAACTACTGTATAGTTGTGATGCTTGCAATCTCTCAAGAACAAAGTAGTCTATAAAATCTCAAAATTGGATTTGATACTGGAGCGACCAACATACGTGTTCACTGCTCAACAACGAAATGATTTGTTGGGGTGTAGGGTTTTGCATGTGATGTACAAGTTCATACTCTCAGCTCATGCTCAGAGGAAGTGTTATGGTACCGTAAGTGTGCACAGCAAGGCTATAGATACCTATTCGATACAGTGAGTTTCGTTGGTCAGAATGTCAAACAGAACAAGTGACAGGCGATACTGTGATGTAAGGTAAAATCCCCCATAAAGAGTGGAGAGGGGCTTTGTGATAATGTCACTGGATCATGTGTTAGCCTGTTCATTGGATGTTTTCATTGTCAAGAATTTTTTGTATATAACAGTAATATGTATGCCTTGCTGCACTCAGGTACTGTAAGTACTGTACAACTTTCGTTGCAAGAGCAGTGGTTAACAGTAATGAAACAAGCACTGATTTCACATGAAAATCTTTTACAGATATGCAGATTTGAAAAAGGTAAAATCCTTCTTCTCTCTACCCCATAGGTATCTCTGTCCTTGAGGAGTTTAGGAGCAAATATTTTCTGACTGAAATTAAGATAGCCTAGTTGAACCTAAAATTCTGTACCAGTAATCTTTTCAGCTTTTACCATTTTTGTCATTCGCAGTATTAACAAGGGTCAGCAATGTTTACAATGTTAAATAAATGTTGGCATGAAATGTATGGTATTGAAGTATTGACATAGGTTTAAATGTATTGATACAGCTCATTGCACTGACATGGTGAAATAGTTATAAGCCTTCCCCAAATATAAAAAACCGTTTGATGTGACCATATATTGTACAGTGGCAGTGTAATGACAAGCCTAGATGTAGAATCTAGGCCTGGTAGTGAAAAAATATTCAGTTTACCAGGGGTCAAACTCTGAAAACCTTGTTAACACCATATTTCAAGGTCTGAAGCTTGGAAAGGTTCATACTTGGTATGTGGATGCCTTATGGTGAGAAGAGAACCTCTTATCTTTTGTTGAGGTCAAAGGTCATCCGGGGTCACCAGGTTCAAACTCTGAAAACTTGTTAACATGATATATCAGGGTAGAAAGCGTGGATACATTTCATACTTGGTTTGTGGATGCCGTATAGTCAGAGGAAGAGCCCTTTGTTTTTGGTGGAGGTCAAAGGTCATCTGTGGCCACCACAGGTTAAAAAGCAAAATTTTTCAAGAATTCCCAAGATCAAATACGAGTTCACAGCAGACAAAAAGCAAAATTTCCCAAGAATTGCCAAGATCGTCATCTGGGGTCACCAGAGGTCAAAAAGCAAATTTTCCCAAGAATTCCCAAGATTGTCATCTGGGGTCACGCAGTGGTTATAAGGCAAAATTTCCCAAGAATTCCCAAGATCATTATCTGGGGTCACCAGAGGTCAAAAAGGAAAATTTCCCAAGAATTCCCAAGATCGTCATCTGGGGTCACCAGAGGTCAAAAGGCAAAATTTCCCAAGAATTCCCAAGATCAAATATGAACACTAAAGTGTATTTTTCCAACATGTTAAGATAGCATTTGACTTAGTGACTGCAAGAAATGGGACATCATGACATCATTTGGAATAGGACATAACTATACCATCAAAACCTCAATGCATTTTTGCATTCTGATTTCTTCCTTTTTTTTAAGTTTTGCTTCCTTTTCCCTTTTTCTCATCTTCCTCTCCTCATTATCTTTCCTCCTCCACCCCCTCTCCTTTTCCACATTTTTGCCTGCCCCAATATATCTCCGATTTTCTTCTCTGGGGAGCAGTGGCGCCGTCAGAGTTTGATGGGGGGGGGGGGGGGGCGGGCAGAACAGATGATGTCATAATGCCACCTCAGTTTTTCCCCAAGTCTGCTTAAATAGTACAGTTTTTTATGCGTCCCTGCAAATTGTATAGTGTTTGCACCGGGTACCCGACTGACAATATCAGGACCCGGTTCTGAAATTTTTACGCGGATCCAAAATTTCACTAACATAGACTGCATGTGTGACAGAACACCTAACATGTTACTTTTTCCTGGCAAAATTTATCTCGCACACGCCTAAGAACACTTGTCATGCCGATACGTAAGATACGTTGGTGTTATATTATATCTACATGCAAAGCAAAATCTCTTATTATTACTTTACAACAAACTTGTAGCCTAACAGAAGTTATATTTTCGGGTACCCAGGTACCCGACCGACCATCGACTTCGGGTACCCGGTTCCGAATTTTGGACCCGGTGCAAACACTAGAATTTGTATGTACAGCAGTGTGGAATCCTTTTTGTCATTACATAAAGGTGCTGTCCTGGGGGAGGGGTCTAATGGGAGGGGTATCCCCCTCCCTCCCGCTCCCCTCCCCCTCCCCTTTGAGAAATTTTTGTTAATTTAAGGTTGCCTAGATGCAAAATGGTGCAATCTTTGGGGTATTTTTTAACTGATCATGTATGGCTGGAAAATCTATAATTTAGTGAATCCTAATTTTTGGTTAGGTGAAAGAGGAGTGTATGTTGTCTTAGAGAAGGGTACGTTGTCAACAAATTTCCCCAAGCCCCTTTTTGGCTAGGCTTTAATGCCTTCTATTAGGGGAAAGTTTTTACCAAAAAATATGTGCGTGGATTCCACAGAACATTCTTGGACTATTACGAAAATTTTCCTTTGTCTCATTGTGCATTACAAAAGGGTAACTAATACTGACAGACACAGGTATAGTGCCTCCAGGAAGCTCTGGATTAATTTCATAAAATGGGGGCATTGATATGATGATTATCATCTGACATCCAAATGATACTACAGAGTATGATGCTGAGCACGTTACAACTATGGAATTTTTACTAAGTTAGAACGAAAATCCAGACAAACATCTTCCAGCAATGGGTAACGAGTGGGGGAATATAGGTGCAAGGAAGTGATATAGTATTAGACCGCCCTGATAGATAAAGCGAAAGAGGTTAAGGGACTACAAGGGGCTTTTCAGAATGTTTTTCTTAGTAAGTGCATTGATAACCACCATCTATATCGGTAAAGCCTGCACTCGGTAGGAATTTTTGAAAAATGTGTAACGGCAAATATACACACTTTCAACCTTCCACATCATGCTACAAATTAGACTGAAAGATCCTATAGGCCCCTACAGATGTTGGGGATGTATTTCTGGTTTTCGGAAAAGTGTTGTGATCAGAATAGTTGCATGTATTATAACCTTAATAATGGTCATGATATGGAGTGAAAACCCTGACGAATGAGCATGAAGCACGCCGAAATTTTTCATTAAATAAGATAACCATGACAAAACCTGCATTCATGCTCTGCATCGAGACACTTTCAATTTCCCAACAAACCTATTTGCCAATCACAAAGCCAGTCCGAGTTTACCTGAGAATTCGTAAACAGCTTTCAACTTTTGTTGCTGTGCTTCTGCGGGAGTTGCTACCAGAAATTTTTGATAAGGACAACACTGAGGTAAGGTTTTTAAGCATGTGGAGCGCGCAAAAATTTTGAAAGTTTGCGAAGGATGTGTGATAATTCTGATAGTTTGAGAACCATTTGTGATAGAAAATGGTTTACAATAGATCCATCACTCGGTCGAAAACACACCTCACCCTACCCCATACAGAAATCTGTAGCTTAAATGCCTTTTGGGATCATTTTAAAATTTTCAAAAATATTTTCTGAAATCTATTGAGGGGCATGAGCCCCCCATGCCCCCTGTGCCGGCGCCACTGCTGGGGAGGGGCAAGCAGTTGCCCCTGCCCCACTCTGGCTATTCTATTGCATGTGTTTACCAAAAATTACACCAAGGATTAAGTACCTTATCTGACTGAGAGACAACCTCTTCACCCATGTGCAGCCTTTCCACCCCCAAACCCTGGCAGTGCATCATGAAATCGACCTGGGCTTTTAGTCTCGGAATTAAATAAATTATTCCTGTGGTTTGGTTAATGGGCATCTGGTACCATTTGTTGATGATTCATTATAAAGCAGTGGTTCCCAACCAGGGACGTTATTGCCCCGGAGAGCGTTTGCACAAATTAGGGGGGGGGGGGCGATGAGAGCTAAGGGGGAGGTAAGGGGGGCATTTTGAAAAAATGGGATACTCAGTTTAAACCAAGGCTTTATAAGATTCCAGCAGCTTTTCTGTAGCTGAAGTCTCAAATTGGTTCGCACAAAAAGGAGATGAATGGAGTCAACAAGTTGAGTAGGTCTAATATTCCCTTTCCAGATGCCACACATTGCATCTTCTGTAACAGTGTGTAATTTCAATTTTCCTGTAAGGACCCTCATATTCCCATCAGTGACAGTGAGAGCGGTGACTGAAGGGGTCGTAGCTAAAAATCGTCCTGCAATTTTAACCTTAAATGCAGTTTTCTTCCATGCAGTTCATAAAATATGACTTACTGACAGTGACAATTGTGTAGGTAACTGTAACAAAATAGATAACTTTGGCAATGTACTATGAAGTAAAACTTTAAAATGTTTTCAAAAATGCACGTTTTCAGTGCCCCAGTGTCTGCTTTCTCATTATTTCTACTGTTGGACAGTTTGATTGGCACAAGTCGTTCAATTCCCCATGTCACCCTTACCGTCCTTCTTCCTCCCGTGACAGGATAAGCCCCTTTCAGCATCAAAGGGAATTCCCGTTATCTACTATTGAAAAACAAACTGGGCTAAGGCTGATTTTTCAATCTTGTTAGTTTGTATTTAAGGTTATTAGGTAATCGGAAGATAGC
The DNA here is from genome assembly GCA_029531755.1 of Holothuria leucospilota. Lineage (NCBI taxonomy): Eukaryota > Metazoa > Echinodermata > Holothuroidea > Aspidochirotida > Holothuriidae > Holothuria > Holothuria leucospilota. The sequence continues at coordinate 8,216,815 of CM055964.1, forward strand.
CAGAATTTGACTGACAGTACGTCACTCTCGTATCAACAATATCATAAATACTTCACAGCTCCCATTGGCGAATCCCCCATGTCACCCACTGGGATGTAGACCTTTGGCCTCATTTTGGGGAACAGTCCACAACTCGATGAGGCCCTGCATCTGGCAAAGTCAGTTAAATACCAAAAGCGTTTCTCCTCTCTTGGCTGCGATTAAAGCCTCCCAGCTTTTTCAAATCGTGGGTTAAAGAGTCGCCATCTCAAATGGGTGTCAGTTTCTTAAGTCCCGCATTGCTGTTTTTCTACCCTGGGTCGAATACACACTTAAAAACGATGTATGTCATGGTAGGTCTACCCTTTTATATCAGCATGTTTTGTTTTATTATTGTTGTTTCATCCATAGCAATAGTAAGCTGTAGATGGGGGTGTTTGCCGATTCTCATTTGGTAAAAGGGGGCATTTAGCTGGAAAAGGTTGGGAACCACTGACTAAAAGTGTGTTTCAGTTTCAACTAACAATCTACAGTTTTGGATTTGTGTCCTTGGTAATATAGTAAGAATTTATATGACTGAATTCTGATCAAGCAAACAATTCTGACTATACAAATGAAGAAGGTTCCATAAGAGCTCCATGCTAGGACTAAGCACATACTGTGGTTATCTGATTCATATCGGCATACAGACGGTAACAGGGATTCACTACACTTGTCTGCTTGTGTGATTTCCTACAATTTGGTATTAGTTCCACGGTATGACCTCTTCATCTCAGGACTGCAAAATATACACTAGAATGATGTCACATGTAGGTGGGGTATGGTTGTATACATTACAACATAAATATTTAGCAGTTCAAAATGGTGTCCAGTTTATAATTTCTTCAGTACTAGGTGCATCATAAAGTACATTGTATCTCATACTCATTGACTGCAGATGTATGGCCAGGCATTGCCAGCATACTGTAATGTGTGTGGACTTGTGCTGTTCTTTTTCATGGAAAGTCCCCATTTTGTTATTAGTTAAGTAACAAATTTACACTACACTTCTTTCTGTACAGTAGTTACAGCAAAGCTTTTTTAGTTGCAAACACTTCTGTTACAAATATGTCTGTCCTGGGAAACCCCTGTCTAGCACTTTAATAAACGTGTTAACCTTCCATCTGTTGCTCGGTTTGTGTAACTTTACAGATCTGGTATGTGCATTGTAAATATTGACATGACATCAACTTCCATATATATGAGCATGCTAAGTAGTTATTAAATACCATTGTTTTCAATCACTCACATATAGCTGTCGAGATATTTTTAGTTGCATATACTGTATGAGCAGTTATTGTGTTAAAAGCCTAAGATGCACTTTCCTGTGACATACATGTTCGCACTTTGGAAGTAAATATGGCTGGAAATATACTAAGGGAGATAGAAGCTGCATACAGTGGCATCCTAAATAAGCCGTTTACTGGATATTATGTTGGGGATCACACCTTTGAAGACACAACAGGCAATTCCCGGATGGTCATCCGTTATTATGGTGGTACTAGTTTTAGTTCCTGTGCCTCTGAGATTTCTGGGAGAGTGGCAGTACTTGAGAGGCACTATGATACTAGCATTTGGAAAGGTATCATTAATGGCAGCATTTATATTGCTCCAGAATCTGCCCTCACTCTTGACGAGGCGCAGACTTCAAATAATTTTGTTATCTATGGAGTGGAAGCAGTACAGATCCGTCCATCCCTGATGGAAAGATGGCCCTATGTTTGCAATTTATATGTCAAAGCACTTTAATTTGTTCCCCAGTTTTCAGCAGTACTTCCTTTCTTGTGTTCTTAGTAAAGCAGTGATTACCCACCTAGATGGACCAAATGAAACCAAGAGGAATAATACATTATAGCTGTTAACATCCTGTAGTTTTCATAGCTACAGTACTATCTTTATGACTCTGGAAAGGTCCTGAAATTCACCAAATATGTGACTCAGATGTCTATGAAAGAAGGTTGTGAAACATGTTTTTAATGTGTCACTGCCCTCCTCAAAGTGAGGAACAATAAGCCTTCGCTTTGACTCTTGAAGCAATACTTTCATGATACAAAGCCACCACTACTGTGAGCGCAGTTGTCAAGGGCTCATGGATTACAACTTCACATCAGTTGGCTCCCAATGAAAAATTTTAACTCAGATTTGGAATGTTTGCAATTTTGAAAGTCATTCAGATAAGAAAACTGTACATTGCTCTTGGATGAAAAACCCAGTTTGCTATGACCCTTGAGGGGATCGTAGTCATCGTACCAAGGACCTCAATTTTCTAAGCTTCATTGCTTTGAATGCCACTGGTTTGATCCACTCAGGGCTAGTGCCAGTTACTAATGGATGTTTTGTGAGATTGATTTTCTCACCATCAATCATTTATTGAAGCCATGCTCAACATGACTAATATGTTATATATGTCATGTTTCCCCCATTTATAAGCACACTGAAATATCTTCAGTATATTTTCAATGGACTAATTAATTGATATAGACTGTTGTTGCTGCTCTGGGACAATTAAAGTTATTTCATAATTGATACACAACAAAGAGACAGTCATTTTGAAATTGGAAATATCTCTGTGGGACATTTTACTGAAAAGGAAAGGGCTTCACCAGATGATGTCATGAACGGTTGAAAAAGAAAACGTGATATGCCTGTAGAGAAGTGGATGAGCTTTGTTTTATTTTGATGTGAATGAAGGGACTTGGTTATAAAAAGCCTGCATCTAAAATGTACATTATCATATAGTTAGACTTTGGTGTTCATGGTGTGGTATTGCTGTAGTGGTCCAAAGTGTGTGTGGATATCCTCATGAATTTCTGGCTGAGTAAGGATGGAGGCATGCATGGAAATAAAGTTTTTCTGATGACTTTAAATGGTCTGGAATGAAGTCCTTTCGTCGATTGAACTCTACATTACACAAAACAGGATCCAAGAGCAAGCTATCAAGAATATTATCCTAAAATACCTGAGATTAAATTCATCTGGTCATCTTCTCATTTTTTCTGGCAAAAAACATTGTGAAGGATCTACTTTTTCTAGTTGAAATGTGTCTACCTTTTTTGCCTTGGAAGTCAAAGAATGCATGATGACTTTGCATGGAATAATTTTAGAGAAGGGATGTAAACATTTGTAACAAGAACAAGAATACTGAAACAAATCTCTGCATTACAGTACTTGATATCAATGTTACTCTTGGGATAAATATTTGATAATCATGTAGGCATACCTAGTTGTGTATAGTAAGCTTCCCCAATGAGCATGTAGGAATGAATGGAGATACTGTAGTATGTATCAGTTACAAGTTCATGCTGGTGCAGAATTCAGGAGACTGTGAGATGGTCAGGTGGTAAAGAGCATACAGTATTTAATTCAATCAGTCAGTACGAACTGTAAACTTTGTCATTTTACATCAGTGTGTGTGATATGAGGTGGATATATTAAAGAAAAACAAAAGATTAAAGTTTAATAACAAAGAAAGAGTAAACTTTATAACCTCATAAAGCAATCTGTTTCTTTAAATTTGGTTTTGTTTTTGAGATATCACTATTTGTGAGGTTTATAAGGAAGCTGCCATTCCCAAGCAATGTGAAATGCTCTCTTGTATTTTACTCAAGACTACCTCTAGTCCTGTTTATTTTCTCAAAGAATTACTGTGCAAAGTTACCATTGAGAAGTGCAAATAGATTGTTTATGTACAGTAATGGAGCTGGAATCTGACAGAATGTGAATTTAACAACTTTTTTGAATGTTTTGTTCCAGGAAAAAAAAGGTAACAGGACACCTGTCAGTATATTTTCCAAGCCATGATAATAGCAGTGAATAGAGATGTTTTAACCATTGAGCAGGTGGTTCAGTTTCTGTATTTAACTTAGTAGCATAACCACTTAATTTTATAATCACCCACAGTCAGGTTTCCTGTGACCTGGAAAAGTCATGAAATTTGATTTCCCTTTTCCAGGCCTGGAAAAGTTACGAAATTTTGTGGACCACAGGAAGGATGGTAGCATTAGTTTACAAAAACCAAGGCTTTTGTACCACAAAAAAATTGGACTTGTTGGACTGGCCTACACTTTATTATTGCTGTGTTTGTAGGGACATTACTGAGGTGTATGAAATAGTGTCAAATATGAGGAAGCACTTTTTCAGTTTCATACAGTAGTGAAAGGAAACCTACATATTGGCATCTGTCATAAAGCAGGTCATGGTTGAACATTGGAAGGACTACCTACTGTACACACAGGCATTTGATAGTTGGTCAGTAACATGACACTGTCAATGCCACATTTGTCAAAAGCTTTGAAAAACAAAGTTGAGAATTTTGGAGGCAGCAACCTACAGTATGTATTTGATGTAGAAGAAGAGCTGGTGTTAGCCTAAGTTTTAAAATGCACACACACATTGTCATTTAATAATACTAATAAAATTAAGTGTACTACATTTTTGCATTAAATTTGACAGATTAAATTGTGTAAGCAGTAAAGTTTGTTCTTCTTTGTCTAGTTTGTAGTTCTCTGTGTTTCTCATTCGAGTTTTGTGTTATCTCTTAGGCACCTGTAGAGTAAGCCAGCTTCGCATAGTTATGTCTTTAGCTGTGAAAGTGGTTTAGTTTTGTTACAATTTGCATTAGAATAATGTAGGTGTGTTGTGTATGTATGTGTTAATTTGAGGTATGAGTTGGTGAGGTAGGAAAGTAGGGCCACCGATTTTCCGTGAAAAAAAGAGTCAATTTCCATTACAGCAATTTCAAATTCCGTGAAAATCCATGCAAGCAATTTGCCAAATCCGTGACTTTCTGTTTTGCATTGATTAGTGTGTTATGCCAGTGCAGCCTAACCAGACTAAAATCCATTCACCAGCCTAACGTCTAACGTTACACATATACGTAATGGACAAAAAAACCCAAAACAACCTGACTTACGATTGTTTGAGTGTGTGTCCCTTCTTCTTACGTAGTAAAAGATCCCGTATAAAATTATATCCAAATGATATGCAGGTACTAAATCCGATAATTATTCCACAATTGAAAGGGTAACTTGTTAGTCAGAATGTTATGATCGTTCGATCATGAACGTAACAACAGAGCAAAACATGAAACTTGAGTAATGTGCGCAACAGTTTGTTATGACACACTCATGCGTAGTATACCATACATACAGTACATGATACAGTATAAACAAGAATCAGCTACAGGCAACGGGATCGCGGGAAAACTTTGCAAGACTGAGCAACATTATACCTATCGAAGGCTATTAAATGCGCAACTCGCACCTGGTCCCACATACAGTAAGCATCGGAGGGGGTGAATTTCAACAGTTTTGTATCAGATTGTAGTCTGCTAGAGCCATCTAGTGCTACATACAGATTTTTAAACTTTTTTTTTTTTTTTATTTTGCCCTCTTGATTGCAGACTTCTTTAGCATTCTGAGAGATTTTTGAAGTTCCGTGATTTTCCGTGAAAAAATTAAAATTCCGCGATTCCGTGACAATTTCCGTGATCGCGGAAAATCGGTGGCCCTAGGAAAGAAAGAAAGGACGCGGAAAAAACCTAAGGTTGAGACCGAGTTGAGAGATGAAGAAAGGAAGGAGAAATTAGTTGGACAAAAGGCTAATATAAATTGAGTTAAATGTTGACTCCTTTTCTTGTACATTTTTTACCCGTATCTGTTCTCCATGCTACAATAGTAGTAAACCAGCTCTATCATTCGATTTCTGAGTAGTGTGACTTGTATTTTCTTCCTCCTCCATCTTTAATATCAAAGTTTACCAATTTTGTAGTGGAGTCCACATACCCTGAAAGCAAGACCAAGGCTGAGTTCTGTGGATCTAAAACCAAGACCATGCTGAGTTACGTATGTCTATCGTTAACTGTGACCGATATATCCATGATTGCGGAAGTGGAGTAGGAGTAAAGATCGGTCTCGATACTGAGTCATGGTTACTTCAGAGCTACACAGCTGGAGGTGGAATGTTTTGAGAGTGACAGGCAGATGCTGGGTTTCAGGCAAGACTTCTGGGGTGCAACCCATTGCCATTGATAGGGTACAGGGGAGTGCTCTGGTGAGTGACAACCAAAAGTGACGAAAGGACAATGCCCCCAGAACCCAGAAGCTGTAGGTTAGTTATTAGCAAAATTGTGAGGATTAGAATTAAATTTTTAACCCCAAGGGTGTAGTACCTGGGGCTGGTCCAAGGGCCTCTTATGGGGTCCAGGAGTTCTGTTACAATGGAACTCTGTTACAATGGTTAAAAAAAAAGGTCCTCTTAGACATTTTCCAACTGCTTTACTCCATTTTAGATGGCAAAAATTATCCATAGATTAAGCAATCCCCACAGGTGTCACTTTTTGTCAGCTTGAACCGCTCATTTACAGCTAGGAAAATCCCCCCATTGGAAACAGATGACTGAATTTACAATAAGGTAGTAAGAGTTACTAATTTTAACAGTCATTACAGTATGATTGGGTTAAAATACTGTACAGTGCAATTGATTTTGTGTTCCTTGGCACCTAAGACAAGACCAAGGCTGATTCATTTCTCTTCATGACCAAGGCTGGGTAGAATGGAGACCAAGACATTCCCTGAGACCAAGATTGTGCTTGGTGAGGACAACACTGCCATTTTTGATTCCTTGCCGAAGGCAAAGGAATCTATGCATTCATGATGGCGTGTGTGTGTATGTATGTGTGTATGTGCGTGTGTGCGTGAACTTGTCTTCCTATCAGACTGAGGACCTGAACAATGGATTTGAGGTCCTCTGAAGGAAATTCAATAGATTTGTCAAGTCCTCGAAAGTTTGAACAATAGAGAGTCTATTGTCAAGGTTAGGGTTAAGGAAGTAAACACAAAGGAAATAACAATGAGGTCCTCGGATTGTATGTAAAATCGACTTGAGTGTGTATGTGTGTGTGTGTGTGTGTATGTGTGTATGTGTGTTTGTGACACTTTGCTCGTTAACACGATATCTCAAGAAGGGAAACTGTGACAGTTCTCAAACTTGGTACATAGATGCCCCATATTGAGAGGAAGAACCCTATTGTTTTTGGTGGGGGTCAAAGGTCACCTGGGGTCACCAGGGTCAAACCCTGAAAACCTTGTTAACACAATATCTCGAGGTAGGAAGCTTGGATGAATTTCATACTTTGTATGTAGATGCATTATAATAAGAGGAAGAACCCTATCATTTTTGGTGGAGGTCATAGGTCATCTGGGGTCACCGGGGGTCAAACCCTGAAAACTTCGTTAACACGATATCTCAAGAAGGGAAACTGTGACAGTTCTCAAACTTGGTACATAGATGCCCCATATTGAGAGGAAGAACCCTATTGTTTTTGGTGGGGGTCAAAGGTCACCTGGGGTCACCAGAGTCAAACCCTGAAAACCTTGTTAACACAATATCTCGAGGTAGGAAGCTTGGATGAATTTCATACTTTGTATGTAGATGCATTATAATAAGAGGAAGAACCCTATCATTTTTGGTGGAGGTCATAGGTCATCTGGGGTCACCGGGGGTCAAACCCTGAAAACTTGGTTAACACGATATCTCAAGAAGGGAAACTGTGACAGTTCTCAAACTTGGTACATAGATGCCCCATATAGAGAGGAAGAACCCTATTGTTTTTGGTGGGGGTCAAAGGTCACCTGGGGTCACCAGGGGTCAAACCGAGAAAACCTTGTTAACACAATATCTCAAGGTAGGAAGCTTGAATGAATTTCATACTTTGTATGTAGATGCGTTATAGTAAGAGGAAGAACCCTGTTGTTTTTGGTGGAGGTCAAAGGTCACCTGGGGTCACCGGGGGTCAAACCCTGAAAATCTTGTTAACACAATATCTTGAGGTAGGAAGCTTGGATGAATTTCATACTTAGTATGTAGATGCATTATGGTAAGAGGAAGAACCCTGTTGTTTTTGGTGGAGGTCAAAGGTCACGTGGGGTCACCGGGGGTCAAACCCTGAAAATCTTGTTAACACAATATCTTGAGGTAAGAAGCTTGGAAGAATTTCATACTTAGTATGTAGATGCATTATGGTAGGAGGAAGAACCCTGTTGTTTTTGGTGGAGGTCAAAGGTCATCTGGTGTCACTGGGGGTCAAAACCTGAAAACCTTGTTAACTCGATATCTCAAGAAGAGAAGCTCTGACAGTTCTCAAATGTGGTACATGAATGCCCCATATTGAGAGGAAGAATCCTATTGTTTTTGGTGGGGGTCAAAGGTCACCTGGGGTCACCTGGGGTCAAACCCAGAAAACCTTGTTAACACAATATCTTGAGGTAGGAAGCTTGGAGGAATTTTGTATGTATTATGTAGATGCGTTATGGTAAGAGGAAGAACCCTATCATTTTTAGTGGAGGTCAAAGGTCATCTGGGGTCACCAGGGGTCAAACTCTGAAAACCTTGTTAACACGATATCTCAAGGTAGGAAGCTTAAATAAATTTCATACTTTGTATGTAGATGCCTTATAGTAAGAGGAAGAATTGTATTATATTTGGTGGGAGTCAAAGGTCATTTGGGGTCACTGGGGGTCAAACTCTGAAAATCTTGTTAATACGATATCTCCAGGCAGGAAGCTTGGATAGATTTCATACGTAGTACGTGGATGCATTATGGTAAGAAGATAAATCCTATCATTTTTGGTGGAGGTGCATTTGGGGTCCACGGGGGTCAAACATTGAAAGCATTGTTAACACGATATATCAAGGCAGGAAGCTTTGATAGATTTCATACTTAGTATATAGATGTGTTACAGAGAGAAGATGAACCCTGTTGTTTTTAGTGGGAGGTCAAAGGTCATCTGGGGTCACCAGAGATCAGAAAGCAAAATTTCGCAAGAATGCCCAAGAATATTACATGGGATCACCAGAGGTCAAAACACAAATTTCCCAAGAATTCCCAAGATTAAATAGGAACACAAAACTGTATTTTTCCATCATGTTAAGATAGCATTTGACCAGTGACTGAAAGATATTGGACATCATGGCATTATTTGGAATAGAACATATATCATCAAAACCTCAATGCATTTTTCCATTCTGGTTTCATTTTTCTGTTTTTCAAATTTTGGTGGGGTTCAAAGTTCATGTGAGGTCAGCAGGGGTCCAATTGTGAACACATCATAAAAAATGATGTAGTACAGAGGTATAAATTTGAGGGATGAACCTCTGTGTAACAAAGCATTCCCTTTCGGCAAGGAATCACTAAGCCTTTGGGCTTTCTGGTTAATAGCCCTTGTAAATTTCACATCATAATAGCCCTTGTAAATTTCACATCACCATAACTTGTTTCCAAGAGATCCCCCCCCCCCACTTTCCACTTTGCCATGAAGATTCAAGGTAACTGCCACAAGTTGACCTAAGAAGTGCAGAAAATGACTGTGTACTTCTACCTTGTTTCTGTACTGTGGAAGGTCAATAGCCCCTGTTTTTCAAACCTTGTGTCTTTGTAAAGATCAAAGTAACAGGAATGCATTGTCTGGTTCTCTTTTTGAGAAATGTAAAAAGCCCCGGAGGACAATAGGCCAAGAGTGGCAGAATATCTCTGAATGGGACTGCATCACCCCAAAAGAGTTTAGGAATATCCCCATATTGCTTTTAACAGTTGGTGATTGCACTTTGCTTGACTTTAAGTCAAATAATATGTAACATCACTCTGATTGGTCAGTTGTAACTTGTGACAGATCAGTATAGTGTGCTTAATGCATAGTAGACAGCTCCTACAAAATAGTGTGCAGATACTGTTTGGCTTTAGGTAATTTAAGGTCAGTACAGGCAACTCTAGCTCTGTCTGACTGGTGCAATAGACAGATGATTTTCTGTAAATTGGAGGATGGGCTAGGTAAACTAAGTAGGTACATATTTTTCTATCTGGGGCAAGATTCCTTTAAGGAAACAATGTTTCATATCTTTCTTATGCTGATTGTGAAATTATCATTTGCAAGGTTTAACATAACATAACAAGTTCTAGGGCAAAGGAGGGCTAAGGCCCTACAGGATGCCCTGAGACTCAGTTAATTGGGGTTCAGATGTTGAAAGTTTGATCTGTAAATACTTTTTGTGTAAAAGGTAAGTGCTTTTTGTGTGATAAGAGGGTTCTGTTTGACATGATTGAGAACTGCATGATGGATGGAAGTATGAAGACTGGGAAAGGTGAACTCCAAGTAAAGATTAGCCAAGTGCTATGGTACTGTATATTACAAGCAGTGTTCTTATCACAGGTAGGGCCCCCGATTTTCCGCGATTGCGGAAAAATACGGAAAAAAACGGAATTGACGATTTTTTACGGAAAATTACGGAATTTGCGATTTCATATCACGTCCACAAAAAAGTAAACAAAGAACAAGATTTTTGCATTTTTAACGAAGCATAGACAAATTTATTCTCCACAAATCAAGGGCACTTGAGGACTTTTACATATCTGATTCGAGAACAGAAAATAGGTATAAAGGCTCCCACATTTTACATGATGTGAAACTATAATGCCTAACTGTTAGTTTTCATTCACCGATCACGTCGGAAGATTCCGTGTATCGTGTCTTGTACTGGACTGTACTAAGTTAGTAGTGCTACATAGTATCAGTAGCCTATCCGCTCAGTTCTGCAAAAATATGTAACGTTACAGTATCTTAGTACTTCAAGGCCACTAAAATTTCCACTCAGTTTACTTGGTGTACGCATCTCATGGGGCCCTATGAATATATTTTTTGTAAACTGTCTTGCCCAAAACTTACTGTACGTCCAGTTTAAAAAGATTCTTCAAATGAAACGCAAACCCGATATATTCCCGTAATCGAAAAACTGTTGCAACTCCCTGGATAATCAGGGGCGGATCTAGGGTCTTTTCTGAGGGGGGGTCCAACATAAAAAGGGCACATTAATTTTTTTAAATTTTGGTTACCATAAACGTCAGCGATTACACAACTTACCACATACTGACAAAGAAAGGATAAACCAAAGGACATGAAAAAAATGGAATCAAAACCTGGGATCTAAACGGTGAAATTGCAAAGCGCGCGAAGCGCGCGAAAATTTTTTGGGTAAGCCTACACTTATAAGAATTTGTACTAATTTAAAGCTGATATAGAACAATTGAGCGGACAGTTGGGCCTATCGGGCGTAACTTTATTGTACTTCCCTCCTCGAGTCACTAGCCGTACTGTACGACAGCCACAAGTGAACGTTAACCAGGTTTAGCGAAATGCGATTCAGTTCCCGACATTTACATAAATTCATGTATTCTACTTATTAACTTGAAAAGGTGGAAAGGGTTTGTACTATATTTAGCTATAAGCATAACTGAACTGAGGAAGAGTGGACAAAGCGTACCGAAAATTTTGGGTTTTATCCCAGAAATTACCCTTATGAAAGCCAAAATAAGTAAACTGACCATGGGTGGCGGCAGAATTTTTCCAACAGGGGGCAGGGCCATGTCAGCTACCCCAAGTTCCAACATTCCCTATTTCGAGGGTATGATGAGAAGGGAAAATGTGGGAGCCTCATTATCCCATGCAATTGCAGGCATATTTTGCATTATATCACTTAATACTTCATGATCCGAGTTACGCACTGATAGTGTTTTTTGAATCTGGATCGTGAAATTGAAAAGCGCGCGAAGCGGGCGAAATTTTTGATAGGCTTACACATAAAACATATGACGAAACGAAAAAAAGAACTGTAGTGTTTGTAGACAGTGTTGGATGTCACATACATTGTATCGAAACCACCTGGACTACACGATGAAATAGCCAAACTTTGCTCCGTAAGTCGCTCACCAACTGACTGTACCGCATGACACACACACAAGAGAACACCAACTAGGCTTTGCGATATGGGATGAAAGTTACGACCTTTACATAAACTATGTATTCTGCCCATATGTTACTTGGTAAGGTGGACAGGACTTGTGCTATCCTGCTATGTGGAATGGAACTATTGAAAGAAAAGAGTGACTCTACAGCGCGCTACGAAAATTTTGGGTTCTCATTACAGAAATTATCCTCTTGAGAGCAAAAAACAGGTAAACCGTCGATTAGTTGTCGTCGGGGACTGCTTACTTCGGACTAAGACTCCCCTACGAAACTCAGTGTAAAACTGCTCCGATAGGGGGCCAGTCTTCCCCGACGGGGGGCATGAACCTAGCCACCGCTATCTCGACTGGGGAGGAGGTTAAAATACTGTACTTGTGTTCCCTATATAGTTGCGGCGCGACTGTCAAAAACACTCTGTCAGAACAGATGACTGAAGTCGAATGTTTGCTTTTCATTTGCGACAGCAGACCGGTCATCGGTCCAAAGACGTCAAAAACTTGAACCGGCTGACATCGCGTTATTTGACCTGGTGGCGATTTTATATAGTAATTTTAAAATGAAACAAACACCGATTCGTCTATTGTGACTTCTGGTCAACTCTTGGCTGTGGACTTAACCTAAGACTGGCTCTTTATTCCCATCACTAGGACAACACTATAAAAGAAGAGAGTAATTCCAGACTATAAATATCATAGCGAAACGTATTTACGTACCCTCTCTTGTTCACGAGAGGATGGATACTAGAGGGTGGAGGGAAGGTTTCGTAGATGTAGCGTTTATGGAGTGTGAACAGATCATTATTTTGTAAGACCAAAAGACTAGCAGTGACCTTTTGGAATCAATATTAAAACCCAATAGTAATACGTTGCATAAAGCACTAGCTGGTGAGTATGACGTAATATCTGAGTGTTTTGTATTGCTCTGAATGCCCAAGCACGCCACACGTGGTTCCAAGCAGGGAGCTGTTAGGACAGCTCCCTGTTCCAAGCGAAAAGTGATTAGAATGCCTGATTGTCACGCAGACCAGGGAGCTGCGCAGACATACTGTAGTCACATTCTCTGTAAAACGATTGCACTGTTCGGGTTTCGGGGCGGCCAATCAATATAGGCTACCGTAGTCAAATATATTGCTGAAAGTTTCTGCGATACATGGCTAGACTTTTTCGAGTGGATTGATCGATACTGGATGGGGGTAACCAAAATCTCCTCGGAATTGGACAACACTGTCATCATTAACTGTGAAACTGTCTCGTTTTTTTTTTTTTTTTTTGCTAGTGTGAAAAAAAACATTTTTTGAAAAAGGGCACATTGGAAAATTTGAGGGGGAGTCCGGACGCTGGCGACCCCCCCTGGATCCGCCACTGATAATTGCCGGTGGGGGTGCATGAATTTACACGGGGCCGCTTCCCTTAGTTCATTCATGACCAACGCCCTATGTAACAGCGCGGGCAATACACTGTCCTTGCATTATGTATTGCACACCGTACTCGGTGTACTACGAAGGTGAACTTCAACTTCGCAAGAAACTTTCTTGGGAAGTTATGACGCACTTGTTTTGGCAATTTACGTGTACGCACGCGCGTGTTATGACAATTAAAAATGTAACGAATAGGAATGTGGGAAGTGGAATAATTTATGCAGGATAATGAGGCACGTGTGTAAAAATGATATATGATAATTGATTTAGCACTGGAACTCGGAAAAACGTAGCGATGTCATTGCATGTCGCCAGGCCTGTAGTATGGTTTGTAGACTATGCAGATGTACGGCATTGATTGTCCGTGGCATGCACACCTCTTAGGTAATACTGTGTGAACTTTGACGCAACAATCGGATGATCGTTATCATTTGGAAACCTTTAAAGTTTGCAAATCTTGTGAGTATCTGTGCTGATATTTTGTGCAGGAACTTAAAGTAATGTGTGTTTGGGGGAATTATTCAGTTATTTGCAGAAATTAGAAGTGTATTTTAGCCCCGTTTCCAGTTTTCCAAAATCGGTGGTGGTAATCCTTTGAGTGATAAAATTTAACCCATGCTATATTATTCCCGATTTATCTGACAGATGATCGGTCACACAATAACTATAAACCAGGTTTGTAACTTTTAGGTGTGCATGCGGGACACTTGCAAGAGAAATTGAATTCAACGGAAGATCACGGAAACTTATAATTGCCATTTATATCTGAAACGGAAATCTACGGAAAAGGGAAAGTTGAAAACGGAAAAAAACGGAAAATGAAAAGTGAAAAACGGAATTTACCATTTTGTGAAGCGGAAAATCGGCGGCCCTACACAGGGAAATGGTGGAAAACTTGGCTAAAGAATGGCATATGTGCATTTCACATCATTGATGGTCTTAAAGCACCTTGAAGTTATTATGGTGATTGGTATAGAAAAAAGATTACCATGTGGGTTGGAAAACTGAAAATCATAAACCAGTATTGTACCCGAGATCATAATGTTGCATGTGTCTGCAGGGTATACATTTTAGTTCTATAAATGCTGAAAGATATAAAATTGTGTAGCAAGTTAGATCTGACTGAACACATACTAGGCACGAGTACAGCAATATGTGTCTCAGCTGTGAGTATACTGATAGTATGTATTTGAGATCATGAAAACTGGATCCTAAACATTCCAAATATTGATCTTGAATCTTCTCAGCATTAGTGTTTATTGATTCCCTGACATACTCAAAGGAATCTATGTGCTGGTAATGCTGTGTGTGTGTGTGTGCACTTGTATTGATATCCAGCTGAGGACCTTGACCAGAATACAAACCTACCACCTGAGGACATTTTTTCCACTTGAGGACCTAAACCCAGGTCCTCGGGTAAATTTAGTTCCAGTGCATTCTACACACGTTTTCCATTATCTAGGTATAGGTAAGGGCAGAGTCCTCTACTGGCTATGAATTTGAAACAGGTGTGTGAAAATTTCAGAGGTCCTCAGGTGTGTAGGATACAACTGGTGGACTTACATTATATTGACAATATAGTGGACTTAGGAGATATATGTGGCTTCCCAGTTGGTGTGTATAACGCCCTCTAGAGGGTAGTAATACAATGCATGTGTTCATTTGTCAATCTCATAGTTGTATGTGCTGGTCCGCAGGTGAATATGCATACATGACAACGTGCGCAGGTCCTCGGTTTGTGATGAATACCAGTATGTGTGCGTGTGTGTGTTTGGGTGGGTGGGTGTGTGTGTATGTATGTGACACTTTGCTTGTAAACACAATATCTCAAAAAGGGAAACCTCACTGGATCTGTTACTTGGCATGTAGATACCTCTTATTGAGTAGATGATCCTTATTTTTTGGTGAAAGTCAAAGTTTATTTGGGGTCACCAGAGGTCAGATGGTAATTACCTTGGAAAAGGCTTGTAAACACGATTCATGCTTGTCATGTGGGTTATTCATGTAAACTTGCTACATGGCAAGGAATGACCAAGCTTTTTGGCTTTCTGGTTCTCTTTTTGGAAAAGTCATGAAAAAGTCTTCATAATATCTCGAGTTTCATTATCCTCAACAGTGTTGAGATATTGTTTGGCATAAATTATGCTTCACTGCTTTCAATCGTGTTTTTGTTCCATAATAGCTGATGGCACTGAGACCCTAGCAGGCAGATGGTACCTTTAAACTCTATGGGTACAAGTGGTTCTCATCTGCTACAGGTGCAGACATGACGTTGACTCTTGCCAGAATAGTAGATGAGAATGAAAGCTTCTTCGATCAAATGTCCTACCAGATGTTTCCTTTCTATTTGCTTCAGCTGATGGTACAGAGACCCTTGCAATACCCCAGGCAGATGGTACCTTTAAACTCTATGGGTACAAGTGGTTCTCATCTGCTACAGATGCAGACATGACATTGACTCTTGCCAGAATAGTAGATGAAGAAGGGAGCTATATCAAGGTAAGGTTAACTGCAGTACTTCTCAACCTTTTCCAGGCTTTATTTGGAGGCTAATACCAGGGTAACCAAACCTAGTAGAAAACATATCGACTTAGAATAATTACAAAGTTTTTGTGGAAGCGTTTTCAATTTTTTTGGACAATATTTGTAAATTAGTAACCCTGAAGTATTTGTGGTCTTTAGGGTCATGACTTGATGTTTGAAAACCTGGTTTAGATTATTAGTTGTCTTCTGGCATTTAAACCATTGAAATTTTTTTATCCTGTTTTTTAGCTCACACATTGTACACAGTGCATGTGTGAGGTTATAAAATGGGGAAGATGTCGTGAACTTTTCATCAAAAGTTTTCAGCCTTTTGATGTGTGGAGATTTTGAGCTGAAATTTTGGTACATGATTTTTTGTCGATAGAGCATTAAAACATGCGTATTTGCATTTTGATATAAAAAAGTTAAATTTGGTTTTTAAACGCTGAGTTTACTGTGCCTTCTTAACAGGTAGCTGTTTATTCATTGCACTAATAGCAGTGTACTTGGTTGTGTGTTCAGTTTCTATCTTGCAACTGCCAGTGAAGGCTTGCTTTGAAATTTGATCCAATCACACACTTCAGTCTTTGTTCATCAAGTGGCCTGTGCAATTGCAATGCTTTGGGATGGATAACTAATTGTAATAGTGGCCTGTGCAGTCAGGATGCTTTGGGATAACTAATTGTATTACCAAGGTTCATTAAGCAATGAGTTCCATGGGAACTCCCTGCATTGAGCAGCTACTTGATTCATGTTAACAAAATGTGAAGCAACTCTGTGGACAGTTTGGCTTACAAGAAAGGATAATGGTTTAACCTGTTGTGGGGATATGTCCCATTTTGTTCCTGGATCAATTGATATGGCCAACTCAAGTAATTGCAATACTGGAAATGTTTTGAGTTCAACTGCAGTAGCAGCATTTTGAGTCTGTGGTTTGTTTTGATTGAGTGCAAACCTATGCAGTGTTTGCTTGTGGAGTTGTAGGTGCAACTAAATGTACTTTGCAAACTTGAACAGTTTAATATCATCAGTTTAATTTCAGTCTTGCTGCTAATTAAAGTATGTAACTTCTACAGGCCTTCTTGATTTTAGAAAATATGCAGTGATATTTGTAGATCTGTCATCAAACTATGTCAGTTGCAGTGTTTGCATGCCTAAACATGCTTGTGATTTTTCAGTTGGGTTTTGACTTCTGAGTTCATTTATTATTATGCTCTTCTCTTACCTTTTGCCTTTGTAAGGTAAGGAGGTTTTGTGGAAGCAGATGAATAAATGATAAAATTTGGTTCTTTGAGTTCCTATTGTTGACAGAGGTGAGAAATTATGTGAGCTACACAACAGCATTGCTGTGCTAGTTTTCAAATGTTGGTACCTAGTTTATTTTAAATATATGTTATGTTTTGAATGTCAAAATCAGACGCTTACTTGGGAGGGCTTAGAGTGGAGAAAACGAAAGTACAATAGAAATCATGGTCATCTCAGATATTTGTGCATTCTACCCATTTGTTAAAAAAGTGTGATAACTGAAAAGCTTCTTCAAATTAAATTTTAACTTTTAAAAATGTGTGTACTCAGAACTGTGCTGCTATTTGATATGGAAGGAGAAAGAAATATCAACTCATCCCCTGCAGCTAAGCTGTATGAAATTTCTATTAGTCAGTAACTGATGTATACTAATGCTAGGGTTAGCTAGCGAATTTCCACAACTTTAAGGCCTGACCAACCATTTTAGTGAAAAGGTTTGTCATATCCTTCGGCATCCAATTCTTATCTAGAATCCATTCTTTGTGCATTCTACTTTATCTTTCTCAAAGTTGGGATATCTTCTAGTTTCTTAGGATTTAATATGTTTTTTTTTTTTTTGCCCACCAAGGAAATTTTGTGAATCTGTGTGCCTTTCTTTCTACTGTGCTTTGGAGAATTTATTTGGTTTTTATTTGCTCTTTTCAAACATTGTATATTCTAGCTTTTTCCTCTCTGTGCAGGGTACTAAAGGTGTGTCCATGTTTTACTTGGAAACCAGGAGACAAGATGGTTCACTCAATGGTATAGAGATTCAAAAATTAAAAGATAAGCTAGGAACTAAGCAAGTCCCTACAGCAGAATTGTTACTGGATGGAACTGATGCTATTCTGGTAAGATCTCAGTCTGTTTCATTCCTACTTCCACTACTTATACTACTATGGGATAGTCCCACCTTTCACAAAATGTCACTGACAATGCTTTGGATATCAGGTAGGTGACATCCTTCTTACCTCACAGAATGCTTGCTCCAAGTTGCCCTCTTTCATTGCCAGTGGATCCTTAGTTTCTGGCCTTGTCAGGCTCTAAGAGTCACAAAACAAAGGTAAGTTTTGTTGATTTTGTGTGAAAAGAAGGAAGACTTTTCCAGCCACTTTAAGAGGAGAGAAGTTTCTACACATAAAGTTGTGGTATTGTAGTATAGAACCTGTTTGTGTTCATCTTTCTACTCAGGCACATGCTACTGGTGGGGTTTCAACCATCCTGAGCCCCTACCCCGTTTCATTCATTTTGGTTTCGTACTTTTGCAGATAAAATGCTGAAAATTTCCTAATTGTGATTGATTTTAAGTTCCTCAGAAATGGAGGAAGTTTCATATTTGAGCACAGCTGTCTCCAAACCCTGGATTCACTCATGCTATAGTTTAATTACATCCTTGTTCAATTGACTCGAATTGATTGCTTACTACAGTACAGATTACCTCAGTTTTAATGTAGGTGATGTCTTTTTCAGTGTCAAATTACTTGTTTGTACACACAAGGTATTAAACCATGGATTCATTTTCCATTGTGAAATTAAATAGTTGCCTAATACAACACACTGAACTTGTCATTTAGGTTAACATGTCATGAATTCTTTTCTAAAGTTACCCAGAATTTCATCTATTGGTTTCATATCAACTCCCTGTCATCCTTTTGTTCCCAGGCCTCAGATCCAGGTAGAGGGGTACCAGGTATCACGCCTATGCTAACAATCACAAGACTTCACAATGCTCTCAGCTCTGCCAGTGCCATGCGAAAGTAAAGTCATCATTTAATAGTCTTTCACTGTACTATTTATTACAGTATATATTCTCAGCAAACTTTTCAGCTCCTTAAGTATTACAAAAGAGCAAATCTAAAAAGAACTATTGATTTTTCCCTTGATCATATTATGAAGTGTCATATAGGAAAAAGGAAAACAAAACAAAAAAAAAAACCTGCGGCATATAGTAGTTTATGGGTTGGGGAGGAGGGGGGAGAAGGAGGGGGGAGGAGGAAGGGCTGGGTGGGTAGAGTGGAGGATGTAACCATGTGATATGCTTCCATTATCTTTTTCACAGGTTCTCAGGTGGTAGCCTTTGGCCATTTGCTGGCCCTAACGTGTACTAAAATGGTCCAAACGTTAAAGAAGAAAACACAACATTTTAGGCTCTGGCTGCTACAATTGTTAAAATGTAAAATCTCCTTGGCATAAAACACTTGAGAATCCATGACCTTTATCATAACACTAATTCATATGAATAAGGTAGAAAACATCAACTTACCATCTAGTTAACTACCCAGTTCACAGTTCTAAGGTTCAGTGTTATTTGTCTACTATCAAAGGTATAGTTAGCTGTAGATGTTTGGTATCTGTGTTTTGAATGGCTCCAAAAATTGACTTAAGTGTTTTCTTTCTCATCATTGCTACAGAATCCTGCTCCTTGCCAGGGACTACAGTCTAAAGAGAACAGCTTTTGGCAAGTTAATCAGTGACCATCCTCTACACATGCAAACACTTGCCAAGATGGAGGTATACTGTTTGAAAATTTAGTAGCTTCAATAAAATTGGAGTAAATATTTTCATTGATGGTACTGACATCAAAGGATTGGTTTCAGAAGGGATATACTTGTTGATTGATGTTCCTTTTGTTAATCTTGCTTGTCCACATTCAATATTTGTATTAGCATAATTGTTCTGTACTGGTAAAATTTACCTAAAATTGTGATAATACCAAACCAATATTACTAGGACTGATTATGCGTACAGAGGTTACATCATTTTAAATATGTTACCGTTTGTGCCATTGTCTTATACTCTTAAAATGAAATATACCGTGTAGTTCCTATACATTTGTGTACTGTTAACTTGTTTTTGATTCCTTGCTGTAGGCACAAGGAATCTATGCAATAGCGATGCCATGTGTGCGTGTGTTTGTGTGTGTAATGTGCAAGTATATATGTGTGTGTATAGGTGACACTTTGCTTGTAACTAGGATACATCAAGAAGGTGCTGTAGCTGTGATATATCTTGTATTTGGCATGTGGATGACCCATATTAAGTAGATGATCAATATTGTTGTTGGTGAAGGTCAAGGTCATAATGGGGTCACCAGCAGTCAAAATGCAGAAACCTTATAAAAGTGTTGTCTCGTACTTGGCAAGTTTGTGTGATGTTAAAGTGGAGGACCAATATTGAGTTTGGTGGAGGTCAAAGGTCATTTGTGGTCACAAGAGGTCAAATAGTCTAAATTCTGAAAACTATTTGGCATGCTGATACTCCATATGTAGTACATTCCTATTGGTTTTGGTGGAGGTCAAAGGTCATCTGAGGTGGCAGGAGGTCAAACTGCTGAAATTTTGTAAATGTGATATCTCAAGGAGAGGCATGAGTGTGAATCTCATATGTGGCAAATGAGTAGACAGACCCTATGAGGTATTGGAGGTCATAGGTCATTCTGCCACACCTGCCACACCTAGAGCAGTATTGGGATAATGTCACAGCAGATTCTCATGTTTTTGGCGAAAACAAAGCAAAGTTAGCAAGTCAAGTGTCTAGCAGGTGTTTCAATCTTGTGTATTAACTGATTTTGAGTGCAAGCCTGTATTGATGGGTGGGAAGCACAGGAGTGTTGGGAGGAAACACATTAACTTCAAATGTGGTTCAAACCCTAGCACTATTGAAATACATGATTGCAAAATGGGGCAAACCACTTTGCCAGCAGAGGACCCCAAGTACAGTAGGAGGAAACATTTGTTGGCAATCCTTTAACTAGTTGTAGTCTTATTCAACACACTTGTTTCACAATGGTCAAACAAAATGCCCCAAAAAGTGACTCATATGTTTGGATTATGTAAGCAAGCATTCCTTTACAATGGCCATTTGCCTCCACTTTATTCACAGATTGATACAAGAGGAGCCCAGCTGTTTGTCTTGGATGCTGCAAGACTGTTGGGTCTGGAGGAGACCAATCAGGCTTCAGAGGAAGAATCTCTTTTAATGAGAATTGTGACTCCTCTACTGAAGCTATACACAGCCAAAATGGTGAGTACGTGTTTATTTGTGTTTCTTGGATAGATTCATACTTTGTATGTGGATACTTTATGGTTAGAAGATGAACCCTATTGATTTTGGTGGAACTCAAAGGTCATCTGGGGTCACTGGGATCACTCTGAAAACCTTGTTAACACAATATCTCAAGTTAGGAAGCTTGGATAGATTCCATATGTAGTATGTGGATGCATTATGGTCAGAAGATGAACCCTATTGTTTTTGATGGAGGTCAAAGGTCATCTGGGGTCACTGGGGTCACTCTAAAAACCTTGTTAACACGATATTTCAAGGTAGGAAGCTTGGATAGATTTCATACTTAGTATGTGGGTGCGTTATGATGAGGAGATGAACCCTATTGTTTTTGGTGGAGATGAAAGGTCATCTGTGTTGCCAGGTCAAAGTCTGAACACTTTGATAACATGATATCCCAAGGTAGAAAGCTTGGGTGGATTTCATACATAGGTGGATGCTTTATGGTGAGAGGAAGTACCTTACTGTTTTTGGTGGAGGTCAAAGGTCATCTGGGGTCAGGGATCAAACTGTGAAAACCTTGTTTACAAGATATCTCAAGTTAGGAAGGTTGGATAGATTTTATACCTCACATGACATTGCAATAAATCCATTAGAAAGCCCCAATGAGTTTTGTCAGAGGTCAGCTGAAATCACCAGAGGCCAAAAAGCAAAATTCCCAAGAATTCTCAAGGTCAAATATGAACACAAAACTGTATCATTCCAGCACATTAAGATCACATTCATCCAGTGATTGAAAGAAACAGGACATCTTGGCATTATTTGGGATTACACATGTATGTGCTAATCATCGAAACCGCCATGGCTGCAAAACTTGAAAAACTTCGTGGGCGCTCATACTTTGAAAACCAAAATTTCTAGCTCAACTGGTCTACTTACTTTGGGACTAAGATGAAAATTTCTAGCTGCAGCATGATTTTCGCGGACGCAATGCGTCTTAGCGTCCAGCTTTTTGTAGGCTTGGAAACTGCAATGCATTTTTGCATTCTGTTTCTCTGTGCAGTCTCTGCCACTTCAGTTACAACTGCATAGTCACTTAGATCTTTTCAAATGATACTCAAGATGTACCTGTCAAATTTGTATGTTTAAACATTCTTTTTCTTGGATTTGTACTCCCCTTCTTGCCTTCTTTTCCTCTTCTTGTCTCTCTTTCCCTTCTCCCTTACCTTTCCTGTTCTGCTCCCCTTTCCATCTGCTGTGCTTAGTTTGTTCTACGTTTGTTGTTTGGGCTATTAAGGTCCTCTGTGTTTAATGTTGTGTTAGTGTGTTTATGATCTAAGTTGGTCACTAGCTTTGATAACAGTGTTCTCTGCTTTCTAGTTTCCATCATATGTTTTTGCATCCATACATTTGAATTGAATTGAATTGAATTAAATAATACAGTAGGCTACATAAGATGGAAAGTTAGGACACTTGCAAGTGTTAGTTTGTTATTATATCACACATCAGAATGCACTGGCTCAGTCAAAGAGTATGAACCAAAGTACCCAAATGAGACAAAATTTGGACCAAATTCTTGAAAAAGTGATCACTGTTTTCTAAAATATTTCTAGTGTTTACCAAACCAGAGGAAATAATACTGCACTATCTTTAGGTGAATGAACCCACATAATCGTAAATTTGACACCTTATATGTGTAATTTCACTTCAGACTCCATACAGTGTCCTTTCCTAATAGTGTAGGCCAGCTTATAGTATGAAGCATCTGTTGTTAAGGGAACCATGATCATGCTCTAACCAAAAAACATCTGATATGATGTGTCCAATCACAGGTTGAATTATATGTATTTTCAATGAAGTAGTACAACTTTGTGTGTCAGTGACTTGCATTGGCAAGTTATTAGGCATTGCAACAGGTTTCCAAAGTCAAGAAGTGTGTGGAATAAAACTAAACTTACATAACTTGACAAAACCTGTGGCTTGTAATTCAAAGCGTGCAAACTTTGCTTCATACCTTTGATATAGGTCAGCCATGATAACCTGTGAAAGTTTTGTTCTCTGCACTTGATCACAGGCACAGGGTAACACATGATTTATTAAAGGGTATGAATCAATGTTTACAGCCAGAGCAGAATGTTAAGGAAAGCTTTCTGAAGCAAATAAAAGTGGAAGACAAACTTGGGAGATGGCTGTGGATGTGGTTTTATGATAGTTGAACAGTGCTTCATAACTCACAGGCTTAAATAAGGATGATGAAAAATCATTTTCAGAGACTCAGTGCATCACACTTAGAGATATTTAAATGTTCTCTATGTCTAATTAGAATTTTTTCTCTGGTTCTTAAGTCTGTTCTTTTTTTCCCTTCTCCCTTTGTAAGGCCATAGCCACTGTATCTGAAGGTTTGGAGAGTTTTGGTGGTCAAGGTTACATAGAAGATACAGGACTACCAGGAATGCTGAGAGATGCCCAGGTAAGCCTCTCAAAGTTTGTAGAGAGTAAGAGTTGAAGGCTTCATCCTGTTATTGAGTTTTGACGTACGTTATGAGTGCATTTCAGTAACATTGTAAGTGCAGTGACTTAGGGCTGTGGAGATTGGAGCAGGGCTGGTCATATGACCCGGGCGATTGCCCGGGCCCGCCTTATCGCCCGGCTTGGAAGCAAAAATACTTCCCAAGGCGGGCATCAAAATGCCCGCCTTAAATTGTGTGGTGGGCAACAAATAGCCCACCTTGAGAAATAGATCGCCCGTGTGAAAGAACATTACTAAAAACATCCGAATATATTTACATTAGTACATTTAAAAGACCTCCAAAAATTAAGAATTTTTTCCCCGATCATATTCGGCAACTTAGCGCGTGCTGCACTGACAGCCTCATGAACACGAATCGTCGAGTTCGAAGCAACGTTGTTTCTTACGATCCTTGTACTGTACACAGTAAATTACGTAGTAGCAGGCTACAGTAGCTTGCATACTAGACACGCCGCCCCGACCCATTGCAAGTTACGATAATGTTCGGCGTGCTACAGGGCCCTGCATGTACAGTACATATTATACTACGCAATGCTGTTCCTTCAGTTCAATACGGCATGCCTCCTTGAGTATGCCAAAAAGAAAATAAAAAACCTCGCCTAACGTTCAAACGTGTCACTATTGTGCAAATCAACATCTTCCCGCCATGTGTAAACTACCTAGATACGACTATAATAACGCTGTAAATATTAAAGAAAACTTTCAAAATTAACTGTGCTATTGTATCTAACGTTAGTTTGCACCAAAATGACGATCGTAAAAATTGCAAAACTCCATGTGCAAGCTAATGTGAGTAGCCCGGATGTCAACACAAGGATAGCTACGTAAGAACGCACGAAGCTGTCAGTGATAATGTGTACACCCTGTAGTAGCAAATTTCACTAGCGTGACGTCATTTGTTTACATTCTGTAATTTCGGACGTGCCAGAGAATACTTACTTCTGACGGCTCTGATTGGTTGACATGTTTAAATTGGTATAGCCTAGACAGCTTCGAGTTAAGCTTGTTTTTTGAGTCGGAAAATGCCCCAAAATTCAATGCAGTAGATAGATAGAGGCCTTACGAAGTACTGCATTTATTAATTGGCTGTTTTTATCAGGTTTCTCATATTGTTAATTTTCTATTTGAAACGACACGATTTCGTTGTGAGAATTTTAGTCTTCTTGAATATGTGGTAACTACCACTCTGAGACAGGTGAAAAATCAGGCAAGTGTCATCACGTGCCTTACAAAATTGCTGCTTTATTATATCGGTTATCGGTATCTAATGGATATGGTGATCGGGTACCCGGGTTACTACGTTTTTGTACCCTTGCAAACACAAGTTTTATGTTAGGCAAACAAACTGCAATTCACCAATTCAAAATTATCCTGGGTCCTTCAAAATAAGGCTCACCAGCAAAATCCTGTGGGCGTGGAGTGGCATTTTTCTTTTATTTTACCCCTGATCCCCAATACTTAAATTCAGACCCTGAGGCATAACTTAACAGAAGGACAAAAAAAGCTTTGACATTTAACTTGTCACTGCCATTTTCCCGACTGTAGGCTTCGGCCCAACTATGTGCCATTGAAGAAGGAATATTGGTACATGGATGTCAGTTAATGGTTCCTTGGACCTCTATTGGCATGCATCCATGGAGTGGCTCCGCCATATGTTACCCTGGACTTGGCCTGCTTTGTGTCCACAGTGGTGCATATGGTAGAAGGGAATAGAGCGCCAACTCTACCCTGAAGGGCGCCATGATGTTGCTGATGGGGGTTTTGTGGCAAGTTGAGATGCAGTCATTTTCATTTCTTCACTGATTTATATGATGTCAGAAACCATATGGCCCCACTGTTTGTTGGCAGTGTGTCGCATATATGCCCTGTTGGGAACTGGGTAGAACACAGGGAGGGACACGGGGGGGGGGGGGACACAGAGCGTAAACCGAAAAGAATGATAAATTTAAATGAAACTTGTATATTTACACAACTGCCCGCCTGAAATCTTAGGTGGGCAACTAATTGCCCGCCTAGAAGCACAACATCTCAAGTAAGGCGGGCAGTTGCTTGCCCTCCTGAAAAATTTTCATGACCAGCCCTGGATTGGAGAAAATACTGCATGGACATGTCAAGGGAGCATGTGCCACTAGTCAAACAAAATTAGGATAAACTTAAGTATATTATTCCTAATGGTAGTGGCAAAACGTTCCCATACTACTTTTTATGAGAAATTATATTCAGCAGAAAGTGTAGTCCCCAAAAATAATGCAAAGGCTTGCTTCCTTTTTTCCTGTTTTCGGTTCTAGGCCTAATATGTGAGGCAAACAGTTATAACCACACACTACGTTGTCATGTGTGAGCATGCTGTGTGACCTATTTCAGTAGGAGTCCTTAATGACCATTCTCGATATGTGAGATAGAATTCATAAAAGTTCAGTCGAAACTTCCATGATAACATAAAAAGTACGAAGTAATAATGAACCATTAAAACTTGAGGTATAAGTGTCATTATGGACATGAAGAACCAAAGGTACTGCCAAAAACTGTGTCATTACCGTTAGTTTTATAACACAGCCATCACGGTTATCATAACCATAAAATGTATAAGCCAAGAAAGCCAGCATTAGTAGGGATTCACTGGGTCCAAATTTTGGGATCTGGCAAGAACTGAGTTTTGCCGGACAGTACCTAAGTATGGTCTGGCCAGATAATGCGTGGCTGAAATGGATTTTTCACTTCCAAAGAAAATATTAATATCCAGTTTCTGTGGGGGAGGATAGTCAAGGAGAAGGGTCTGTAACTGTTGAATGACTGTGTGACATTACTAGGTTCAATGGTGAACTGGTGTGATTTTTACATGTCTTGAATGATCCACACTTTTCAGTGAAAGAGTAAATTTATGCAATAGGTTATTTTCGAGTCTCATGAATGAAACAAGTGTACATATGAGGTTGGTGCTGTGAGCTTGAATGTTAATAAAAACATATTTTTAATTGTTGGTCTGAATGACATGAATGTGACTTTTTAACTCTTATCACGCTGGAGGCGAGATATCAGGCTGAGGGCGCTTTCCAATTTAAACATTTAATACACTATATGTAAAACAAAAACATGCCTTTCATTTGCATTTTTGGCCTCAACTTTAGGAAAGGGTGGTACTCGACTAGAAAAGGTCATTTCTGGTAAGGAGAAGTTCTGTAGGTGCACCTGCAGAGCTTAAACGCTTCAAAAATGAAGCCTACCCTCAAAAAGACTCAGCATGATAAGAGTTAAGAACTAATTGACAGCTAAATTATCAAATATTTAACTTATATATAGGATTACTTAACCTGGGAGGGATAACTGTTAACAGGATACAGTAACTATGAAATTGTCTTCTTTGTCAGTGCCAGTAATTTTAAGATGAGCATAAAAAGCCTGTACCACAATTAACTTATGGTATGAAGTGAAATGAGCAGTGAACACCTAGCTTTTACCTTGGATATAATCTCTTGCAATGTATTTGGCGTTAAAAACAAAATTGGAAACATGTTCTGTAGTATTAACAAAAATTCTATGAAACTACTTCTACTTTCCATGAGGCTATTTTAGTCCAAATGTGAGTTTACTGTGAATTTTTTTTTAAAAAGTTTCAGCTGGAATGGGATATTTCATCAATATCCAGCTGGATAGTTCTGCCTGAACAGATATCCAGTGCATCCACAGACTATAATGCAATTTTTACATCAAATGCCATGAAAAACAAAACAAATTACAAGTAACAATCTTTAAATGATGTCTGAATGAGTTCTCTATCATATCAGGGTGCTCAGTACACCTGTTTGACTGTGATGCAAAACAAGAGTCGTTCACCCTTTCAAGCCTTGTTTGTTGGATGAGGATGTTAATCCATTGTCTGGTAGCATAATTGGATGCCATTAACACTTCTTGGTCATCCTGAGTATTATGCTGGCAAACCTGGCTGGAGCCGAGTGATGATCAACTTGAAATCCCATCTTAGTGAGCTCAAGTGGTTCCCTTACCTTGAATCCATTTAGTTAAAATGAACTAAATGTGAGAAAGTCAAATACCCACTCCATCTCTTAAAGAGGCCAACTGTACCAATGTGAGGCGGTTTTAACAGAATATTTACCTGTCACAGCTAGTTTTTAGCTATTCTCCTATAATGACCTCTATAAAGAATGTGCATTATATCTCTCAATGAATGGACCTAAAGAGCTTAAGCAGTTAAATTATGCCAGGAGAGCTTGATCGCAGTTATCCCTGTCAGGACCATTGTTGACGTTTGGTACCATCAGCAAAATACTATGGTTACCGAGTGGCGACATCCACTCTAGGCATTTTCAGAGAAAGTGGGGAAACTGAATATATACATAGCACTACCACTTTGGAATAAACATTTACTGTATAGAACACAAATTTATCTCTCACCTGATGTATGATATGATGTATGCTGCTATTGAAACTTTCTAAGATTTTACGGACTAACTAGCAGCAGTGCAAAATGGCTTAAATTATGCCTGATTCACCTGTGCTGATACAAGAATCGAATTTTGATACAATGTCATAATATAAAATGTCCAAAAACCGATGTTCCTGAATTTTGGGAATCTGAATTACAAGAAAGTGACCATCATTGTTTGAGTAAAAGTAATGAGACATGGCCAGTGCCTTATGTTACAGCGGTAAGCCACCTCTACAGGATATGTACATGCAGCCTATGACTGTGTGGGGTTGAGGCCATGGCTTGGTTCTGGCCCCAGAGTTCATGGAAGGTTATCAGTGCATAGTACATTTTGGTATCAAATGAAACATTATTATATTATGAAGAAAACTTATGTACAATATTTTTTTTGTAGGAAGGTGAATATCAAAAAATAATGTCCCATTCCGACATTTATTACTACTCTGTATAAAGTGGTTGGTCCAGTGGTTATGGCAGCATGTAAGTGTGTGGTCCAGAAAGCGTTATGTCCATTCAGTTCTGTTGAAAATATGTCATCATTTTCTCTAGGATATTTGGGGGACTGGATCATTTCATCTAGGTCTGCTTTTATTTCTTTGTTTTAGGCTTTTAGTATTTGGGAGAGTGGATTATTTCTTCTAGGTCTGATTCTATTTCTTTGTTTCAGGTACTTAGTATTTGGGAGGGTACCACCAACATCCTCTCCCTAGATGTCCTGAGGTCAGTTCTCAAGTCCCAGGGTCAAACTCTTCAGGTATTTTTCAAAGCAGTCTCTTCCAGACTTGAAGGAGCATCTGACTGTAACCTTGCTGCTGTAAAGGAAGCCACTAAGAGAATGCAACAGGCCAGCAGTGATGTACAGGGACTCCTGAAGAGTGCCCTATCGGAGAACCCTGAAGTTATGGAAATGGCAGCAAGGGACCTGGCCTATAGTCTCTCTCGACTGTACATAGGATCCCTCCTTGTGGAGCATGCATCATGGAGTGAAGCTACTCAGGAAGATGCCATGGTTGCTCAAAGGTAAACCAGCTTTGTCAAAAACTTGTGAAGGAGTGAACAGTCCTTCCAACTCTATTTTGAATCATAATCTGAATCTCACAAACTCATTTTATTACCCTTACAAGTAACCTGCATGATATTCCAGAACAAAAACATGTCATATTCAGTAACATCCTGTTCATCCGAACACATCGGGTCTGAAGGTAGTTCAGATGGCAGAAAAATTCGGATAAACAGGGTTTCAGAATTGGCTCCAAGTATGGTACATTGATTAGCATTGAGTCTGTAAGTAAGTGCGTAGAAACATTTCCCAAATAATTTTGAAATGGCCATCAAAATTACAGAAGAATATGCGCCCAAAATATTAAGTTATTATAGTTTGTGATGGAAGGTATGACACACAATTTTGTCGACTACTTAAACCATTTTGCTCCCAAAGATCGAGCCAGTGGTCTCCTGAATAACCAGTGCCTTTTACAACCTAACTGTATGCATGTGTTGAAGAGAAGCTCCAATGATCTTGAGAGGTATCCAGAGTATAAATTCTGCATACATTTCCAAACTTAGTGGAGACACATGTGCAAAAGACTCTCAGACAACCATTTACAATACTTTGTAAGGTTTACTGTCATTATTTGTAGGTATGAAGCCTTCTACAATACCTACTTTTTAGAGTCACTGGAACTAGGTTTAGCAGTATTCTTAAGTGTATTACATGTTGGATATCATGCCTAAAACTGACTTGTGACTTCTAGCATGAATTTCAAAACAAACACGTACAATTTCAGATTTGACAAGGAGTTTCAAATTGTTTTTTATACCCAGCTGCACTTTAGACATTGTGACATCTTACCATGACTGTGTAAGACTTGAGAAAATTTAGTTTATTTCTGCTAAAATTCCCATTGCGTTTTGCCTAATAGTGCACTGAGAACTTGGTGGATACTGCCGTAATTGTGTCAGTATTAGTCTGGTAAAATCTCAAGGCCTATTTGGATAAACAAGTTTTCGGATGAACAGGATTTAGATAAATGTGGTTGTACTCCTTAAAGTAAACCAAAGTGGGACTGTCCTGTATGAATTTTTCAACTTAGTAACAAAAATTTTGTCACATGATTTGTTGTATTTCTGTACTTAAAAACATAAAAACAAGTGACTAAAACTTCCAACTTGCAAGCATTTGGACGATGGATTGCTTTACTTTTTTCCTTTTTGGAATTTATTTTCAATTAATAAAAATATTAGTAAAAAATCAAGGTGGCCTGCAAAACTGGACTGGGTTGGAAACATGATTATAATTTTTGTGATAGATATAAGACAAGATTTGCAAGATCATGGTTATGTTTCAAAATAAGGGTGATTCAAAATGAGGGGTTACTGCCTCTACCTTAAACAGATTAAACATTGGCACAGAATGTGGAGTGTAAGCTTCTTTCAGATATTAATAAGTTAAAGTAATTAGGTTCCAACAGGAGGTGTAACTTGGATTTTGGGAATTATTGCTGTATTAACTCTTATTTTGTTAGTAAAATGATAAGACAGAAAGTCAGCCATAGTTTGCAGCTAGTGATCACTTACCATTTCTTGAATTATACCGAAATGGAACTTCCTTATTGCCTATGTGTAAGTTATTAATAACAACTTAGCCCAATCGTATGTGGCATGGCTATTTGGTCAAAAGACAGTGAAAATATTCCTTGTGCAAGTCTTGTTTTAAATCAGGCTATATTTGTTTAATTGTTCATTTCTGTGTTTTTCTTTTTGAAGGTGGTGTGAGCAAGACTTGCGTCCAGTGGTTACCAACTACAAAAATGGTCATATTGGACAAACACGCAACAGTGATGAATGATTACATTGAGTATTAAATGAATTTTTATTTACTTCTTAAATATACTGTTCCTGTCAGCTGCCACATCATGCAAATATTACCACCGTGACATTTTGGGTTATTTCATTTCGTCGTTTGAAAAAGTCAGTATAAATAGCAAGTATTTATAAAAAAGGAACACCAAAACCATCAAATATCACATTGAATACAAATGATAAAACAGTTTACATTTTTGAAGTTATATAGTGAGGAAGGCCTCAAGGTTTATACATAAAAGGAATAAACAATGACTAGGAATAATGGTTCCAAATGATGAGAGAGTAGACCTGCTTAGTCTGTAATTCCATGCTAAGATGTACCTTACAATATAAAGCTGAAATTTAACACTTTGCATATACTTCCAGTAAGGATGTTAACTGGTTGGATGGAAAGTATTAAATTGTGCTTAAGATCTGAAATAAATTGGATACCTCAGGAGAAGAGTGGAAATTTGTTTAGGCTTGAAAAAAGTGGTAAGGTGTGTTTTAATGTACTGCTTGTTTATCTTTTGTATTAACAGATTATTTTCAGGGTCTTTAAGAGAATATAAAGCTTAACTTTGTTATTTTTTCAGGTTCTGTATAAAGTATTCACTAGAACTCTATAATGGATGTATTGGTTGATGATTTTGATGCAGCTGATGAGAGAATGGTGTACTTTCAATTGTCAGATTTTTTTAACATAATGATTAACTGCTTATCAAGGAAAGAGGGAAAGAGTGGCATCGCAGCTTTCAATTATATGATAGAATTCATACAAATAGAGGAATTGAAGAAGGACCAAGAATCTGTTAATAATTTGATGGAATGGTGATGAAAAGGTTACACAGTCATATTTGTTTGCTTTGAAACTTGAATGAGCATCAGGAAGTTGGCTGCTTTTGTGGAAACACAGGGAGAAATGACATTTCTACTTTACTGGTGAGCATAAGCCACAGGGCCGCTTTTAATGGGAAGGGGGAGGTGAGTACCTTTACTCAAAACTAGCAAATATTCTGCATAAATGGGCACCCCTTCTTCCCCCTCCCATCTTCATACATCTATGTCACTCAGAGAATATATTATCTGGTACCATATCTCATTTTGCTACTCAAAGAGGACAAGTAACGCTGCAGTGCACAATGTGTAGCAGTTCATTTTCATGTTACCCATTGGTTATGACTTTACAGCTCAAACATTTTAAACAAGTCCATTTCATGCTCTGCAGTAAGCTTGAAGGAACATCAGGAATTTACTGCTTTCTTGGTATGATACAGGGTAAAACTTATAAGCATTTGGCAGAAAACAGGTTTAAATTTTGTTTCAGTGAAATTTTCTGAATGGGAAGTTGTGGAAGCCAGAGTTTCATAGAGTCTGTACAGGGAATTTGGGGTGTATGGCTTGCACCAAATTTGTTTGGTATATTTAATGTTTTCAGGGAGGGCAGACAAAAGACGGTAATTATCAGGAGAGTAGGGTTGGGGTTAGGGGACATGGGTGTCCTCCCCCCCATGGTTTTTTGTACACTTCTGCTGTGGTTTGTTAATTATTCCAGATTTCTTTGAATAAATTGTTTGTATTTTTGTTATATTCATTATTCAAACGTACAAAGCATCAAATTTCTAGTTGAGAGAAATTTACAAGATGAAAATAGATGTAACCTATTGAGGACATAGGTTGTTAATGCTGATGTAATCATGGATCATTTCCCATTGGCCAACTTGTGCATAACAAGCTTCACCAAAACCCTGTTTCTCACCCAGGCTGCATGCCTCCCAGTTTCTCAGTATTTTGGCTGCCATGCTGGCTATCTACTTCCATAAAGTTGCTTTACAGCAAGGACCTAAAGTTGTTTAAATCAGAAGTGTGAAAAGCAGATCTATTGTGCAGCTGTAACACTAACTTGAAAGTACTTGTCCCGATTAGCATTTCAGAAGTAAAGTAATGGGTACATTTCTATGTTCAGACTCCTCTGTGTTCCATTACTATATATTACAGCAGTTGTGGCTTTCAGTGATAGATACATATATTTGTGAATATTTTACAAAGATATTCAGATAAATGGCATATTTTTTACCCTTTTCCTGACCATAACCTTAGCCTATCCCTTAAACCTTTTCTAACCTGAACCTTCCAGTGGTAGCCCATAAGGTGTCAGAACATAAAGATGTCAGAACAAAGAGACTTAACCAAACTTCTCTTGTTACAATCATGTGTAAAATAATTGCATCTAAAATGCAATAAATAGTTAGATTTATAAAATTATAGAATTATAAAAAACACCAGTGTCAGACTTCTTTATTTCATTCGTCTAGTTTGACTTTGCTCAGTTCACAATTTTGAACAGTTTTTGGTTATAAAGGGTAGTTCATCAGTGTTACTAACTGAACTGTTGGTAGCAACTGCTTGAGGGCCAGGGGACAAAGCCCATGAAATATCTTGGAACTCATCAAATTGTTACTGTTAGAACAGCACTGGTCCACAAAGGATAATGTTATCAGATTGATGCTAAGTTTGAAGTAAATGTTGCCTCGGTCCTGTTGACTAAGGGGCTTTTGAACTGTTAGTGGAATGAGTTGCAACAATGGATGATAAATTTGGATAATAATGGTAACTTTGGAAAAGTTATTTCACATATGAAGGTATGATTAGGTAATTAGCACACTCCACAGTAGACCAAAGACAGAAATTTTGTACAAATAGTCATTTTCTAACTTTGTTTTCTCCATAAAAGTTTGGGTAGCTTTTTTTATTTTGGGTAGTTTGTTTTTATTTTGGCCATTTTGGTGAGCAAAATCAGTTTCAGGTGCAATCATGCTCATCTCTCTTGTCCTTATGTCTGTGCTTAGTCTATGCAGATGGTTGTGTCACGCTTGTTTGTACACTGCAGAGTGGACTCTGCTCGGTACCTCTTTATAGCTTCACAAATTATATAACTGGACAAGGAATATACAGTACAGCCTGCTATGTAGGTAAGCTTGTTGGTGGCGGCAGAAACAATGACGTCTAGTGCCAGGTGTTGGTGTCATGTAAGCAAACCATCAATTATGCCTCCTTTGACATACATATGTAATACCTGGTCTGTATCATGACCTTGAGATCCTTGTATAAGTTTCTATCGGGGACAAGCTACCCCGCGTATAAAAACTCGAAAGAGTTATAAGTTATAAATATAAAAACACCAGTGTTTTTTGTTGCCGACTTCTTTATTTCGTTCGTCTAGTTTGACTTTGCGCAGTTCACAATTTTGATCAGTTTTTGGTGATCGACTTCTTGAGGGCCACGGGACAAAGCCCATGAAATATGCAGGAACTCATCAAATTGTAACTGTCGGTTAGATCAGCACTAGTCCACAAAGGATAATTTATCAGATTTATGCTGAGTTTTAAATGAAGATTGCCTCAGTCTGGTTGACTTAGGGTTAGTGAAGTGTTTGTGGTATGACTTGAAACAATGGATGGGTAAATTTGGATAATAATGGTAACTTTGGAAGAGCAATTTCACATATGATATGAATAGGTAATTATTAGCACAATCAATAGTAGACCAAAGATAGAAATGTTGTACAAATAGTCATTTTCTAACTTGGTTTTTTGTGTTTAAGTTGGGTAAGACTTTTGTTTTTGGCCATTTTGCTGAGCGAAATCAGTTTCAGGTGCAATCATGCGCCTCTCTCTTGTCCTTATGTCTGTGCTTAGCAGATCTATGTAGATGGATGTGTCATGCTTGTTTGTACCCTGCGAAGTAAACTCTGTTTGCTCAGCCCCTCGTTATGGCTTCACAAATTATATGACTGGATGAGGAATATACGGTACAGCCTGCTACATGGGCAAGCTTGTTGGTGGCGGCAGAATCAGTGACGTCAATTGTCAGGTGTTGGTGTCATGTAAGCTTACCATCAATAAAACCTCCTTTGACATACATACATAATAACTGGTCTGTATCATAACCTTGGGATCCTTGTAGAAATTTCCATCGGGGACAAGCTACCCCTCGTATAAAAACTCGAAAGGAGGCCTTGCTCCCAGTTTTCGATTTGAGTATCATTGCCATTGATACGAACTTCTCTAGATCTTCTTGTAGATCAGACACTTTGATGCTTGACATAAAATTCTGTACAGGAGAAGGATGCAATGCAAAACATGCAAATTTTACCGTTTCAGAAATTTTTCCAAATACTTCACAGACAGGCACCCTGTTATAGTGTCTATATTTTAATAACCAAGCCAACAGTAAGCCCCTTTCTGTTGTGAGAACACAGCTCAACTATTGTTTGCTAATGTTTTTGGTTTCGATGATAAGAGAAACCAATGCATTCGTGATGGCGTATGTGTGTATGTATGTGTGTATGTGCGTGTGTGTGTATGTATGTGTGTGTGTGTATGTGTGTATGTGTGTGTGTATGTGTGTTTGTGACACTTTGCTCGTTAACACGATATCTCAAGAAGGGAAACTCTGACAGTTCTCAAACTTGGTACATAGATGCCCCATATTGAGAGGAAGAACCCTATTGTTTTTGGTGGGGGTCAAAGGTCATCTGGGGTCACCGGGGGTCAAACTCCGAAAACCTTGTTAACACGATATCTCGAGATAGGAAGCTTGGATAAATTTCATACTTAGTATGTAGATGCATTATGGTGAGAGGAAGAACCCTATCGTTTTTGATGGAGGTCAAAGGTCATCTGGGGTCACCGGGGTCGAATGCTGAAAACCTTGTTAACACGATATCTCAAGGTAGGAAGCTTGGATAAATTTCATACGTAGTATGTAGATGCGTTATGGTGAGAGGAAGAACCCTATCGTTTTTGATGGAGGTCAAAGGTCATCTGGGGTCACCGGGGGTCGAATGCTGAAAACCTTGTTAACACGATATCTCAAGATAGGAAGCTTGGATAAATTTCATACTTAGTATGTAGATGCGTTATGGTGAGAGGAAGAACTCTATCGTTTTTGATGGAGGTCAAAGGTCATCTGGGGTCACCGGGGGTCGAATGCTGAAAACCTTGTTAACACGATATCTCAAGGTAGGAAGCTTGGATAAATTTCATACTTAGTATGTAGATGCGTTATGGTGAGAGGAAGAACCCTATCGTTTTTGATGGAGGTCAAAGGTCATCTGGGGTCACCGGGGTCGAATGCTGAAAACCTTGTTAACACGATATCTCAAGATAGGAAGCTTGGATAAATTTCATACTTAGTATGTAGATGTGTTATGGTAAGAGGAAGAACCCTATCATTTTTGGTGGCGGTCAAAGGTCATCTGGGGTCACCGGAGGTCAAACTCTGAAAACCTTGTTAACAAAATATCTCAAGATAGGAAGCTTGGATAAATTTCATACTTAGTATGTAGATGCGTTATGGTAAGGGGAAGAACCCTATCGTTTTTGATGGAGGTCAAAGGTTATCTGGGGTCACTGGGGGTCGAATGCTGAAAACCTTGTTAACATGATATCTCAAGGTAGGAAGCTTGGATAAATTTCATACTTAGTATGTAGATGTGTTATGGTAAGAGGAAGAAGCCTATCAGTTTTGAAGGTGGTCAAAGGTCATCTGGGGTCACCGGAGGTCAAACTCTGAAAACCATGTTAACACGATATCTCAAGGTAGGAAGCTTGGATAAATTTCATACTTAGTATGTAGATGCATTATGGTGAGAGGAAGAACCCTATCGTTTTTGATGGAGGTCAAAGGTCATCTGGGGTCACCAGGGGTCGAATGCTGAAAACCTTGTTAACACAATATCTCAAGATAGGAAGCTTGGATAAATTTCATACGTAGTATGTTGATGTGTTGTGGTAAGAGGAAGAACCCTATCATTTTTGGTGGCGGTCAAAGGTCATCTGGGGTCACCGGAGGTCAAACTCTGAAAACCTTGTTAACACGATATCTCAAGATAGGAAGCTTGGATAAATTTCATACTTAGTATGTAGATGCGTTATGGAAAGGGGAAGAACCCTATCGTTTTTGATGGAGGTCAAAGGTTATCTGGGGTCACTGGGGGTCAAATGCTGAAAACCTTGTTAACATGATATCTCAAGGTAGGAAGCTTGGATAAATTTCATACTTAGTATGTAGATGCATTATGGTAAGAGGAAGAACCCTATAATTTTTGGTGGAGGTCAAAGGTCATCTGGGGTCACCAGAGGTCAAATTCTGAAAACCTTGTTAACACAATATCTCAAGATGGGAAGCTTGGATAAATTTCATACTTAGTATGTAGATGCGTTATGGTAAGAGGAAGAGCCTTATTGTTTTGGATGGAGGTCAAAGGTCATCTGGGGTCACCGTGGGTTGAATGCTGAAAACCTTGTTAACATGATATCTCAAGTTAGGAAGCTTGGATAAATTTCATACGTAGTATGTAGATGTGTTATGGTAAGAGGAAGAAGCCTATCAGTTTTGAAGGTGGTCAAAGGTCATCTGGGGTCACCGGAGGTCAAACTCTGAAAACCATGTTGACACGATATCTCAAGATAGGAAGCTTGGATAGATTTCATAGGTAGTATGTGGATGTGTTATGGTGGGAAGATGACTGCTATCACGTTTGGTGGAGGTCAAAGGTCATGTAGGGTCACCGGGGGGGTCAAACACTGAAAATGTTTTTAACACAATATCTCAAGATAGGAAGCTTGAATAAATTTCATACTTAGTATGTACTTGCATCATGGCAAAATTTTAAGAATTCCCAAGATCGTCTCATGGGTTCACCAGAAGGCAAAAAGCAAATTTTCCCAAGAATTCCCAAGATCATCATCTTGAGTCATCAGATGTCAAAATGCAAAATTTCCCAAGAATTCCCAAGATCAAATATGAACCTAAAATTATTTTCCAACATGTTAAGATAGCACTTGACCAGTGACTGAAAGATATGGGACATCATGGCATTATCTGGAATAGAACATGTATCATCGAAACCTCAATGCATTTTTGCATTCTGGTTTATACATTTTAGTTGAATGCCCCCCCCCCCCCCATTAACCATAACAACTGTCTTAACACTGCCTGCGTAGCATTCTCATTGCTCAATGATAATCATTTTACAAGCTGGAAACTACTGAAGCTTGCCAGTCATTTCCGAATCAATCAGTGCACATGTACTGTGAGAATTGGAGTATGTTGTCTCCTCTGTACAGCCACCCAGCTATGCAATAATCCGCAGCACATCGCTGATATTCACATGTCCTTGACCAATGAATGACTCACATATTTTTGCAGGTATAGTTTATATTCACCCTTCTTTTTACCTTATTTGCCCAGCCACAAATTTAGGGATGCTACTGCCATAAATTTTGGGGTGATGAATGTTGTGTCAAACCCTGGTAAAGCAGCCCAACAGAATACACTACAAAGAGTAGCCCAATAAAGAAAATAAGAACTAAAAATAATGTTATATGCATGCTGTCTCTTATTATTCTGTTACTTTGTTCTGTATTATATGTAAGATGAGATAAGATGCACAAAAAATAACATTTCAGAGCATACCATGCATATTAGGTTATGCCAATCAGTTATATCCAAAAAGAATGTACCTTTAATATTTTCTAGTGGTAATCGGGTCGTTTCTCTGTATTCTGATTCATACAAGCAGCACATGGAGTAAAGTGAAACTCAGGATAGTCGTGTTGAATAAAGCAAGGTGTACCCAGGCCTACACATTGCACATTCTGACAATTTACCAAAAAACCAACTTGACCACAGGTCAGCTACTGATCATAACTATTACTATACCCAAGACACCTTGTTAGATTGTTAAGCGTTTAAGAATACATAAGAGTTCAGATTTGTACATCAAATAATCGCAAAATGGTGCAAATATAAAAACGTAGATGGATATGGGATGTGGAGGGGGGCATAAGCGCGCGGGACCTTTTTGGAGGGGGGAGGCGTCCCTCAGACTCGTGCTCCTATGGAAGTTCTAATGCACCCCCAAATGTCGATTTTCAAGGATTTTTGCTAGAGCGTAAGTTTCTTTCCAGGTCCTCATCATGAATACATGTGTGGCTGTCCCTGCTAATACCATCCTCGGGTTCTCCATACGAAGCTGCTGGTCACAGGCCTGCCCTGGCTGCAGATGTCTCCTCTCACCATGTGACTATGGTTTACCCCCTCACCAATGTCCCATTTCTGCCAGTTTTAAGAAAGATATAAAATGTTATGCCAGCAGGTTCGGGAAAAGTATTTATCAGCGCTGACACTGGAGTCACTAAAGTGCCTTCTCATCATTTTGGTGGAGTTCCAAGGAGAGTGCGGTATGGGCTTATAGTCTAAACAGTTAACTGGAGACTTTCTGAATGCAGTCGCAACGCTGAGTACATCTACTCCTGGTAACTAACCTGTCTCGAATCCGATGCTGTGGGCGTTTTCTTGTTCTAAAGTCTTGTTCATGATGCCTGGTCTCATGGGAGCGTGCAGATATCCTACCAGTATGGTTCGATCAGGCATTAAAATCGACATCATAAACAGAATCAATAAATTTGTATTACAAAAATTCCAACCTTGTATTAACTCCGTATATAATGGTCTTATAGCTTTACTAAATTCATTGATAAGCCAATCACTGCTCGTGCAACAAGCAAGCTGTTGCTTCCTTAATATGTTTACCTGGCTAACGTTTTAAGACTTCATGGTTATTTTAACTACATTTACCACGTTACCTCATATTGTAACTGGTTGCAAAGATTGTCATGTGCGTTACATGAACAAAGCTCTAAGATACCACCACCCCAAAACAGATGTGTATAGCCTATACGCATGCGACATGCACTTCCGCCCATATGTATAAAAGAAACATGAAATATGTCACCATAAGTAATGAGGTTACAAATGTAACTGTAATAATTTTCTTTGGATAATCCTAGGATCAACCACGGTCTCTGTTGGTATAATGTTATTAGGGAGCATGTCCTTTTTTACCTGGCAGCAGTCCCCAGACTAGGCCACAATTAACTGTGTGCACACAGCGTGAAATGAGCTCCACAGCTGTGCTGGAGCTTTAGGCAGAGTGGGAGGAGCTTGGTACTGTGTGGTTTTGAGCAGATAAACTGGTCATCAATGCTAACAATTGGCCATTCTTAAGAGCCTGCCAAGTGTGTCGCTAAGCTGCTATTCATGACTTTCTGTCACTCACAGCTGGTTGCTATGAATGCTATTGTTACATGTTTGCAGCCTCTACTGAAGGCTGCCTCATTTACTTGCTCAGTGAACTGCTTGTGGTCACTGAACTGTTAAGAATATTCAGAAGGAGCACAATGGGTAGAGTAGTTGCCTGGGGACTGCTGCCAGGTAGAAAAGGTGCTCCCTTACGTGGTGTTTGTCAGGGAACACGATCCATTATTTTAAGACTCGGTCTCAGGGGTGGCGCCAGGATTTGCCCAACTGGGGGGCAGCAACCCGATGCCCCGATAGAGGCGATGAGTTGTCAAAAGGACGATAAACGTAAAATTTTCTGCCCGCGGAGTGTGCCGAAAATTTTTTGGGCTTTTCATCAAACATATGAAAATTTGGGGGTGTTAATGAAGAAAATTTGAAAAGTTGGTTTTTTGCAAGGAAAATTGAAAATTTTGGGGTCTTCATTGAAGAATCTGACCTTCCTATGAGCATAATCAGTAACGGGGCCGCCTTCCCCGACGGGGGCCATAGCCCCTTCTGCACCCCTTCCCCCGCTGGCCCCGACGGGGGCCACGGTCCCTTCTGCGCCCCTTCCCCCGCTGGCGCCTCCCCTGCTTGGTTTCTGGATTGCACCCTGGGATAGGTATGTCCGGTTCGTAGACAATGTGGATCTCACTGACTTCCACCCCTCTGAACACACCTTGATAGTCTTCTCGTACCCCTTGTGTACCGTCTGCGTAGTAAGTTACCAGGGTGGCATCATAAGGAACATCCATCTTGTATCGCCACCCTGAGACCTCTGCAGCTTTCGTACAGCATGGCTGAACAGTTATGCCAACATCCACAGAGTCACTAAAAGTCGTGGTCTCGTAACCTGCCCATTCGTGTTCGTAGGTACCGACAGCAGAAGTTCCGATCTAAATGTAGATATTAAGTAGCTCTGAATTACCATCTTTGTATCACTGCGATAAATGAATGTTGCATACAAGAAGATACTTTTATTAAGCTACACGCTACGTGTAACGTGTTACGGAGTTAGTTTTTCAGACTAAGACGACGTGAGGTGTAACTATCTGATAATTCCGATACGTTTCTGGTAGTGTAGCTTTTAATGTTATGTAGTAGTAAAGAATCGCAACCACCATAGTGAAGAAAATATTCGGTTTAATTCTTTAGATCTTAACGATTCTTTGACCTTGTTTTCATTATACTTTGTTTAATTTCTAAAAAATATTATATGTACAGATGGAAATAATTTCACAAATCTAGCATTTGGTATTCTATGCTGCACCGCTTGGAAATACCCTGACAGATTTTTTTATGTTTTCTTGACTTTTGTCAGACTCTGCCTTTGCTAGTCTATTTGATGGACAGCGACCTCACAGGTCTACGAAATAATCATTAGGGCGGGGGAAACAACGGAAGAGACCATGTTTACCCACAGCCCCAATAAGTGAAACGAGTTAGTGATTCCTCCCGGAAAGGTACAGATTTTAGTTCTGTGGTTTCCAAGTTGACAGGATGTCGTCGTATGTAATCATTTTGTTTACACATTGGTGTAGATTGTTAAAGATCCATGGGCATTGAGTAACATGGTTGAGTCACAGTATGATTCATCAAAGTTTTATCTCGGAGATGTTATGTTTTGACGGTTAGATTTTCTCAAATAATCTTTGTTCCCCAACAAGAGATTTTATTCTCAATATTGAGCACCCACACGCAAAGTACGAGTTCATGGAAGTTTTTATTTCTCCAGAAATTTTGTTTAGACAGTCAGTTAAACCTTTGGGGACCTCAAATGACCTTTAACTTCAAAAAAGAGATTCTTTTGTTAAGCATATGGCATATCAACGTACTCAATATGTGATCCATCAAGGTTTTCAGTTATGGAGATGTTTACAAGGTTTTCACAGATTGACAGTTAACTTCAAATTACCTTTGATCTCTTCCACAAACAACACGCATCTTCCAGGCATTGTGTGGCACGTACCAACCATGTGGTATTCATCAAAGAATGTTGTGGACATATCATTTTTACAATCTTTGTCAGTTTGACGTAGGGTTACTTAGAATGATCTTTGGTATCCACCATCTTGTTTGTACTCAGCAGGACAACGTATCAAGTCTGAGATCCTTCAAAGGCACCCTACGTGAAATATCACGTTTGCAATCACTTTGCAGTCTCTTCACACTTTGAACTCCCGTGATCCTAATTAAACTTTGACACTTTGACTCCCCCCACCCGCAAAAAACAATAGCACTCTTTAACTTACTACAATGCATCTACATGATCAATTTGAAAAGTATGCATGCTTCCTAACTTGAGATATCCAGGGTACAAGGTTTCTTAGTTTATGACCTGGTGATTTCAGATACCTTTTGACCTCAAACAAAAACAGTACAGTCTTCATCGTGTTGTGTATTATCGATACACCAAGTGTAAGAAGTAGGACTATTCACCATTTCTCTGTTTAGATTGGCTATTGTGGTTTATAAGCCCCACTTGGCTATTGTGGTTTATAAGCCCCACTAGCACACACATACGCACGTAAAAACATACACACTCATGTCAGGGGCGCAAATCCCCGGGGCAAGAAGGACGTATAGTCTCGAGAGTGGGGAGTGCTCCCGAATCCACTGGAGGCTAGAATTCAATAGGAGGATTTAGCCATCAGGCGACTTAATA
The DNA here is from genome assembly GCA_029531755.1 of Holothuria leucospilota. NCBI lineage: Eukaryota > Metazoa > Echinodermata > Holothuroidea > Aspidochirotida > Holothuriidae > Holothuria > Holothuria leucospilota. The sequence continues at coordinate 8,259,469 of CM055964.1, forward strand.
CTTCTCTATTTTTCACCCGGGAAAATGGCCTTTTCCCGGGGAATTTTGGCTAAACGAGCCTATTCAATTCTAGCATGATGATGTTTCGTTCTCAAAAATTTTCAGTAAAAAGTAAAGTAATTGAATACAGGGGTGTAATGTACGGTGCCTTAATAGATTACTTTTGTAATGTAAAAATGCTGCTTGTAGTGTGCTTCGCGCACATGTGTCCTGTCGCATTATTGCTTTCTGCTTGAATAGATTCATTATAACAACCCTTTCAAATTCTTCGGTCTTTCATCCACACTATCACTCAACCCGCTGCATCATAAAGAAATTGACCAGCCGTCAGCCAGAAATTCGAACTAGGCTGTTATGAAAAATTGTCAAAATGTGATTCCTATTGTCTGGTTGTACGCATTCGGTTATATTTGTACAGAGTAAAATGTTTAATTCTAAAGTCCATAATTTTGTTATTACCCCACAGCTCCCTAGTCCACCATCAGGATCCCTAAGGTGGGCCCTAAACTCCACACCGAAAAGGGCTGGGACTTTGCAATTCTGCTGGGCCTTCGAATGATTTCCTCATTCCCCTCTCCCTAATAATACTCACATAGAGATTTACAACCCTGAAAATCGCCATCCGATTGCACATGTGATAGATTTCTTCCCCCGTCAAAAAATAACATAACACCTAAGTATAAGAATTCAAGTTTACCTCTTTGATTTATCCCACCTATTGGATGTTTCTAAGACGAGAAGAATAAGAGAAGAAGGTAAATACACGTATAGCCTATTACCATTAAGAAGACAAGACAAGTCAAATGTCTACGTGCCTGTGTTGGGTGCATACACTGGAATGAGCCTTTTTAAAATCTTGTGAGGAATACCTACCTCGCCTTTGCTAATGAATGGGATACCTGCTGTTACTTTCATTTCCACACCAATCTCACCACCTGCTGTATTTGACCAAGAATAGTTTTCTTCATATGTGTACTGTAGTGTTCGAGTTGAAGTTGCAGGGTAAGCTCCGGTGTTTTCAACTGTAGTACGAGCGATTGAAGATGGCTGATTGTCAATTAAATTGTAGTCGTCTAAGTGATAATGAAGATTCTGTAAAACATACTTTATGGCTGGTGGACCTTGTATGTAGTTTGTTTCCGAGGCATCCAATACGTAGGGGGTAGTGTCGGGATCCCCATAGCCTTTGAAGGATGTCATCGCACCAAGGGCCTGTCCTCCTTCGTCTTTTGCAGCGGCTCTGTATACACTAACATCTTGGTGTGATCCACTGTTTGCGTCGTCCCAAATAAATTCCCATTTTCCTGGCACGGTGAAAGTTTCGTTAATGCAACGGACGGACCCTTTATCGGGCTTTGTTGTTTCACTTCTGATTGCCACGTGTCCGATTGCTCGGTAACCAGGATTGCAGAGAGGTTTCCAAAATGCCCCATCCCAGTCTCCTCCGGACCCTGCATCATTCCAGATCTGTTCGAAGTCATAAGGGACAGTAAAAGTTGTTTCGTTGTGTGGCTTGACGACAAACCCCACCTCTGGTTTCGTGTGTGTCGGAACGGCGAGATCACCTAGGGAGAAGGTATCAGCGGGACCCTTTGACCTCCATACGGATATATCCCTAGAGGCACCTGTTCCCGCGTCGTAGTAAATTTTCTCCACATCTGGAATTTCATAAACTGTCAAGGAAAATAGTGTATCATCAACGATGTAGTCTATGTCATTAACGACTTTTCTTGCATCAAGCAAGTCCGGGGATCCCGTGGGACTACTATGGGAAGAAAAGGAAGTAAAAGTATTGGCATCAAGTCCATAAGTGTTCGATTCAGAGACGCGGTTACTCCACAGCGATACGTCATGACTGGCTCCCGAGCCTGCGTCGTTCCAAATGAACTCGTATGTACCCTTTGTAACGTACTCTTTCTTCACACATCTGAGAACAGATGACGAAATGAAATTGACACACCCAAAAGAACGAATTATATCTCCCAAACCTCACACTTTAAAGAAACCCCTCTGAATTAAAACAGAAAATGTGTACACTTACGACTCTACCGTGAGCAAAGTAAGAGCAATGCAAACGAGAAAAATCAACGCGAGTCATTTTGTCTTCATATAATCCTTATTAATTTGCTCTTTTATATAGGCTATATTAGGTCAAAGTGTCTTTTTGAAATTGTATTCAGGACAAATTTGGCGAGATCTCCAGCTTAGGTCTCGGTGTAGAATGGTGTTACTTGTCAGATCTAGTGACATGCACAGACATGTACAAGCACCGGGCGACTAGTTCTGTCCCCAATACCCCAAGTAATGCATGCATTCGTAGGTTTTACATATGATAATAGATCACTATGTGTTTACACGTTGATATAATTACATGGTGAATGGATTAAATTTACTATAACAAGCGACTCGGATTTAAGACAAATTTAGGTTTTACTGAAGAGATCTTTTGTAATGAAACTTAGGAAGGCATCTCGTCGGAGAGCCAATGCAAAGGAGGGATATCATATCACGGCAAACCACTCAAATTGGCAGTGGGTAAAGAAGGGGATAAAAAGGCAATGGTCCGCGAGAAAGGTCTTTGTTGATTACTACCAAAAGCGAAATAATAATTAATCCTTACCGGTATAAGTTTTTGTCTGGCACATTACTATATCCGATGACAGCCACATGGCCGAGACAAACGTATCCACTTGGTGGTGTCATGCTCATTATCCTTACGTCCTGAGATCCACCACTTCCTGCGTCATTCCACACCTGGGTAAAACCTGTAGGGGGCTTTAAAGCGTCTCCTGAAAGATCTTTCACCATAATTGATGAGGATGTCGGTTTCGCATGACTAGCAAAAGCTACATCGCCCAGTGCATAGAAGCCAGTCTGGAGAGTCACTGGACGCCATATTGAAACATCGTGGTCAGCTCCAGTATTAGTGTCAAGGTATATCTTGTCATAGATTTCATCTTCCCTTCTGTAGAGGATGGCAACATCATCAGCTGAAAAATGGGGTAAATTTATGCATGTAATGTCACCTTAGGTATGATGTTTACAAGCTAGATGTGTAGCAGGTACCTACTCGTACCCACCCTTTGGCAAATTTAATTGTACTCACTCATGAGAATTGATCTGTTTTCGTAATCGTGCTCGAATTCACAGATTGCTAATGCAATAGTTTGAACTCGTACTCATGATTATGCACTTTACCCGTACTCACAACCTAGGCACTTCACCTTCAGGGCCGTCGAAACAGGGGGGGGGGGGGGTGTCCCAAAGTACGTCAGGGCGACGACAGTCGGAAAATCTGAAATACAGTTGGACTATCTGATATCTCAGTGCAGCACATTTTTCCGACGGAGCCTATGTCAACATCAAATATATTTTCCAAGTAGATCAAGTGAGAACAATACTTTCCTCAGGTAAAATCGAATCGAAACTGTCCTTTGCCAGGTAATATGTGTGTGTATGTATGTATGTACGTACGTACGTACGTATGTATGTCTGTCTGTCTGTCTGTCTGTGTGTATGTATGTATGTATGTGTGTGTGTATGTACGTATGTATGTCTGTCTGTATGTATGTATGTATGTATGTATGTATGTATGTATGTATGTATGTATGTATGTATGTATGTATGTATGTATGTATGTATGTATGTATGTATGTATGTATGTATGTATGTATGTATGTATGTATGTATGTATGTATGTGATGTATCCATTGTAATCATTTCTATCACAAATGTTTCTCAAGCTATCAGTATTTTTGCACATCCTTCACATTTCAAACCTTACCAATGTTGTTTCTGTTATCAATGTCTTCCGATAGCAACTCCCGCAGAAGCACAGCAGCAGAAGTTGAAAGGTGTTTACGAATTTCCAGGTGAAAGACTGGCTTTTTTAGTGGCATGTAGGTATGTTGGGTAATTAAAAGAGTGTCTCGATGCAGATTCTGAATGCAGGTTTTGTCATGGAAATCTTATTTTAATGAAAAATTTCCGCGCGCTTCGCGCGCATGTGTCACAGTTTTCACTCAATCTCATGACCATGATTAAGGTAACTATACATGGAACTATTCTGATCACAACACTTCCCGAAAAACGGAAATACATCTGTAAGCATCTGTAGGGGCCTTGTATCAATATGGAATTTTTCAATCAACAATTTGTAGCATGATGTGGAAGGTTGAAAGTAAGTTTCTTCCGTTATACATTTTTCAAAAATTTTTTGAGAGCACTTCACGCGCAACAATTATCGGTACAGATGGTGATTGTTATACACTTACGGCGAAACACATTCTGAAAAGCGTTTGTTAGCCCTTCACCCCTTTGCTTTACGTATCAGGTAAGTCTAATATCACCAAGTTTCTGCACCTATACTCTCCCTCCCGCCCATTCCCTATTGCTGGAAGCTGTTCGTATGAATTTTCGTTCACAATTGGTAAAAATACGATAGAAGTAAAGTGCCTGGCGTCCAACGGCGGATATAAGGAAAAGGGTCCTGTCAGCAGCTTAAGGCAGGGGCCCTAAACCTTCTCCTCGAAGGTGTGGTGGGAGGGGGGATTGAGGGAGTGAAGCCACTGAGCGGGGGAGGGTCTGGGAGGTGGGTTTCCTCCCTCCCAACTCCAATAAATTTTCTGTTCTTATGCGCGAAAATCAAGTATTTGAAGTTCGTTTTATGTATCATTTATTTATTGATTGGTTACGGTACTTACGAAAGATTTATTGCGAAATTAGTATTGATGCCTGAAATGTGATATTTATATTAAAAACAATATCACATACTTGTAACATACATTCACAAAATTAAAAGAACAAAACAAGAAACGTGAAAGTTATCTTCATAGACACCAGGGGCGTCAATCCGTATTCAAATGTGTAGGGGGGGGGGGGATGGGGGACATACATGACTTAGCACAAACCAATCCCTTTGGTTTTGAAGAGGAGGTGCCTTCCTATAGGTCCTTTCCTCCTCCCCCCTAATGATGACTGACGCCCTATTCTAATAACAGGCCCGTAGCCAGGAATTCTGATATGGGGGGAGGGGCACCGACACCTCATAGAGGGACACCGAAGAAGATTATGTTTGTTGTCAGTAGTACCACACATAGCTTAAAGGTATCTGTTTTACGTGTGCACATACGCGCGCCGAAGCGCGCGAAAATTTCACTCTTCTGATGGAAATTTTTCCCTCCGCTTGCAATACAGAGACGTAGAAATTCTCCACAAGTGAAGGGAACAAGACTATAATCACGATATATCTTCAGCTCAGCAAGCGCAGGTGAAGCCGGTTAAGTACTTTGCGAACGGCGAGGCGGGACCAGGGGCTGCCATTAGGCAGGCTTGGTGTGATCCAGTATGATTTTGTTAGGACCCAGAGGGAAATTCCCCGAATATGTGGCGAATTAACAATATGGAAACACTAGCTGGGAGCTTTGAGCAGGACTTTGAATGACAGTGAGAGCACACCAATGTCTTCACAGTTCACAATTCGGATGGTCGTTATCGTATTTCTACTTTGAACGAAATTTTACATGAAAAAAAAACAGAAAAAGTAAATTTTGGAATAAATTTTTGGTACGAGTAAATTTAGCTTCAAACCGTATAGTCGTCGCGGAGCGAATGTTACTCAAGGTACTAGATTACTACATGAAAGCCCCTTGATGTTCGGGATCTAATTTTGAGACGTCAACTAGCTTTGGCTGGAAGACTTCACTTGAATTTTTGTACTAATAATGTTCATTGGTGATATTACTTCGCTTGTGAGAACTGCGCGCGAAGCGCGCCGAAATTTTGCAAGAAAATTATTTACCACGGTAAAACCTGCATACAAACTCAACAAGGGGTGGTGGAAAGATAAGCCCGACGAAGGGACCCAGCTCCCCTAAGAGGTCCAGCAACCCAAAGCCCCGTCAGAAGCAATGGGTTACAGATTGGATACCGAACGCGAAATTTTGGGCGACAGGCGAAAACTTTGGGGTTCTGTTGAAGAAAAATTGAAAATATTTGGTTCCTATTAAGGGAAGTTAGAAAATTTGGGTTTCTATGGAAGAATCTGCCCTCTTCGTCCTAGACAGTTCCAATTCTCCCGACTAAGTTACTCCTTCCAAAACTGTGTTGAGCCCCTCCTTGTGCAGACACAAACCTAGTTTATTGCTTAAGGGCATATCCTGTTGGGCGTACAAGGCCATAATATGTAACATTCTCTGAGCATGCTGTGTATTGTGAGCTTTGATGTCAATCAAAGAGCATTCACCTATGACCAATTGAGAATTTTTCTTTCTCCCAACCAAAATGTATTTGAGGTGATGAGTGTCTGTCTTTCAGAACAAAACCAAGACGCCGGGAGACTGGTCGCGAGGGGATGCATCCTTCCACCACCCCTGGACATTGAGACACTTTGCGTTTCATACAAAAATGATTAACATGATGTTGAGTCTGAATTAAGAATCTTCCGGATCGTAAGAGAAAGAAGATGGAACTTTTTATGGATTCAATTTTGTGTTTTCCGGGAATCACACCTACACGAAAGAACAATAGCCTAATTGTGGAACCTGTACATTTATAAATTAAGCCAACATATCTGAAAAGGGTGTTAAATAAAGCTATATGTAACTGAAGATGAAGGCGCGCGTAGCGCGCGAAAATTTTTGTGATTTTAGAACAAAAATGTTACAGAGAACAGAATACGTTCATTATTATAACTCTTCTGGGATCACTTTTGGTTACAAATCGCTTGGTGCCATACCAGGGCCACCGTTTACACGTACTAAAATTTTATTTTCGATCGATTTTCCACGTAGGTGGGGGGCACAGTGGTCCGCACAGGGGAGGGGGCACGGCCCCCTCGTGCCCCGGCCTGGCTACGGGCCTGTCTATTAAGAATTATCATTTCAAAGTTAACATGACCATCATAGAGAGCTGCCAGGTGAAATACACGGAGTCCACGGAATTACTTCAAGATGTTATTTTACCATGTCCTAAAATAGCTGAAACCACGCTTCACAGCGTGGATCACTAGTTTGTCGGAGATCATGGACCCGACCAGGCCCGTTGCTTGGGTGACATGTTTGAGGGTGTGAAGGTGACCGTCCCAAATTCCGACTGGCTGGATGTTTTTTCCAACTGAGTGGAGGAGTGTAAATTGCACTTTGTTTATGAGCACTCTGCGTTTTGTATACAGCAGTGGGGGATCCTTCCTTTGTCATTTCATAAATGTGTCATTCTGGGGGAGGGGTATAAGGGGAGTGGCGACGACCCTCCCCTTTGAGAAATTTTTGTTAATTTAAGGCTGCTTGGGTGCAAAACGGTGCTATCTTTGGGATATTTTTCGAGCTGATCGTATATGGCTGGAAAAAGTCCATAATTTAGTGAATTCTAATTTTCCCGACTGGCTAGATGTTTTTACTAACTGCATTGGAGGGGCGTAAATTGCACCTTTTTATGCACCCTGCGTTTGTATAAAGCAGTGGGGATCCTTCCTTTGTCACTATATAAAGGTGTCATCCTTGGGGAGGGGTCTAAGGGGAGGGGCGTAGCCTCCCCCTTTGAGATTTTTGTTAATTTAAGGTTGCTTAGATGCAAAATGGTGCTATCTTTGGGATATTTTTGGATTTGATCGTAGTATAGCAAAGGTGTGAAGGACTAGCAAGGGCTTTTTCAGAATGCTTTTTAGTCGTAAGAGTATTAACAATCACCATCTACACCGATAATGGCTTTGGTGAAGCGCTCTGTAAAAGGTTTTGAAAATGTTTAACGGCTACAAAGTACTTTCAACCTTCCACATCATGCTACAAATTAGACTGAATGCAGTGGCGTACCCAGGATGTGTCTCAAGAGGGGGGCATGCAGTATGTTGTGTGACCGCGGGTCTCGGGATGGGTCTAAGGGGAGGGGGCACCCCTCCCCTTTGAAATTTTTCGAAAAATTAGGTGTCCCTACATGCAATCTGGTGCCACGTATGTTACCTTTTCAAGTAAAGTCTGTGTTACGTTTTTTTAGGAACTAAAAAATAGGCATTAGTGAGGGGGCATGGCCCAATGGGGTGTCCCCCCTCCCCTCTGAAGATTTTTGAAAATTAGGTGTCCTTACATGCAATCTGGCCCCAAATATGCTACCTTTTGAAGTAAGATTTGCGTTAAAAAATTTACGTATTTTTAGGAACTAAAAAATAGGCATCAGTGAGGGGGCATAAAAAATTTACGTATTTTTAGGAACTTAAAAAAATCGGAATAAGTGAGGGGGGAATGGCCGAATGGCCCTCCCCTCTGCGTACGCCACTGACTGAATGATCCAATATTGATGAGAGGCCCCTTCAGATGTTTGGAGATGTATGTCTGTTTTCGGAGAGTGTTGTGATCAGAATAGTTCCATGTATTTACCTTTGTAATGGTCATGAGAAGGAGTGCAAACCGTGACGCATGCCCGCGAAGCCCGCCGAAATTTTGTCATTAAATAAGATTTCCCTGACGAAATCTGCATTCAGAATCTGCATCGAGACACTTTGCCCAACAAACCTACATACCACTCAAAAAGCCAGTCAAATAGAGCCACGACACTACTCTTTTACGCAAATGTGGGGGGGGGGGGCATTTGATATTGTGTCCCCCACCCATCGAAATGTGGGGGGACTTGTCCCCCGTCCCCCCAGGACTGACGCCCATGCTAATAGACACATACATACACACACACAAGCAAAAGCACAGTCAAAACATTCGGGCATGGTTGATCCACCTATTCAATTAATACCAGGGGTGTTGGGCTTCATGCAAAACCCTGGTGCAAAACAAAAACAATAAAAAACACTACATAATAAATGTTGATCATATTTATTCATGAATTGAATTAATGAACTTTTACAAATTTATTTATGAATTGAAAGTATGGAATATTATAGGTTTGTTTGTTCTGGGGATTCTTAAAACTACACACCTTGCATTCAGAACTACAACTTTGCATGACTCCAAACCGCTTTAGGGGATCAGAAAACGTTGACATAGAAATTTTTTTCCAAAATTCGAAAAGGTCAAATTTCAAGTGAAATTTTCGTCTGTTGACCCCCCCCCCCCCGAAGTTTGCATGAATGGAAAGAACATCCTGTTTCCAACAAAATAAGCTGTACACTATGGCTGTGGGGCAAACCTAACTCGAGATATAACTTTCTGAATCATCATGACAAAAATTGTCACGTTGACCCACAACGGGTTCACAAACACTTGTAGACCAGGGCCGTAGTCTGGGCGAAATCTCTACGGGGCAGTCCATGGCATTAGCTAAGTGGAGCACCAAGTGGCGTGCCTACAGATAGTTGACAGACGAAAGGGCCCTTCCTTTTTACCTGTGCATGAATGCCATCCTGGAGGAGGGTGGCTGAGGAAAGGGGTACATGTAAGACCTGGCTTATGTGCAAAATTGTGCTATCGTTTGCAAAGCCTTGGACTGAATATATCTTTACGATTTTTCATTATTTAGTGATACTCTTCCTATTTTTTTGACTGAGCGTAGGTCAAGACTTGCGCTCTAAGAGAAGGGGGATGGCACGCTGTGACACTCTGTACTCTTTGGGAAATTTTTGTCATTGTGAGGTATCTTAGATGCAAAATGGTGCTTACTATCTTTGAAATTTTTCATAAAGTGTTGAATTGATTATATGTTTAGGGATCTTCATTATTTACTGTGATATTTTTCTACTTTGGTAGGGTGTAATTGAAAGAGATGTTGCCTCCGGGGAGGAATGACACCTACACTCTTTCAGAGATTTTTCTTTGTTCTAAGTTTTCCTAGATCTAAAATGAGATTATCTTAGGTAATTAGCTTTGGACTGAAAACATGATCTGCAGTTCTAATTATTTATTGAATTTTTCGGCTGTGGCATGGCATCCATATAAGGTTAGTACCCGGTGCGGGCTAACCTGGTGCTTTTAGTACGACACTGGGGGAAAACCACCATCGGTTAGCGCATAGCCGTGGCATAGGCATGGATGTAGGAGCCCAAGTTGATTGGGGGGGGGGGGGGCAGTAGCGACTTGCCCGAAAAATATAACCAAAAATTTTCTCCACATGCGTTCAGCATGTTTATGTACATATCATATAGGCATGCATCGGTTATCACACTGCATGCCAATTACATACAATCATTTGCAGTGCTTTTACCTTACATATTGATTATAACTTTCGGGATTTCTCGTCGTGGGGGTGGGGCATGCATTATGTTGTGTGATCGCCGGCCGGTGGGAGGGGTCTAAGGGGAGGGGCGTCCCCCTCCCTTTTGTGAAAATTTTTGAAAAACTAGGTGTCCTCACATGCAATCTGGTGCCACATATGCTACCTTTGAAGTAAAATTTGTGTTAAAAAATTTCGTATTTTAGGACACCCTCTCCCCTTAGAACCCTCCTCAGGCAGGCGATCACACAACAAAATGCATGTCCCCACCCTCATGAGAGAAATCCTGGCTACGCTACTGATTATTATAATTATTATTATTGAAACGACTTCCCCAAAAGTCTTTGGTATACACCGACAAGTGTAGGGTTAGTCCCCAATAAAACATGTGGGGCCAAAGCATACTTCTGCCCCACTTTTCAAGAACGAAAACCCAATATTAAAGTAATTGTGAAATATGTCAAAATTTTTCAAAGAGATATCAAACTTTTTCAATATATGAGCTTCAAAAACTACCCAAAATGTACCACCCCTAGAACTGCGGTAAAAGACCAGCTAAAGACCCATGGTCTCTGGTAATAAACATAAACTGATGATTGCTCAGAACGACATAAGTGAGCATTTACGTGATATGGACGAACAATGCTGGATTGCTAACTCACAATATAAAAAATATAGAAATTCCACATTGAACTACAATTTGGAATCTCCTTTCTAAACTTCCTTTCTAATCATTTGTTCGCAGTATTTCTGTAAAGTTAGATGAGGTTTTTGTATGCCGCCTGTTGCAGTGGATAAATTCAGAGTACTGTTTTGCATGAGGGCAAGTGCAAACTAGCGTTGAAAGGAGGTATATGGGATAAATTTCATTAATGTGTTTTAAAATGCAGAATTTTAGGTCAGCCTTATTTAAGTGCTTCTTAGTTTTTAGTGCTTTTGAAGAGAGAGTATAAGGTAAAATGCCTTACATGTGTTGAGAGCTCAAATTGAATATTCCTCTACTTTGCTTTAGCCATATTCGTTGTTGTTTCTTAGAAACAAAAGGCTTTACACTGGCAACTTGTCGCATGCCCTGTTACAATCTACTCCTATAGGCCTATACACTGGGGTTGATGGCAAAACAAACTCTCTTTCATAAACTTTTTCTATCACTTTTTCCGTGATCTTCTGAAATGCAATCATGATATTACCCATTCTTATTGAAGGACACGACTATGGTAAGTAAAGTATGGATCTCGAATAAATTATCCACAAAGTGCAAAAAGCATATCAACATGCTCCGGTCTTCTTTACTTGTGCAAAGAAAGGTTTTGTACGGAATTGAGCATTATTATGCAGTGTGATCACCTTGAGGTTTTTGCACAGGCCTGTTATCAATGACCATATAATCAGGGTTATATCCGAGTCCACCCAGGGAGCTGGAAGACCAGCTCCCTGGTGCACCGAACCCGATTCTGAGCCAATTTTGAGTTCAGTAACCCCATTCTTGTCAATTCCGAGGCTGACCATTTGACAATGTAGCATATCGTACCAATGGTTTTCATACTATTTTCAGATGCAGTTACTTAAAAAGATCAGTTTAGGAGCGAATTTCATAGTCGAGCCACCTTATAATTTAGTTGACTCGTGTATGACCATTTATTTATAAGAATGTGTACCAATAGCAATTGAATAGGTTCCAAGTCTATCTTTGAACTAATTCCGATTCCCGGACTCTATTCTGGACCAATTCCGAGTCTAGTCAAATCCGAACTCGAGTTTGGAACTGAGTCTGAGTCCGGACTCGGGCGTTACATCCCTGTGTGCATCCTTTAAATTGGGCAACACAAGGAGTCTGGGCTTCCCTTAGGAAATATTTGAAAAAAAAAACACATTAAGATGCAATTTACTGGAATGTGACAATCAAAATAAGTACACATAAACGTTGGAGTGCAGCTTTGGGGTCGTCTCATAAAAGAAAAGAAAAAGAGTTTGTGGCCCTCTGGATCCTCACCTGGTAACATAGGATAAAGAACGTTGGTATTAAGAAAATGAGGTGATAACAATCTGGTCTCAATTCGGTGAAACATTGCTAAAAGAAGACATATTACCTATGTGCAGGTAAAGGTTCGAAGTGTTATCGTATATCAAAAACTTAAAAGAGTTACTTACATTTGACAACGTCAAAGACCAGGATACTCAGGATCACAGATACTTTCAGACATAGCTTCATTTTCGCTAACGATGGAGGTTTTCAGCTAAGCAACTTGTTCGCAGTACAACCTCAGAATGGTTCAACTGAACAGTGATTTGAGGATTTATAAGTTTCACTTGATAGCTTCTCAGCATAGCGTTTTTACGAGTTTAAATATTTTGATAAAGATTCCTCGCAAACATAAACACAAAAATCAAAGTTGAGGGCAAAAGGGCAACTGATGGTAAGGTAAGAAGAAAAAGTAAGCTCAAAGGCTTAGTAATTCCATTCCTTGCTGAAAAGAAATGCTTTCTCTCACTGAAGTTAATCCATCAAAGTTATCCTTCTTGAGGTATCCTGTTCTACGATGTTTTAAAAAATTGACCTCTGGTGACCTCACATGTCGTTTGACCTCCGCCTAACACAATGGCCCTCTTGTAAACAATGTGGGCCGTCTGCATGCTACGTATTAGATACCTCACAGTTACATACGAGATGTCACAGTTTGACCTCTTATGACCTCAAATGACCTTTGATCGCCACCGAAAACAATTAGATTATTATCTATTGGGGAATCCACATGCCAACTATAAGATCCATCAAGATTATTACCCTTTATGAGATATCGTGGTTACGAGGTTTTCACCATATGACCTCTAGTGACTCCAAAATGACGTTTGACATCCATCAAAAACAAAAGGGTTTTGGTAATCAGAATGTGGCATCCATATGCTACGTATGTCATTCCTCTGTGTTACCCTTCTTGAAATATCATGTTTACAAGCAGGTTACAAGGTTTCCTTAGTTTCACATCCGATGGCCTCAGATGATCCTTGAAAAACGGGGTTATTTATATTAAGTATAACGCAGCAACATTCCAAGTATGAAAGGCATTTATAATTCCTAACTTGAGATAGATTGTTTTAGAGGTTTTCGGTTCTTGACCTCTGGTGACCTCAAACGACCTCTGGTTTCCACCAAAACAATAGGGTTTTCCCTCTCAATATGAAAAATCTTTATCCCAAATGATTAGTAATAGAATACAAACATTGAATAACAAAACTTGAAAATATCCATTAAAGACAAAAGGGTTTTCGGACGACGGCCATCCACTTAGTGTGATTTTGCACAATACGGTAATCCCTAGAAGTGACAGAATGAGATTACCCTACTCGAGTACTCCTCCTCTTTCATACCTTAATCTATTTAATTCCGTAATCTTACTTTCAAACGCTAAAACTTGCCTGGTTGGTACCTATTGTTTTACTTTTACTTTCTCTTAGTTTCTTATATTATTTATATATTTATTTTTTAGTGTTGTTTGTATGTATATATTTTGTAATTTAACAGTGCCTATTGTTGTTTGTTCTGTTCTATGCGAGCATTCAGTTACCCTTTGTGGGGTTTAAAAAAGTTGATCTCATCTTATCTTATCTTACATAAAAGCTTAAATTTGCCGTCAAAATGTGTAACCGAACACTTTTCACTACACCATCAACCTACAGGTCATTCGTAAGCTATTTAAGTGTACTATAGTCACAACATCTTTCAAACAAGTCCATTGTTAGGTAATTAAAATTTGAATTGATAATTAATATTCCAGAGTTTTGCTTGTAAAAAGATATATTTTTTTCTGTTTAATTCTGTTCTTGCAATGGTACCAACATTCAGTCCTCCATAACGACACCAGTTTAGAGGTATGGCCCACTGTCTGTTTTTGAGATGTATTGTTTATGAGCAGTTTACCAGGTTGCGTAGCTTTACATCTGCAGACCTCAGATGTCCACCAAAACCAATAGGCTTCTTTCTTTTAATAAATCTTTACATATATTCAATATGAAAAGGATCTATTATTCCTGTCTTGAAATATCGTGTTTACAAGTTTGTCACTTTTTACCTCTCTGACATAGTAAAATGACCTCTAGGCTTTATTAAACCAATAGGAACCTTCCTCGCAATATGACAAATCTATCACTGTCACCATCTAACTTCAATTGATATTTAGGAAAAGCGTCGAAATATATTTTTCTGAACTTTAAAATGAATTATAGCAACCCAGTTACATGTGACCCAAGCGAAATCTAAAGACATTTTACAGTTGCACCAAACTTTCTAAAATCACATGAACATTCAGTGGCTTACCAAATAAATAAAAGGGATTTGTGCCATCCAGATGCTTCTCACAAAAATAAAATACATACTTCTCTTAACTTTACATCAATCTAAGTGGGCCAGTAGATGAAGCTCATTCTTTTCTGTCGTTCTACAGATTATTTTTAAAACAACGTCAGAAACTTTTTATGTAAATTAGAATTACATTAGCTTTCTTTCATAGTTTGAATTTGTATAGGTGAATAGTGACAAGCCTGCCTCCATACCTGACAGGCTAATACAGACATACTTGGCTTTCTGTCAAGGACGGGAATATAAATTGTTTAGTAGTTCTCTTGTATTTGTCCCCAAAATGCTACGGTATGTTGAACTCGACAACTTTGGAGGTGTGCCGATTTTGTCGAGCAGACGGGTGTTCACAATACAGTCCATGTTAGCGTAGGAAGGGATCAGTCGACCGCCATGAGTGATCGGATTTTGCCCTCAGTGACGTACATATTCCACAAGTAGATTGATAGATTGAAAGAGGCTCTTTCCAGACAAAAGCCACCCTATTTTTTGTTACTACTTTTTCTCTTGAGACATGCCAAGTATATCAAATATGCTTTATCAAGGAACTATGGTAAACTTTTGGGTAAAAGTTTGTCCATGTTCTCCCCCCATCACACCAAAAAACCTGGCTAGGCCCCTGAAAACATTATGTCAGAAGTTCACATTAGCTTTAATCATTGCATGACCACTTAAAGACACTTGAATTGTATCAAAAGGGGCTTAACTTCTCATGAATTGGCAAATTGTTAATGTTGGATAAAGCACATTTTTCAATACAGAAAGATATGACAAAGCTCAAACCTAGGCTTACCTACAAGGATGTGGATCTTGGGTTTCACGTTAGAGGGTCTCCCCCTCACTTTTTGGAAAGGAAAAAATCCACTGGGTCTTTACCCTCACACGTATTACAGGACTGGATTTAAAAATATGGGGCCCTGGGCACGAACCATTCGTGAGGGCCTCTTGAACACCTATTGGGCTCTTTAGAAACAAAAACATGTTTGATGTCTAGAAATGTAGGTACTCAATAGATCAAAGCCAAAATTATGATAGCCTACATTTGCCCTCCTTTGTGTTGGGGCTTCTGGATTTAGGCTGGACGGAAATTCTCTTGAAGGTTTTAAAAGATATGATAGCCCAGTTTGTGGGGCTCATTTGTTTCGGGGCCCCTGTGCATGTACCGCGGCCCTGTTTTTATACAGCAAAACATTAAACTAAAATGAAAGAAGAAAAAAGAGAGGAAAGATATTCGGAGAGAATTTGAAAAAGCCCAATCTAGTCTTACTGGACAATTAAAAGTCTCTTCATTAAGTTTTCTAACCCATACTCCGATTTAAGAAATAGCAATTTCGGCAACCCTTAGACAAAGGCATATGACTTCACGTAGTTGCATGGAATAGTGCTGGGTACACTGCTCTTTTAAATAATCTGTATAGGGTACATGTCGATCATAATTAAATCATCGTTAATGGTTTCAAATACCCGGGTATTACAAACTGGGATAGCGCCAAAATTTGACGACGTGAGGGGGTAATCTCCCCGAAGAGGAGGTGTCAGCGACTCCAAGCCCAGACAAAGGTGTGGGTTACGGGAAGGGTGGCTTACATATCTAAAGCAAAGTTCCGGCGTCGACGGTAACAGGAAATAAATATGCAAAATTTACGGAAAAAAGCAGTTTTTCTTGAAACAGACATATAATATGATATTGCTAAATAATAATGCTGGAGTATTCTTGTATTAGAATATTTCTTCAGCCACGTGCCCCAAGGTGTGTTCCAAGTTTAAAGTTTCGTCGGTGTAGTAGCCTGCTGTAAGCAGGATATTGTTGAGTTTTATCAGCTACAAGTACAATTTTTAAGATGTCATCTTATCTTCAGAAATATTCGTATATGTGCATCTTCTCAAGCCGTTGATAGACATGAATAGTCAGTAGCCGTGAACACCATGTGACCTTCTTATGAATAATAATTTATCCCGCATTTTTGGGGGATTCGTGTAAAGGAAAACTGGACGAAGGTTTGCATACTCTGTATTAGTCTTGTTCAAGACTCTAGTTCATTTTCGTCCACCACATATCTGGCTGTGAAGCATATGTACCAGTGCGCCCTCTAAATCTACTCAGACTCTCAGAACTTGTTCTGAGAGTTCAAGAGTAGATTTAGAGGGCGCACTAGTCAAGTCATTTTGGTACATATGCTTCACAGCCAGATATGTGGTGGACGAAAATGAACTAGAGTCTTGAACAAGACTAACTCTGTATTAAGAGAATATATACAGGAGGTGTATTATGATTTCTGAGAAAGCGCCATCTATTAGAGGCCGCTACAGAGTCTGCTCCGCAGGCTATCGGTGTAACAAATCACGTGAGCTAAATCATGGAAGCGTAGAAAGCAGATTATGCTACATAAAACTCTGTCATACTTAAACTCTTATCCTCAGACTGACTTTCGGTAGACTTGCCTGACAACGAAACAGAGAGCAGTCTAAATTTCAAAGTAGCGGGTGCAGCTAACCAAATTTATAAACAAAAATTTCAATTGATTGCTTTGCTTTGACAGTCTGCAGTCTAATGAAGCATCATTTTCTTCATGAGAATAATAGATGTATTTGTTATGACATTTATATTCAAAACTTTGCTGGGCACCTACAGTATTCAAGATGTAAATCATCACCGGGACTACTGCTCAATTACTTATAACACAAACACACGCGTGGCTTATTGAACCCTCGTAAAACTGTCCGATGAGGAAATATTGTTTTAAGCGATATGACCATATTCACATCACACATACTGCACAAACCTGCATAAAGTATTTAGTAGCTATCAGCAAGATTTTGGACGAAACAATGACTACTTAATATTGTGATAGGCTTCGGATTTATCATTGATGCAGATAAGGCGGTTATACATTTACAAAGCACTAATGGTTTATTCCTTCTTTAAGTATAGACGTCAAAATCAAGACTTCAAAAAAGAACTGTTTGTACACAACTGAAGATACTGGTTCTAATCAATCTAGTAAAAGTCATTCCTCATCCTCTTGAAAATATTAATAAACTTACGCTTACTTGATTAGCAGTACGGAAATGTCTGAATTTCTTCACCTCAGTTTAGGTTTACGTAGTTTCTGCATGAACTGTTTGTCTGGAAACCTCTGAAAAGGTTTCTAACTTATACCAAAGAGTGACCTGGTTTTACAATAAGTTATGAATACCTTTAGTGTACTTACATTATATTCAGTGTCACATGTCCCGTTATGTCCAATGTTGCCATGTAGACGGTTTTCAGGCCCAACTGGACGGTTTTTTAAATGCTTGGCGGTTGATTTAAGGCTCAGG
This sequence comes from Holothuria leucospilota, assembly GCA_029531755.1. Lineage (NCBI taxonomy): Eukaryota > Metazoa > Echinodermata > Holothuroidea > Aspidochirotida > Holothuriidae > Holothuria > Holothuria leucospilota. Next base: position 8,277,293 of record CM055964.1, read on the forward strand.
CGGGTTGTGATTTTTGTTAATTGAGCATACTTTTGGGCAGGTCTTCCATTAAGGGAAATTTCCTTACCATGTACCCATTTTCTTGTACAATAACCACTTCACTTTGTAAACACTAATTATAGTTCATCTTCATGTGAACAAATGTCGTCCAGCACTCTACCCCGCGGAGCGGACTCTGTTTGCTCAGCTCCTCAGCTTCCCAAACCACCAAATTTTTAACCAGTCTTGAGGCCACATATTTCTATGAATATCCAAAAGAATTTGTTCAGTATTCACTTTGGCAGGCGTTAGGGATATGACTGAACAAGGAATATGCCGTACAGCCTGCTACGTAGGCAACCAGCACTCTCTTTGTACGTCTTTGTCTTTAGGGTGTTCAATGGTTAGTTCTGTATGTCACTCGGGCCGTGAGGCTCACTCTTGCTGTTCCCCAGATTCCATTTAAACGTACTTGTGTGGTTCTCGCAAAACAGGCCTTAGTTGTTTTCGAAACTAAACCTTCATTGAGTTAAAAGAACAGAGTAGCCTAGCCCCACAAATTTCACAAACGCACAAACAAAATTCTAATCGTAATGTCAGATTTTTTTCTAAATATGTGAAGAAAATAGTTTCAAGGGTTTTCCAGTATTGTATAGTTAGCCTAACCCACATAAAGATCATGTTTTTTGATGTTGGGGAAATATTTTTGAAAATTCTTTCTTGACATTTTCATACAGTTGGGTATTGTGTTTCAAAGTATTAGTTACATTACTCTACAACTATCAGCACAAGTGTGTTGAAATTTGCGGGGATATACTGCAAGGACTGACGAAAGACACAAGACTTGCACAATATACTAAAGACAGTGTATACGAAGAAGGAGATGAGTCGAATTATTTTCATCTCTTCGTCCACCTTTTAAGTCAGTTACGAAGGTCACAGATCACTAATGTCTTATACTGCTAATGAATATTGGTCGAAAAGGGTCGTATCTGCATGTTTCACTACAGACTGAACGTTCAGGTGGATAAAAGGGCAGGAATTTCCAAATATGAGCGATTTTAGGCGAGTTTTTCTGAAAAACTGGGTCGGAAATAGTCTGAGCGACGTGACAACACTGGGTATATATGGCAACCCTAAAATCTTTTATGTAGCCTATCCTTAAGCTAGTACAAATGTTTGAATGACAGTGACCGTTCTATAAATTGAAGTTCGCAAGCATGGATCATCCAATAACAGTAACCAACGCCTGTAAGATACTAACGATATCTAAAGATGTTCTATAAGCTAGCATTGAATGGTCAGTGTTGGTAACTGTTGTTAACCATCGTGTATTTTCTGCATGGCGAACCGCAATGACCTCAATTTGATTGAAATTGAATGAACGAATAAGCTACTGCTGAAAACTCATGTGCAGACACAAACTTATTGTCATAGCCCCATATACTCGAGTCCACCTCAACCAATTCCGGCCCGGAATTCCGATTCCAGTGGCCACCATTCCGAGCCGACTCCGAGTCCAGTACTATCCGATTCCACTGAGGTCCATCAATTCCTGCCAATTCCGAGATTGTAGGAAGCTGCATCTGAGCCACCGAGGCGAATTTGCCACTACGATTCTGATAGTCTCATTCTTTAACTTACGTAGCCACAAGGCTGCATACCGACTACCGTACAGAGAAAAAAGTGGCATCCCGAAATCCCAAGATTTTAGGAAATGGCATTCTAAACTTCTAAAACACAGGTACCAGTTGCCACTACGATTGTGCGTCTACCCAGACTCCGCAGAGTGTGTTCAGAGAATTTTATTTCACTCCCTCTGTAATCAGATCTCTACGTGTTACTGTTCCACAAAGTTATTCACTTCCAGGGCGGACGTGCAATCAAGGCGGTAGACTCAACGTTAGGCACAAATCAGAGGCCACCAGCAAAGTAAGGGACAAAAAAGGAGGAATAAGACTTTATGCACGGAACGCCCTTTATGATGGAACAGATTTGCAGGGGCGGATCCAGAAGGGGGAGTCGGCGAAGTCCGGACCCCCTCAAATTTCCCGATATTAACTTTTTAAAGTTGAAATTTTCTCGGGGAAGCAAAAACGATTACATGGGGCGGATTAATGCGGTTACCCTTTCTCTTCCAAGATTCTACAGTATATTGTCGAAATAACGACCAAACTTTTCTTCGCGCGTTCGTTGTCTTTCATATTTGGGATTCAAATAGCAGACTAGAAACCTTACCTAAACTTGACATACGTAGCCAGTGTATACTGTGTGTGTGTGTGTTTTTTTTTTTTCTTTTTCCTGAATTTAGCGTTCAGTCCGGATGGGTTTTCCTTGTATATGTGGTACGATACCAAACGGAGGCCTGGCCGTTTTGTTGGACAGGAGGACAGAGTACCATGCATGTTATCCTCTTAGGGGTCAGTTGCCTCGACAGTTGATTTAATATGCTCTCTAGAGGTGATGAGAAGACAATTTTCCAATTGTCATTTCAGCCACCCAATTCGCCCTCCTCCCATCGTCGTCCTTGCCGCATCCTCACTTTTGGAGAAATGATGTCAAGCAAATGTGCCCGGCTTAAGCGTGTGGGGAAATATTTCAGGAGGCGGCGACAGGCGTATCTCGTGAAATTTTTCCATTTTGACAAAAAAAAAGACAACATATGACGTAAATTTTACTCTGAAAAAATGACATATTTTGCTCATGTGGTTACCAAATCTTGACTCAGCATTATACAACTATGCTCACCGGTGCTCCCACCCTGCTGCAAGATTCCTGGCTGTAAAACACTTTTCCTTTCACATATGATATGTGCTGGATTAAGGGTCAGTACGGTTTATGCTACCTCAGGATGTAAAAACTAGAGAACTTCGTTAAACCATACGTTTCATTGGTATAAAATGATGAGCAAAGCAGAGATGTTTTTTCCTACAATGGACTTTTTTTTCGAATAAAGTTTGTCAAGCGTATCTTTTCTCGTGCAAGTTTAAATGTCTGAATCAATCATGAGATATCAAAATATTGTTAAGATGTAACTTAGAAGCCTGTGAAGTACAACTTCCTGCATTTCAGTCTTGAAGTAATATGTGGAACGAATTTCATTGGTTTGCTATGTGCCGACTAATGGTGAATGCTTAGATGGTGAGACTGTCTTCGACCCGTCCCCCTCCCATGTTAAAAAGAAGTTACGACAGTCACAATAGCATTGCATCTAAACCAACTTGCATAATGAAATCCTCGAAAACGGGAATCTTTCCTCAAAGGACGACTCCGAAAAAATCACTAAATAATAGGAATTTCTAAACACAGGGGCGGATGCAGGTTTTGACTAAAGGGGGGGGGGGGGTTTGCGATATAGTTACAATCTAAGCGGAGCGCCACCATAAGTTGGCGCGAAGCGTACAGAGAAAATTTTTGGTCCAGAAGACCCCCAGATTGCAGGAAATGGCATTTCCCACGCCTTTCCTAGGCTCTTTGATCCGTATAAAAACAAGCTTTCCATTGAAATTCCCTGTGTCAGAAATTTTATGATAAATGTCCTGTCAGAAAGTTGTCTCCCTCCTTGTGAGAGATGCATACTATACAGCCCGATAACGATCTTGGGCGTCAGGAGTTCGGAACATTCAGTCATTTGTTGTGCTCTCTCTAGGCACTCACAGTGACTCACTCAAAGTTGCTCGCTTGTGCTCAATAAAGAAAACTTGGTTTCTCTTTTTGAAATCTTCTGAAAGTATTTTGGTATGGGGCCTTAAAATTAAACTAGTAGGCTTAATCGCATGCATGGGATTTTTGGTTGTCTCGTTATCTAAGCGGAGCGCGACCTTCGGTTGGCTCGGCGCCAGGGGTGGTGCCAGGATTCGCCCGACCGGGGGGGGGGGGCAGACTCCCCGACGGCGGGCCAGCGACCCGAAGCCCCGACAGCCATGACTGTCGTCGAGGAATTGGTGAGGAAGGATTTGAAGAAAACTTGTGTATTAGATTATGACATTACGGGGCATATATTTCATAATATTTGTAGATACTAGAGATATATATTTCCGCCCTGATTTATCGTTTTTCCTAGAATCTAAACTGTGAAATTTCAAAGCGCGCCAAGCGCGCGAAATTTTGTGGATAGGCCTACACTAAAAAGAATCTGTACTTATTTGAAGCATATATATGGGTCAATTGTCAAGGCGGTTGGGCCATATCGGGCATAACCTACGCTGAACTTCCCCCCTCGAGTCACTAGCAGTACCGCACGACAGACACAAGAGAACATTAACTAGGTTTAGCAAAATAAGATGAAATGACCGACATTTACATAAATCCATGTATTCTACTTATATTAAGTTACTTGAAAAGGTGGAAAGGGTTTGTACTATATTTAGCTATTAGTAACGGAACTGAGGAAGAGTGGGCCAAGTGGACCGAAAATTTTGGATTTTATCGCAGAAATGACCCTTTTGAAAGCCAAAATAAGTAAACCGACCAGGTCGGTAGCGACAGCATTTTCCCGACAGGGGGCCGGATCATGCAGTGACCCGACAGCCCCTATTTCGAAGGGGTGGTAAGGAGGGGATATGAAGGAGCCTAAATATTCCAAGTCATTGCAGGGCATATTTTGCATAATATCACTGAATACTTCATGAGCCGAGTTGCGCACTGATAGTGTACTTTTGAATCTGAAACGTAAAATTGCAAAGCGGGCGAAGCGAGCGAATTTTTTTTTTTGCACAAAAAATATATGTAATCATTAAGAACAAAAAGAAAAAAGAAAAACTGTAGGGGTTGTAGACCATATCAGGGATAACATACATTTTATCGAAACCACTTGGACTACCCTATGCAAGGGCGTAAGCTGCATTTGGCATGGGGAGGTGCACATTTCAGGTAGGTGGAACCAGGAAGAATATCTAAGCGGAGCGCCAGCATTGCTTGGCGCGGTGCATACCAGAAAATTTTCGGTTTTTAAATCCCCCAGATGGCCGGAAACAGCATTTCAGGAGACTTAAGCCACATGTACCCAGCCTTAAAAAAAAGTGATCCCCTGTCTGCCGTTTCTCAATTTACTTGAAATAGTACACGAATTGTTAATGCATGTCTTTTTTATTCAAATTAAAATGTCGCAATATTCATATTGTAGATTGATGGGTATTCCCAAGGCTTTCAGACTTTGACCTCCGCTGACCTCAAATGACCTTGACACAGATTAAGAGCTCAGTTATATTCTCATGTGCATCTTACATGTCAAATAGTAAATCAATGACCTATTTTCCTCTTCAGATATCATTCCTACCAGGGGCGTCGTGCAAAAATAATTTTTTATGGGAGGGGGGGCTATGAGCGGTGACTGTCCGAAAGACTATCTAAGTGGAGCGCCACCATCAGTTGGCGCGGAGCGTACAGAAAATTTTGAAAAATAGCGACCCCTCAGACAGCCGGAAATGGCATTTTCCAGGTTTGTTAGTAGAATCAAAGCAGCCGTTTTTTTGAATTTTCGTTTTGCAATAAAATTTTCACTTTATCAATAAAAAAGTTAGCAAATTGCAAAACGATCAGAAAATTGCCATATAAAATGTAAAACTACCATTGCATGAAATGCAAGCTAATAATTGGGAAATGAGCTTCTATGCGAGGACGTATCATAAATCAACAGTAAGAACGTAGTTCACCTTTCTTCCTCGAAAAACTGTCAAAAATTGTAAGCTGCGTTTTACGTTTCTCCGCTCGCCATAATTGTTTCTAATCACTGTTCCTCAGTGCGTGCGCAGGTGTAAGGTGAGGGCAGACTGTGAATCACCCGACTGACATTGAGAAAAGTTAACTGGTTAGAAACAAAATGATGCCTCCTTCTGGAACAAGGGCGTAGCCAGGTATTTGTCAAGGAGGACCAAGTCCATAGACAGACCAGGGAGCTGTTATTTGGATGGAGATAGATCACTTTGAAGTGAGGTTTGTGCCGCCAAGGTCACTCAGTAATCCATCCCTTGTATCTTTCTTGACATTTCTTTAAGACTTACAATGGATTAGGAAGTTAACACAAAAGGGATTTGTCGTCTGCTAAATCTACAGTAAGACTGAGGGTTTTCCTCCACTGCCACAGCATTGCCAGTCGTCAAGGAAAATAAAAAATATTGCATCTTTCGACGCTCGGCGACGCGCATGACAGTATATCAGTTAGGTTTTATGTCGAAATATGAACAAGAATCTATATCTGGTTATTTCTGGAAACTTCCGGAAACTTTTCATATTGTTGTAACAAAAGCTAGACTTATACCTCGTCAACTCATTTGCATACGGTATCTTGTATGAGAAAGGGCTAACTGTATTCTTTTAAATTCAACTGAACAGCCGTTTCGAGTTTATTAACACCTGCTCTAAACATGTTGGCGGCACAAACCTACACATCAAAGTATTGTTCTGCGCAGGCCATTTGTTAAAGGATTACGTGACTTGAATGATATCGCAAGGTGAGTGCCATCAAATTGGAGCCACCAAACAAAGGGAAAAATGCCTTTGCTCCAAATAAACGGCTTATCGTTGGTAATCTCCCCTCGATTTAGTGGGTCTTAAAGTATTAGCATAAATTAAACTTTACGTTCTATCTCCATCCAAATAACAGCTCCCTGGACAGACTGTCAGCGCTCCGCGCCACCATGGGTTGGCGCGGAGCAAGAAAATTTTGGCCCGAAATGCCTCCCAGATCGCTGGAAATGACACTTCCCAGGCCCATTTACCAGATATAAATGGGGAAATACCAGCATTATTGTAAGAATTAAACTTCATAAAATACCAAAATATGCCCGGGGGGGGGGTGACTGCCCTCTTCCTCTCATTGGCTTCGCGCTTGCGCAATGACCAATATGAAGGTAAATACCTTTATAAATATATGATTTACCGTTTTTCTCAGAAACTACTGTTATTTGTTTAGTGGTTAACCTTCAAAAGAAAAACAAGTTTTAATTGAGGGCCGCAAGGTCTGATTTTTCGCTGTCCTGGGGGAAGGAGTGTCCCAATCCCCTTTGGAAAAGATTTGCTTTTGGAAAGCAGGCTGAGATGCAAAATGGTGCCACTATTTTTAAAACATCTTGAAGCATATTAAAACACGCATGACGGCCAATCGGGAGGAGGGAAACGGTGCGCCTTTTGCTCGGCCAGACTCGGTCAGACTGCTTCCGACTTTCCCCTACTAGCTGATTGTCCACCGACTACGTACACTAGTTCGGTATTAACGCTCATAACATATAAGTAGCTATTCACATAATTAAAGGTGATCGGTCGTCTTGAAATATTGTTTGTGACGTCAGCCTTTTCTTGACATGTTTCTGAGGCGTCACTGTTCAACAGATACACCGTACAAGCGTGGTATAGCTAATCGGTAAGCAAAACGAGACGGCATGTAGCTGCATACCTACTAGGTATACCGATGTCATCATAGCTACTTGTATGGTGTATCCGTGCAACAGTTACGACTACAGAACATGTCAAGAAAAGGCTGACGTCACAAACAATATTTCAAGACGACCGATCACCTTTAAATTGGAACTGATTCTGCTTTTTTAGTCGGAAATGTCTAGTTATCACCAACTATCTCACCTTTTTGTCCATGTACGACCTCCCCTTCATCCAAAGATAATTTGCATGAAAGGAAAGAACAGCCTTCCCCAGCAAACTGACCTAACCATGCAACGGGGTAACACAACTCCATTGAGTTATATTTTCCGAAAACAGTTAATTTCTCATATTAACTGGACATGTGAAGAATTTTAAATGCATTTTTACACAAAATTTTAGGACACCTTTGACAAAATTTGGGCCTCAATGGGCACGACGCCACTGACTCCTACAAGGTTTCGGAGACTTTTTTGTTCTCCAGATATTCCTTCTACAAGGTTTTTCAAGACTTTGACCTCTGCTGGTCACCTAAAATAACCCTTGAGCTTCAAACAGAAAACAATAGGGTTTTTCCTCAAGTTTACATGGACAACACATGATCCGTCAATTTTATTATTTACAAAATACTTAAATGTCTTAACTCTCAGTCTAAGAGATAATCATTGGACTAAAAATAAGTTTGGGATTGAGTAAAACCCGAGCTTCCACACGCACACTAAGGCAATTTGGATAAATGAGAGACTGTCGTTGGGTTCTCAGCACATATGAGATACCGTGGCTCTAGACCTTCATATATATCAAGGCGCATCCTGTAATTCAATTACCAAACTTACCGATGTAGGTTGGTGTGTGGACAAAAGTCATGTTCGTCCTTGTTTTCACAGCTGTTGAAAACAGAAGGAGTGCATTTTTCTGTTTCCCAGGCCACTGAGAGCGGAACTCCTCTGCCTCAACGGGTGGGTGCACGTGCACCCAATGCACCCCCCCAGCCTACGCCCTTGCTATGAAATACCCAAACTTTTCTCCTTGAGTCGCTCACCAACTGACCGTACCGCATGGCACACACAAGACAACAGCAAGTAGACTTTGCGATATGGGATGGAATTAACGACCTCTACATAAACTGTGTACTCTGCCTACATGTTACTTGTTAAGTTTGACAGGTCTTGTGCTATCTATATAGCAATGTAGAATAGAAGTACTGAAGAAACTGGAGTGACTCTACCGCACGCCTAGCGCACCGAAAATTTTGGGTTCTTTTAAGGGGAATTGTCCTCTTGAGCAGTGGCGCCGCCAGGATTTGGTGATGGGGGGGGGGGGCACCACAGATGACGTCCAAATGCCACCTCAGTTTTTCCCCAGGTCTGCATAAATTGTACCTATTTATGGGTACCTGCGATAGTATACAGCAGTGATAGTCTTTCCTTTGTCACTTCATAAAGGTGCTGACGTGGGTGAGGGGTCTAAGGGGAGGGGGTGTACACCCCCTCCCCTTTGAGAAAATTTTGTTAATTTAAGGTTGTTTAGATGCAAAATGGTGCTATCTTTGGGATATTTTTTGAACTGATCATATATGGCTGGAAAATATCATAATTTAAATGAATTCTAAGTTTTGGTTAAGCAAAAGAGGAGAGTGTGGTTAGGTGAAAGAGGAGAGTGTGCTTCCCTGCGATAGTATACAGCAGTGATAATCTTTCCTTTGTCACTTCATGAAGGTGCTGACGTGGGTGAGGGGTCTAAGGGGAGGGTCCAAAATTTTGTTAATTTAAGGTTGCTTAGATGCAAAATGGTGCTATCTTTGGGATACGTTTGGAACTGATCATATATGGCTGAAAAATATCCAAACATTAGTGAATTCTATTTTTGGTAAGGTGAAAAAGGGGAGTATGTTGTCCAGCAGAAGGGTATGTTGTCAGCAAATCTCCTGAAGTCCCACTTTTGGCTACTTTAATTAAAGACAGACAGTCATCACCCCTAAGTATATTTTTAGTGTAGGGGTATGAAAATTCTCAGTTGGTGACTGCTCTTTGATTGACATCAAAGTTTGAAAATTTGAAAGATGCACAGTAGCTCACATTCCACACAAGGCAGAGAGAGTGCTTTTATTACATTTTATAGCCTTGTATGCTCACCTGGCCTTAAGCAATAAAACAGGTTTATTCCTGCACAAGGAGCAGCTTCATACAGTTATGAGAGGAGCTAGAATTTGCATAGTTGGGAGAATTGGAACTGTCTGGGATGACGAAAATTCCCCTTTAATGCCTTCTATTCGGGGAAAGTTTTTACTTAAAAATACGTGCGTTGAGTCCACGGAAACATTCTTGGACTGTTACGAAAATTTTCCTTTGCTTCATTGTGCATTATGAAAGGGTATTTTTAAGGCTGGCAGGCAGCGGTATAGGGCCTGCTGGAAGCTCTGGATTAGTTATATAAAATGGGGCACTGACATGATGCTTATTACCTGACATCCAAATGATACTATAGAGTATGATGCCGAGCACTTTGCAACTGTCGTATGTTTACTAAGTTTGAACGAAAACCCAGACGAACACCTTCTAGGTATAGCAAAAGGGGTGTAGGACTAAAAAGCGCATTTCAAAATGCTTTTTCGTCGTAAGTGTATTAACAATCGCCATCTATAGGCCTACCGGTAATGGCTGCATTTGAAAAAAATGTATAGCCGACGGCAAATACGTTCTCTCAACTTTCCAGATCATGCTACAAATTAGACTGAAAGATCCATAGGCCTACAGAGGTTGGAGATTTACTTATGTTTCTCGGAAAAGTGTGATCAGAATAGTTGCATGTATTATAACCTTACTAATGGCCATAAGATGGGGTGCAAACCGTGACGAATGCGCGCGAAGCGCGCGGAAATTTTTCATTAAATAAGATTACAATGACAAAACCTGCATTCATGATCCTCTGCATCGAAACACTTTCAATTCCTCAACAAACCTATATGTCAATCACAAAGCCAATCTTTTACTGAGAATTGGTAAACAGCCTTCAACTTTTGTTACTGTGCTTCTACGGGAGTTGCTACCGGAAATTATTGACAACAATGATATCACTGAGGTAAGGTTTGGAGCGCGCGAAGCGCGCGAAAATTTTGATAGTTTGCGAAAGATTTGGGATAATTCTGATAGTTTGAGAACCATTTGTGATTGAAAATGATAACCACAGATCCATCACTCGGCTGAAAACACACCTCACCCTACCCCCTACGGAAATCTATAGCTTAAACGCCTCTTGAGATCATTTAAAAATTTTCAAAAAAAATTTCTGAAATCGATTGGGGGGGCACGCGCACCCATCCCCCCCCCGTGCCGGCGCTACTGCTCTTGAGAGCAAAAAACAGGTAAACCGTCGGGGCGACTTATCACCGTTGGGGACTACACACTTTACCGTATCGACTAAGACTCCCCGACTGTAAAAAACTGTAAAACTCCCCGACGGGGGGCCGTGGTCCCCCTGTCCCCCACCTTGCGCCATCACTGCGCGGCGTGAACCAAGAAAAATTGACACTTCTCAGACCTTACAATCCATACTTAGGCCATCTTCATGTTTCATGCTTTGTATGTTTGTCATTTCCATGGAAACATTACGTCTGTTTGATACCCTCCCTTGCTGTACATACAACCATGTCGTCTAGAGCAGCGCTTCTCAACCGGTGGGCCGCGAAGCTCTCCCAGGTGGGCCGCGAGATTCGCCATAAAAAAATAAAAAAAAGAAAAAGAATAAACTTTTTGTAAGGTGGGCCTCAGAAAAATTCTGAGATCAAAGTGGTCCTCGAATTTAAAAAGGTTGAGAAGCGCTGGTCTACAGGCACGAAGGAAAATATGCTAAAATACGGCCTACAGGTCACTGGCACTTCCCATGTGCAAGAAACTTCAGGCAAACACCCACTCTTTTGAATGGAATAACGTTTAAACGTGATCTTGGTCATAACGTATACTATTGGATAAAAAAGGAATATATCTTGTGTAACAAATGAAAGGGATTCAGTATATAAGCGAATTTTGGATTATAATACCTTCCAGAACAATGGTAACTTCTTTAGATGTATGTTCCAACTGAACAGTCTAATTTTCCCTGAACGTCTTTACATCCAACGGATGTCCAAAGTATGATTAACCTTCTCGATTTCTGATTATATTAAGTGATTCCAATTCAACGACAACCACTTTCAGTCAACACAATATTTGAGTTTTTCAGCGAGAGTACAAGGGAAAAGCTGGAGTCGCGTTCCCATTTTTTAAAACAGAGTTAGGCACTACTGGATGCAATTTCATTGCATATGGGAACCAAGATTAGAGCTGGACCTCCTCTTGAAGGACTCACTGACTCTATAAGGATTTTGAATGAGAGAGAATCGGGACAATAGAAGGAAAAATACGCTGTCAGCAAACTAAATAATGGCATGTTAATTGCATTGTTGTAACTGAAAATAACCTTCAAAACATACCGGGGAAAATAAACAATATATTATACAAAATGAAAAAAAAAAATCCTCGAAAATCAAAGGGGGGGTTTAAACCCCTAAAACCCCCCTTGGATCCGCCCCTGAAACATATAAAATCAAAGCCTTCCTAAATATAATTCCAATTTGCATCAAGCCACCTTACATGAACAAGCATTTCTCAAAGAGCATGGTACTTCCCTCCCCTTAGACGACAACCTCTTCCCTTAGACCCCCGACCACGAAAGATGGAAAATTCCTTAAAAATTGATAAGGATGCTAAAAATATAAATAACTACTTCAAAACTTTGCCAATGACGGCACCATTTTCATTTTCAATTTAAGAAACATTTACATAAATGTCACCCTCCCCTTAGACTCTGATCCAATGCCACGCGCAACCTTTCATTATTTATTTATTTCCACTGCATTTAATGGCATAACATACAAGAATAAATGATAAACTTAAATTGCTATAACATGAAAAAAACAATTAATTAATAAATAGGTCATGTATGCATAAACAATAAATTCATAACAGAAATTATAAATACAGTGGAGGAGACCTGATAAAAGCAGGGCTTATCGAGGTTTATAGCCCTGGAAATGCAGTATTTGTATTGAGTGTGTTTTGAAGTATGATGAACGACTATAGATCTTTCACTTAAGAAGAGAGTGTGAATACAAGGTACTCTTGCTTGACATGTTCCTTGGTGTATACATTGTTTGTCAATATGTTCTGAACTGTAAAATTGGTGTCCCATGAGAACTAAAAAAAAACTAAAAAAACTGGAGATGTGTCCCTTCCATATTGGACCCCCTCTCAAAAAGACCCTAGTTCCGCTCCCGATTTGGCAACCTAAACACGCCATAATACACTGGAAATCGCACTCTCCACCAACTTGACAAATTTTCACCTCACTTGTGCTTTGTTTTATCCAGTATCCTGCCTACCCTGACCGTATGGGGGTAATATCGGTTACCGAAACCCGCGCGACGCGAGAAAAAAAAAATTAGAAGTACTTTGGTCACTGGTTGGCTATCGACACTGAGTGATGATTTACGGATCATCAGTCAGTCAGATTGATCCACTTTACTTGCTCAATGCTGTAAGGAAAAGTTATGACTTCACAACAAAATGATAAGACTTTGTGGGATAATTCTAAGTTTTGGGTACTTCTTCTGTATCGTCTACTATCCCTGTGTCTCGTCAGTCTCTCTGTCTCTCACCTTTAATCCTCCGACTGAGTGATTTTCCCTCGACTGGCCACGGAGGTGGGGGCTGTGCCCCCTACCCCCTTTAAACACTCTTCGAATGGTAGCTATTGGGCTTTTGGTGGCCAAATGGGTTCTGGTCATATTTCAGGGTGTATGTTTTGTATATTAACCCCCTTTAACACCAAGTATCACCCAGGGGGTTAAGGGTAGTCCTCCGATCAGGTGCTTTACAAAAATGCAAAGACACTATAAATAACTACTTTTTAAAGACGGAACTTTTATAAGTAACACAAGTAGGTAAAAAGAAAGAAGAAGAGGAAAGAAAGAAAAAGAAGAAAAGAAATCCTACTCCCGAATCATATTAGCTTCTAAAAATCAAAAAGATGGGTCTGGGAACAGTCGCTTCATAATGTTTTAAGGTGGCTCAATGGAAAGGTGTCGATCCACTTTTCCTACTCGTTGATAAAATCCTTTAATTTAACATGGGTGTTTGCAATATAGTATTTAACATAAATAAAAAAGGTTACTTCTCTCATGAACAAAGAAAACTATAACCCTGTGAAATTATGTTTACTTCTATAAATAAAGAATTTAAGCCTTGTTAAATCCTTGGAAAAAGCAACTTGGAGTAATTTTAAAGAATTAAGTCCCTCCAAGATTGCCAGAGAGGAGCTACTTTTTTACACTTCCAAAAAAGATGCATAATAGTCTCTGGTTCCTTCTGTCAAAACGTACATAAATCGGAAACTGCAACATGTATTTTATGTAAAAGACAGCTAGCTGGTCCCCAATTCTGTATTCAAAATTTCAAACCATTTATATTTACTCTAGACGTGAAGAAAAAAAGGAAGTTTGTAAATGATTTGCCAACGATTTAACTTCCATTCCCATTTCTGTTAAGAGGTTGGGTTCGCATTTTCATAATTTGAGATGGCATAGAAAGCTATGGGGCCTTTGTTATGCTTTACCAAAATATTGAAAAGGATAGGCCTGAAAGGATCATATTGCTGGAAAAAACTACTTCCTGAGAAAACACTTCTTAACGTCACTACAAACACTATTATAGGTCATGAAATCAGTTGGATTATGAAATTTCTCCGTAAAAGCGTCAAATAAAAGTAGAAGATTATCATCACTCACAAGATCATTAATGTAATAGTGTTTCGTACAAACACACAAACAAGTAAAAGCCACAGATCGCAGAAGAACCGCACGCCTCTCGGGATTCAGGAAAAGGAAGAGGGCGTTTCACCCCATTCGACCAAGTTCGCTTTGCATCTGACAATTGCTCCGGGGGTCTCATTTTTTTTCTTAAAATCTCAAGCTCATATTTTTTGTGGACCAAATCATTAAAAGAGCTATCATTAAAGTTTCCTTCTAGTTCTGAGATTTCATTTCCAAGCTCAGTTTGTTTCGACCTATTAATCCTTTTCAGTTTGACAGAAAACTTGATCGTTTCTCCTCTTACCATCAGTCAGTGTAGGTGCGCTTCGAAGTAGGTAAATAACCTACTGTATGCCTCAAGCTAAGTAATGGCTTTTCAACCTTTTTTATGTTAGACAAATTTTCCCATTCCTTCCTCCCAAGTGTTTCATTCAAACATGTTTCCATTTTCAATCCTCTCCTTTCACTTGTCGTGTAATAGGCGACCATTAAAGTTCACTTGATGTTCATGCTTTTTCAGTTCCAGATTCAGGATTTTAAGGAGAAAGGGGATCACGTTGTAATGGTAAAGATTCAATCGACAGGAGTCAAAAGCAGGAAACCCTTGACAAAACTGGGAAATTAATTACTGTTAGATGTACATTTTTGGCATTTGAAAATCAAGATAAGAATACAAAGAACCATACGTTTTCATGAAATCGTATATATCATTATGTGACCGCTTTGCACTAGCCAGTAACTAAGTACATTGTTACAAATGGCCAAGACGGAAGGTCTGCTGAGCTCTCTAGAGTACCCTTTTCATGAAAAATGAAAGAAAATTTTATTGGATGTGATTTCCTGGAGTTTGAGAATCAAGAAAGTACAGAAAGAAGCATTTCTTTAACATGACATGCATTTACGGAGTAAGCAAGCCTGCTATCATGTCCATGTAGTACATGGCATGTACCCTTTAAAATGGTCACTTGAAGGAAAAGAAAAGAAAGTTGGCCATCAGATATGAGGCCAGTATTAAATATAAGTGTATAACAGCATGGGTGGTTCAAGAGGTAAATACTAGCCACTTTATGTGTGGTTTAGGTATAGAAGGCAGCAGCATAACCAATACATTAAAATGTGCTGCGTATTGTTATGTATATGAGTGTGCCTGCAAACCCTAAAGCCATTCCCACTAACAGGTTTGTTTTAACCAGGAGGCTTTTGTCAAATGTTTGGAGAAACAGTTTGTGAGAGATTTTTTGGGATCTGCATAGACTGTTTTTATTGTTCATGTTGACAATCATCCCGAAGGCAGCAGGGAGATTTTGGCGCCCTCATCTTTCTTTAGACCGTGAGTGAATTAAAGGTCACTCCCTGTATTTTATTATCACGCTGGGGGGGGGGGGGGGAGCAATGACCTAAGCAAAGCTCCACGGTGTATTAGTGCATATATAGCATGTAGACAAGTTTGGGCTAAGCCTACGGTACTTCCCAGGTCACCGACGATGACCCTTTTCATTAGACTATACGGTAGTACAGATAATGGCAGCCGCTGTTTGGGCATTGTATCATCTGGACCTGAAAATAACACTATTAAATCATGTATTTGGAAACAATGCCAATAATGGTGAAAGAGTAAAGTACGGTAAAAACCTAAAAAGGACACCGATAGATCTGAGTCCGTCGGGGGTGGGGGCGACCGCCCTCTCAGACTATATGGACGCTCCGCCACTGCCATCAACAACAAAGTTTCCCGTCAAAAATAAATCATAATCAATTGTAAACATACTCTGAGCATTCACTTCGGCAGATGGGGCGAGTGCATATTATCTTTTACAATCATCAATAAAGTTATTAACAAGCTGAACATAATATAATAGAAAACTATTTGAAATCAAGAAAAAATCAAGACGTCCTCTTTAAAAGGGTTACTGCGTCTCCAAGTGAAACCTTTCACATCAGGATTGTACACTGTCTACGGATAATTTAGGATCTGATCGATGTTGTAAAATTCGATTCTTTCTTGAGTCCTTGGATAATTCAGATCCCTGGTACTATCGCAATCTAAATCAAAATTTTGGATCGCATTCCAACTAATGGATAAATCACAATCAAATTTAGTTGCCAATGAAAACATATTATCGTAAAAACTCGGCTTGTCGTTATTGACAATAAACGTTACTGAAATTGAAGCAATAATCACCAAAAGAAATATTGGCAATGATATAGTTTCCAAATTCTTGGTCAACCTCAACGAAATTATTTCTGTACACAAGGTTTTTTGTCATAAAGTATTGCGACACCTCTCGAATTGGAGTTATAAAAACTGCCAAGCATATCACTACCCCACCCTTCTACCCCACTCTTCTACATAATCGTTCCTATAAGTGTCAGTCCAGTGAACATCTTGGAGAAAGATGACCTTAAAGTTCCTATTCTTGAGGTAGTGAAACAGATCCTTTCTTCTGGAAATCCGCCAGACAAGTGCAAATCATTGAAAATTTTTTTAGATCAACCTTTGTTCATTTGTAATAGGATTCGATAAAGATAGCTTGCAACTTTCAAATACGTAATTGAGGAATACAACAACACTATTGCAACCATGGGTAAACCATAGAAATAAAAGTATGGGGTAAACTTGAAAGCCATCTGCAACACAAAGTATGGATAAAACAAACACTATCAAGGAAAATAAAGTAGAAACAGCAATTGTTTGGGAGTAGGGGGAGGAAAAAACAGCGCCCTTTTTTTCATTCAAAGAGCTTATTGTGGCTTAGTCAGCTGAATCCACTGAGAAATCCTAAAAAAGCAAAAAGTGACCGTTTCTCTTGGTTTTGACCTATCTACGAGAACTAGCAAGACCTTTCACATTTCGTGTTGTAAATGAATTGAAAGCAAGACCAGCATGACATTTTAATAAGGGGATTAATATGACATTTTCATGATTGATTTAAACCACTAGCTATCACTAGTTATATACAAAAAATTATATATTGCAGTCGTTGTTTACGTTTAGTAAAGACAAAAATTTTATTTTGTTGAAGGACGAACAGTGGTATAAGTAGAAGTGATAAATCTAAGCAAGAAGCATATCGAAGAGTAAACCAATCACTGTTTTGTTTAAAAATCTTATTGACGGCTTTTGCATAAATTATGCTGGTTTGTGTAGCTTTTATGATTGATTGGTTCCATAATGATAGAACCCGTTACCTATTTCAGTTAATTGTCTCTCCCTCCCGTACAAAATCTTTAGGGATCGAGCATTCTGCCACGTTGCACCCTGTCCATGGAATTCGCTTCTTATGAATATCATGGCCCTGGATTCTGTCGACCAATCTAAACGGTCTCTCAAAACTTATCTTTTCTCTCAATGTTTCTAATTTTCTTTCTTGTCGTTATCTGCACCTGTGAAGCCTTTTGAGCATTATTCTTATGTTGAATTTTGCACTCTATAAGACTAATATAAAATATAAATAATACAATATATTGTGTATAATAATAATCATCGTCGTCGTCGTCGTCATCATCATCATCATCATCATTATCAAGCCCCCTCAATGAAAATATCCTGCTTCCGCGATTGTACAAGGCTGTATTTAAAAAAAACCCGAAACTATTCCTTTATCATAAGCTGAAACACTTAAAATTTGGTCCGTTTCGTGGCTTCTGGACCCTTGCAAAAGTTTTCAACTCGCACAGGGTACCCCATTATATGAAAACTCAAGGATACAAAGGCCTTTTACTCAGATTTGTGTACCATGACGGCTGAGACTTTGAGCTAGGAGTGCTTATCTAATAGGGTGGTGGTTCCTGCTTTTCTTCTTCATTCAAAATGCCATTTTGGATCACGGAAGGATATATTTGCAAAAAGGTGCCTGAAATACCTTCAATTTTCTTCAGTTTTGCATAATGAGTACTTCAATTTTTTCCGGCCCCATACTTATCATAAATTGAATACATCATTTCAGCAACATGGTCTATACTGTCCCCAAATTTTTTCCAAGGTGCTTGCTTCGAAGGGTAATATCCTCCGAGGGGATTCCCCTTGAATTAGTGGTGTGAGATGGTGGGAGATTTGGACAAGTTTAAAGGAACCTCTGTATTCCTTTAACAAATCATCGCACCATGAAACGATGACAATGGTCACCTATTGTTGGTAGATGCTTAGCCCTACCCCTAAGAGGATTAATCCATAGTTGCAATAGAAGAGAAGTATTTTGAAGCCGGTAAGTTTTGAATATTTATTCCAGACTCGCTTTCTACTAGAAACAAGAGTTGCTGTTGGAAGGTAAGCAAATTCGGTATCGATAAAGACAGTGCCCTCGGCAACATAGTCTACGGGAGCCCTGTCTTTATTGATACCTTTCGTATCAAATGCAAATTACATGAAATGTGGAATCGGTTTCATCTATGAATGGGAAAATATTTATAAAACTGTTTCCAATTACAACCGAAAAAATGCTATGTGGAAAGGGTAGGCTTGATACTGTAGGCGACGTGCAACAGCGTACGGTGACCTGATTGGGAAATTTACAGCAAGATATGATAAACAAATGGAAGCTTAATTAAGAAAAGAAAAGGTGGAAACGCCGAGGAGTCGATCAAAGCTAGGGAAAGGAAGAAAGAGAAAACAACTGCAAAAACTCGACAGATCCACAACTTTTAAACCGAACAAATGAATTAAACCGAACAAATGACTAATGAAATGACTAATTGCCAAGTCTCCAGAAGGACTCGAACTCACGTGAGTAGTAGTCGGTGTCTAGCGCCCTTTTTATTTTAGCGGTGAACCCACTGGTTCACCGGGTCTAACATAAAAATACAGTTTTTATAATATTGAACGAAATAGTAAAATATCTGGGAGTGTTGAAAGTGAAGTCCACTAAAAGTCGTTTCCTGTTAGAATGGGTCAAATCAGTACCAAAGAGTGTGATTAAAATCCATGTATTGAGATCATGGAAGTACAACCTCCAAATGGTTCATTAGTTTCAGGATAGTTTTACTCCATAAACTGTTAACCACAGTACAGGCTACGAAGAGATGGAAAAGGCCTTCAGTTTCGAGATCACACAGAGTACATAGAGGACACTATCAGGCCAGACTAATAGAGCCTTTTGTTTGTAAACAAACAGAGTCGAACGCCTTACTAACTGACCTGCGACGTACAACTGCCGCGATCGAATTAGTAGCATTATAATTAATAGTAATACTCAAGTACGATTTCCCAGGTTTCTGAGGGTCTTACAATCATAATTGCGGCAATGAAATTGTCAGCGTTTTTTTGGTAGGGTTTTTGCAAAAAGGGCATTTTTATGTAGGGTTTGCAGTGGTGGATTTAGACGGGGGCGCACCCGGCGCGCGCCCCCCCCCCTAAAATTTTCCAAGGTTTGTTTTTTTACCTTCGTAGAACGGATCATTTCGCCTACTTGATTCTTCATCATGTTGTATTGTCTTACAATTGCTACAAAATAATAGCAGTTTAAAAGTATACAGTTTCAAGTTTTCCGATGGAATGGCAACAGGGTGACATCGAAGATCTCGACCGTATCTCGCAACTTATAGGGCATGGGAAGGGCCATTTCCTGCAATCTGGGAGGCTCATTTTGCAAAATTTCACTCTTACGCTACGCGCGAACCAATGATCGCTTACGGCTTACAGATACTGGGAAAGTCGAACTCCAAACTGGTCATTTGTCAAATAGGCGTACAAGGCAGGGGCAGAGGGCAGACTCTCCCCAAATTTCCACAAGATTTTAATTTCTGGCATTGGACTTTACAGAAAAATGATATGATAAACATACACGTGCACCCACCTCTTCAAGTAGGTCTAGGTAATACAGATATCTCGTTTCCGAATGGACGAAGACCAAATGTATGATAGCCTACATTGTGGGGTGTGGGGTCTCTAGATTTAGTCAAGACAGTTTCTTCCGATAGCCCTAAAGGATATGAGATTCTAGTTTTTGGACCACTGGGCGTGTGCCCTGCTAGCTCATGCTTAAGTCCGGCCCAGATTATACCGTGAAAGTCGTTACTTTCCGATTATTACAGTAATATGTTACCTAAGAAATGGTCCCCGAAATATTTGGCGTGACCAAGTTGTGAACCACTTGGTATGTTGACCATACCGTTGTACTCAAACCAAGTTCATGATGTAATTAATATAACTAGTAGATGTGAATGGACTTTTGTGGCCTTTAGTGATACCCCTGGTATAAAATAGTTATGACGTACATGTATATACAGCTGTACAGATCCACGTATAGTCAGTGTCTGGTAACGGATGTTTTCTTAAACCTTTGCTGTGGATTTTACTTTAGTGATGTTTTGGGGGAAAATTTCTCGTAGTGCACTCCAACAATCAACATACAGTGTAAAATGAAGTAAAACGTCACCAAAATCAGGCGCGGATCCAGAAATTTCGAAAAGGGGAGGGGGGCTGAAAGCCCCCTTGAATGTTCTCCTAGATTAACATTATGCTAATTTTCGCGTATCTGTTGTTGTTGATGTGGCGAAAGGGGAGCTGAGCCCGAGGAAGTCCCCCCCCCCTTGGATCCGCGCCTGAAAATGAATTTTATTTTATTTTTTCATTTTTTTTTTGTATTTATTTTTTAGGCAATTCGTGTCCTCACTTTAAAATAACATGTGTGTGCACTGTTTGTCTACTAACTCATTCACTGAACTATTTCTCCGAATAAGTAGCTGGCTGTACGACCAAAGGCAGCTCGCCACACCGGCTCGGGGGTGGGGGGAGATCCGGCCTCTACAAAGTTCGCAGAAAATGGTCTTCAGTATTATTAGAAAATGACATACAACAAGAGATTATTACGGTATTACAAATACTTTTTTCTACATTTAGACGAAAGCACTCCTTCCACCATAGGCATACGGGAAGACATTTCACCGGTTGGGGGGGGGGTGTGTTTGCCCTGAAAATTTTGCAAATTGCCCTGATTTTTCCCTTTTACAATGTAGCACTCAGGATGGGTATGGACGAGTCCTCCCCCCCCCACAAACTATAAAGAAAGATATTATTTCGGGAGTTTTGGTTTATATATACTTGTACTGGGTTCATACATCATTACATCAGTGGATGTCGAAAATTGGTTTGCCCCCTACCAGGCTACCAATCCCCTGCTAAACCCATCCTATATTCAGAAGAAATAGGTATGCCTCTGTTTGTGTTTTGTAAAGGTGTCTTTAACCTTTTCAATGTCGTTTTAAGTACCTCATTTGCATAAGACCATTCGATATTAATTAAAGCTACCCGCCGCACTGCCCCCTTGCCATGAAAATACAAGTGTCAGTGCCCTGAAATAAGCATTTTCCCTGCTCTGGGAGGGTTGCAGCTCCCCCAGACCCCGCCTCGCACGCCTATGCTTCCATCTCACAAGCGTCATATAATTTCTACGGGGCCACTCGACGTCTGGTCAAATGGGTTTATATTGTGCGAGGCATCTTGACTTTAAGTTACTGTGCACATCCCCCAAACGAATTTCTTTCAGCCTATAATGTACCGGTATTCATTAGACAAAACGAAGCGAAATATTCAGCCTATACGTACGTTGGATTGGTATGGCTACTGCAGCAACTAGAAATATCATGTTTGTATTTATCAGTTGACTGAGAGTTTGTGGGCCGGTTCCCCCCCCCCCACACACACACACACCCTCGTCCACCACCTACATAGGTCCTTTCCTGTGTAGGATATTCTGACCCATTTTTCACAAAACAATAAAATGGTTTTGTTTTGTGCCATATCCGTTGGTTTGTGTTTCCACAGTACTGTCAAATCCCTATAATGCCCCGCCATACTCCTATTTATAGTCCAACCTGGAGAAATCTATGTGCCTGTAGGTAATGCGTTATCAAAAAATATCAAAACGTCTTTTTTGTGGGTCAAATTATTGAGAGATGGGATCCCAGTTTATCACCCTAAAATGTAGGTGCCCCCTGGTAATTACCTCACTTTTACGGGACCAGAATGCTTCTAGATAGACCCTAAGATCTTAAGGTAATTTTAATGTTGTGAATAAGCCTAAGTTGAGGGTCATGAAAGCAATACTTCCAACAAAATTTAGTACCCCAAAACAACAGAAAACTTTCTCCTGGATCCATGAAGTAACCGCGGTATGTCGATGAATACATGGACTCAGGCCCTAAGCCAAGTTGGGGGAGGCAGGGGCGACGCCCTAGAAAAATTTCCTTCCTAGAACTTACCCCCCACCCGTGCCTTGTCTGGCTGAGGGTCTGCGAGGATGTTTTGTGTAGAATGAGCTTTACGAGGTACTTTCCCACAGCCCAGTGGTCCCTACAGTCAACCTCTTTTCGTTCACAACGCTCTTAGCCACAGTAGGCATGGAAGGCATGCTTCCCCCACAAAATGAAAATTTCAAAATTCAATCGATGGTCGTCATTGCAAAAACATAGACACTGAATACAAATGTAGGGAGAAAAGATGGAAAATATCGTACCATTTTGCATCTTTTGCATCTAAGACCTTTGTTTGGAAAAGGCACTCCAAGGGGAGAAAAACGACCCTTTTCCTTCGAACCCACCCCCCAGTCGGTGATTACCTTGCGTTGATGTGACTGAACCCCATGATTGGCTACTCTTGCTGCGGGTCTGTTTCCACCTTTCTCAGCCTATCAACAACTTTTTATTTTTTACCAGCCTGGTGGATGTGTATTGCCGCGCTCCTAGACCTATTGGCCACAATTGTCATATCATTAAAGTACGTACTAGGCTACATGGAATTAGACCTAAGAGTCAGTACTTCCATGGCTGTAGGCCTATTGATTTATGCACATTACAATATAGACGTGTCCACACTGTTTCAAAGGTCACTTGTGTACCGTTCACCAGAGCTCCCACTCTTCCGGAATTCGGGAAACTAGTTGTTATGGTTAGGCCTAATTGGGGCGGGGGATAGGACAATTTCTGGAATCGAGGAATTTGAAGTAGAAAGTATATTTAATTCAAATATAAGAGACAAGACCTTCTTCTCCGTACTCTTCCCATTTACATGTATGGGGGTGCATGGGTCGGCGGTCTGCTTTACCTTGTTTTTATGTTCGCCCGTCAGAAAACGACGATAAATAGCATGAAGGAAGCCATCTTATTTATGTCAGGAAGTGATAGTCAAATTTCAGGAAATATGAGACCATAGTTTGAGTATTTTGCCTTGTACATGAACAAAATACAGTACACACAACTATGATATGGCTGTTAAATAAAACTTTGATCATGCTGTGAGCCATATAGGCTAAATATATGGTTGTGACCGTGGTATGACTATATATAGCACGCCATTAGTTTATTTGAGTAGGGATAGATCTTCTCTAAATAGTTGCAATATTTTTTTAATCCTTCAAAGCTTCTGGAGCAGGACTCCGTACTAGAATACCTCTGGCGCCCGTACGTTCTTTGCTCCAGACTGCACCAAGCCGTCGGGGTGAGTTGTATGGTACCATTACAACATATTTTCTGCAGGAGGCGCACAGAAAGTTCAGCATCATTATTCGAAGGTATCATGCAATGAAAACTGACACAGATTGATATGCTGAATGCGGTCAATATTTCAATAACAGCGGAAAATATTATTTTCTCTTCATCTGTTGTCTATCACAACGGCAAACAGTCCCTTTTCAAGTGTTTCACACTCCGCCGAGAACGCTATAGCAAATCTTGTCCTGAATCCCAGGCAAGTCACGTGCTAGCTTCAAACTGGTGCTTGGTGATGTAATGGGTTATTTTGGTCTTGGGATACCCCTCTGTGTGGTATAATGGTGGTAGCGGATACTATTTCATTGCACGATTATTTGGTTAGCGTGTGCTATAAAGAGGAAGTACTTGCAAAAGGATAACGGATTGCAGTCGCCATAGGCCTAACCATAGTATATATAATATTAGAAGCGTTGCGAACGGTGTCTTCCTGAGCATAACACAACCAAGCTATGAATGTGCATGTCGTCTGTCGTTTAGCCGGGCGAATTTAGCGTCTAAACGTATCGTCCTATAACCTGGTGTTCAGTTACCACTGCAAGCATGTTTCTAACTGAGCATGGTCACAACCAGCCCTTGAACAGCATTAGGTTCTAATGCTACACACTAAATCTGGTAAGGAGTGACCGAGTGACTAGAAGGAGCGGATTATACGGTCACGTTCAGTGACTAGGTCGCCACCACGATCGTATTCTAAATTACTTGATCACAAGTATTGTTACATTAAAAGACATGAAAAAGACATGAAGACATGAAAAGTGGGCACGTTTTCCTTCGATCAGAAGTTTTGTCAACAATTGCGAGTAGGCCTATAGGCCTAATCTGCATGATCACAGAGAAGAAACATGGCGAAGAATATCGGTAAGCTGAATTTCCCCACCGTGACGATCGGCACACTTTGCTCAAGTAAGATAGGCCTGTAATAGGCAGCTAAATTACAGAAATTTCGTAAACTGAATAGGCCTACTTGGGTATCCTTGCCAGCCTGACTTTATATGTAAGCAGTATTATCAACAGATGACTGATGGAAATTAGATCATTAGATAGGGCTGTATAACAAATCATGCGTGGCGGCAGCAGGGAGAATGTCATGTCCCGAGAAAAGACGTTACTCAAATCGTTATTTCAGTTGTGCCGCCGTCCCGCCCTAGATCCCTGCTTGACGGCCGGAATAGGCCTATGTGAATGTACTGAAACAATTCAAATTTTTCAAGAGTATCGTCTATTAAAAAAATTATCGTTTTCAAACCTTTATGAAAATGCTTTTAAGCCTAGAATATTTATCTGAGAAATTTATCCTACCATAATTAATTGGATTAACTCTTCATCATGCACGACCATGGGTTTCGTTATGCGTGTACATGGGCGGCGATCACGGAGGGGGGGGACAGGGGGACATGTCCCCTCAATATTTTTAGTGGGGGACATAATATCAAATGTTTTCCCAATATTTAGAGGTATGGAGCAAAAAAAATGTTATTACACACATTTTCGATGTGAATAATTGTGATGTTAGCCTATTAATGGCAGCTGGGGAGAACTTCAGATCAGAAATATATGTGATAGTGTCCTCTAGAATGCACCAAATCGCTTGGCTTCCAGGGGCTTCGCCCCTGGACCCCAACAGGGGGCCTATGGTGGTCCCCCTGTACCCCTGGCCGGAGGCCCAAAGTGTTCACTCAAGCAGGTGTCCCCCCAATAAATTTTACAGATCGCCGCCCCTGCGCGTGTAGCAAATGTAGGCTATGTACCGGGGCCCGCGAGCAGAGCGCCCAGCCTCCGATATCCGACAACTTTGACAGGGTAGCCTAGAAGACCACCTCATTAATCCCCCAGGTTAAAATGTGAAAGGAGAATGAAACATTGAGATAATTGATGTAACCTTTAACCATGTAAAATTAAGACATCACTAAATGTCTAATAAATGTCATTGCATTCGGCTCGCATTAAATTCGCGTGCACTCATTGCAGACAGTGAGAACGCTAATCATTACTTTCTGTAGTACATCTTCATTGAAATTATATTCTACCAAATATCCGTGCAAACCCTTTAACTGTCCATTTCCCTCTAACAACCCCCCCCCCCCTTTCAGCACAAGGTTGGACAGGCTACGGAAGAATGGTCAGATTATGTTTATATTCAGTTCAGGGCACATCCAATGCTACTGCTTAACGCCTACAGTTTTTGCAAAATCGTAACCCAGAACTAAGTTTGGGGGGCTTTCACCCCTTCGTCACCCACCGGAAACTAGCCCCTAGATCCCACCAGGAACTGGTGGCCCCTGGACAGCACGGCCTCCAAGAGACATCACGCCCCCGCGGCGTGCTCGGGGCCTTTAGGTCGTGTCAACCTGAACTCCCCCAATGACAACGTTCATTTTTGGTTACCAGAGGCTTATCATAGGAACAATTGGCCCCTCCCTTTTTGGTGGGGTTGGGTAGAAGGGAACAACCCCAGTGAGTCCCAACCACTATTTAAAACAATTAAAAATTAAATGTGAGACTTATTATTAAAATTAAAATGCATAATATCGTAAGTGAACTCGGGTGTGTTATTTACTATTTAGTACTTAGATAATAACTTACAAGAAACCTATTTGGGGAAATTTGTCTGACATTTTGAACGATTATATTTATTAAAGGGCAAACCTCCTCACCCTACACAGCGACTTCTAATTCTCCCATGTAAGTTACCTCTAGCCAGGCGCGGATCCAAGGGGGGGGGGGGCTTTCCCGGCCTCAGGCCCCCTTTTTCGCCACAACAATAACAAATACGCGAAAATTAGCACAATGTTAATCAAAAAGAATATTCAAGGGGGCTTCCAGCCCCCCCCCCCCTTTCGAAATGTCTGGATCCAAACCTGCCTCTAGCCCTTCCCAAAATTGTCTTAAGCTCCTCCTTGTTCAGACACGAACCTAGTTCATTACTTAAGGTCATCTACTATTGAGCATACAAGGCCCTAATGTGTAATCAGAACACTCTATGTGAGCGCATGCTGTGTACTGTGAGCTTCAATGTGCATCTGTTGAATTTTCAGACTGTCAATCAAAAAGCAGTCACCAGTTCAGAATTTGGTTTTCCCCAACCAAAAATGTATTTGGGGTGATGACTGTCTGCCTCCCAGAGCCCATGCACTCACTCTTTTCTTCCTTTCTGTTCTCTTTTCCTTTTTTCATTACCTCCCTTTACTTCTTTTTCTCCTTTACTCCTACCCTTTCTTTTTTCATTTTCCTCCCCTTCTTCACTTCCCAAACTTTTCACTCTGTTATCGTTTCTAATCTCTCCCCCTTTCTTTTTTGACATTTCCCTAGGCTCCTTCCCTTCGCCTCACCTTTTAGCCCGGTCAAAACCCCCAGGGATACACCCCCAGCAGATACGCTAAGCCGTCATCTTCCCGGGGTTTATTCCCCGGAGAACTCCTAAGACAATTATCCTTTCCGGCAACTTCCCTACCACAAAAATCGGAATTGTTCAGGGTGACAATTGTCCGGGAAGCATGTTGCATGTTGTACAAAATGTACAGAAACTAGGCTAATGTTCTGTTCCTTTGTATCGGAAACAGCTTCCAGTGCAATGCATTAGACCACGAGTGCCCAACCAGTCGATCGCGGTCTACTGGTAGACCGCGGACCGATCCCAAGCAGACCGCAAGGGGTGTAGGAAAAAAATAAAGTTGTGTGTGTGGGTTTGCGATGTTGACACTGGACTGGTAGATCTCGGGAGGTTGGCTACTTGAAAAGTAGATCTTGGGTCAAAAAAGGTTGGGCACCCCTGCATTAGACACTGAATTATTAAAATGTCTCCAAAAATATTTATTTCAGCGCACGCTGCGCACACCCGTGCTCCTGCACCCCTGTTCCTGCAAATGCTTCACGTTTGGCAGAATGATATATGTAATTTTTCCAAACCTCACATATGCAACGACTACCATTATCCATTCCCCCATCCAAAAGCCCCATGCATCACCAAATCGACTGGCAAAGTATTTTTCAGAGTTCTTCTGAGGCTATTACAAGAAAAACGTCAAATTGTGGTTTTGTGGTCTTTTTAGTGTGCCTCAAGTGCCATTTGAATATAGTCAAGGGCTCCAGAATAGTATCCACGATTTTGCAAAGACCCAGAATGTCCTGCATCGGCTTCGCCTCTGGTACCCTGCACCAGGCTCGTAGCCAGGCAAGGTACTGAAGGGAGAAAGCTCCCAGGGACCCAGGGGGAGAAATATTTTTCAGGGGCGAGACATACTAAAATGCATTAAGGCAATGGTAATTTTTTATCTTCTCGGAGGGGGAAATTTTTCAGGGGGTACCGCCCCTAACCCCTCATGGCTACGGCCTTGCTCTGTACCCTACGTCTCTTCCCTTACACTGCAAACTTGACCAATTAAATGCATAAATATCTGCATTGAAATTTGCAGCACCTTTACCTTTGCACTGGGGGTAAATGCCCCACTTAACAGAGGGTCCCACACAAACTGTCCATATGAAATTTGAGATCACTGAATTCCATGTCATTTCATGTTAAACTGCTTTATAACTATAACATTAAATATTATCAGTACTAAACATGTATTAGGTTAAATCGTGATCTAGCTCACGTAGGCAGCTCGTCATTCGTGTGGAGTAATTGGTAACGTTTTTTTTTTTCAAGGGTTATATTTAATTACTTTTTCTTGTAACCTTCTATTGTGTAGAGGATCACGACAGCTTTCAAAACGAAATCTTAAGTCAGTGAAAAATTGCACTAAGTCAAAGGTGGCTGTTAAATCATTAAGATATTACCTTCTTTGATAATTGGTCAAAATGCGGTTGTAAGATGTGGCCTGCGTAACACGCGAATTCATTGCGGACACCTAGAAGTTTGAACACTTGAGTATCATGTCTTAAAGTTGCAAATGGGCTAATCTCACAGCGTCCCCTCCATGGACGTCGTTCTTAAACAACTATGGTCCCTTGAAGCAAACTCCTGGTCCTTATACAATTTTAAGCAAGGGCCTCGATCACGCGGCGGTCGCATATTCACCAGCTGGGTTTCGGACCCTCACCCCTCAAAACCCTTCAGTCTATAATTCCCGTCATTCTAAACTGTCGTAATAACCTACATGAAGGTCAAAATTTGAGAAATAAAGTTTTTACCTTTTACAGACCAACCTTCGCCAACTTCATTGGAAGTACGGTGTCCGGCTTGTGGGGTCGTCCCAAAATCATGCCGTTATCCAGTGGTAGAGCCGTCCCCCGACACCGTAGTGAAATCACCAAGAAGTAATGAAGAGATGTCCTTTCACGAAGCCACCATCGAATATATCCGCCATTACTTTCCTAACCTGCAACACTCAACGAATCGTGTTCCAGCTGCTCTCTTTTACGACACTCGAGGAGATCTTGACTTACTGACAGACGAAGACATAAAATCACAAAACCTGGAGCCTGACAAAGATTTGTTAAAAGGATCAACGAAAAAGTGTGTGGGCGAGTTACTTGTAGATAGGTTTCAAAAAGATGCAGTTGAAACGATTGTGTCATCACTGTATGCTTGGGGAAGTGCAAGAAATGAACCCATGTTCATTTTAAGCGAGTATAAATTTGCGAATTATTGTAAGTATCTTAACGTTTGGAAGTCTAACAAAGTAACTGGTGAGCATGATGTATTGATTTTCCATCGAAAAATTGGAGTAATACTTATTGAAGTGAAGAGCGTCCCCACCAGCGCGGCGTGGAGAACGAAACGCAAGAATTTAAAGGGGGCATATGAGCAGCTGTTGCGCAACGAAATTGCTTTTCGTGAAATGAATTCAAAGTTAGACTACGTTGCGAAATTACCAGTCCTACATTTAATAGCACTTCCAAACCTTGAAGACAGTGATCTAACGGGCATGAATGTTTGTAGCGCTCACAGAGCATGCGTCATTAATAGATCTACCCTGACGTCTGCCGATGGTGTGGACAATGTCTTCACATCTTTCTTCCTTGAGTCTTTCAGTAAGTGTGATCCTGTATTAAGCGCGGAACAATTTGAGGAACTGTGCGCCAGATACGCAGGACTAGCTTCCGTTGTTCATGTGAGAACCCTTGGCGAGGCAGTGAAAAAGACAAGTGTGAAAATGGGTAAAATATTCCTAAATCCAGAGCAATTAGCGCTGCTAGCCCGTCCCATTCCAAGACATTTGGTGTTAACAGGAGAGTACGGAACTGGTAAATCACTTGTGCTAAAGGTTCTCGCGGAGAAGCTCGTTGAAGAAGAGAAGCCGTGTCTTGTTTTCATCGTGTCATGTACTAATACTTCGCATACTCGCACGATGGGTCGTTTTCGTAAATCTGAAAACCATCTCGTTGACCATATCAAGTTTCTGTTAAGGGCCTCCAACGGCAATGAAAATATTAGTATTTGGGACGTGTCCGACTTGGTTAGGTACTGCTTTCCCGAACAAGACCCTTTTCAGAAAAGACTTTCACCGAGTCTAATTGTAGACATTGCAAAATCGCTCCTTGCAAAACATGAGATTGAAACAATTGCGCTTCTTTTTGACGAAGTTCCATTTGTGCCCAAGTGGGACTGGACACCCGTGGAAAAACTTTGTGAGTCGAATTCTACAATTTATCTTTGGGTAAGTATAGCAACTGGAACTTATGCAGTAAAGGAAGGTAGAAATCCAATACAAGTCGTAACAGAAAAGGTCCCATGTGGATTCCAGGTGTTTCATCTCTCTCGCTGTATGAGAATGACGCGTAACGGATTGCGTTTTTATAAAGCACTGCAAGAATATTTAGGGGATATGGCCCATTTGTACGTCGAGTATGGTAATGCTGTCGATGGGCCTATTCCAAGATGGTATGAGCTACCCAAGTGTTCTTGCGGATCCACCAATCCATTTACTTGTCTTTGTGTTCAAGACCGCATGGTTCGCACTATTCAGACCGTCTGGGCCCAGTTAGTTGGCGTTGAACCGTCAAAAGTTACTTTTGTTGTGAGAGACAGCGTACGAACTACAGATCAATTTCTTTCTTCCTTGTTGGTCAAGTCATGTGATCTTCTTAATATACGTATGACGTCACATTTAACATCTTCCACCGAAAAAGATAATGCCAGTTTGCCATTTACTTCCAAACGCACTTCATCTAAAGAACAGTTCTGTAACCTGGTAGATATTTTCAGTTTCAAGGGATGCGAAAGTCCCGTAGTAATCTTTATCACACCCTTTGGATGGCCGCTTGTCTGGGAACATCACAATGGGAGACACGGGTGGGACGATATTTCTCCTCAAATCTCCCGCGCTTTGGGGCAGATAATTTTGATCACATGGCCGAAAGAAGAAATGGATTATTTTAGCCTGGAGGCGGTAAAGGGTACGATTGAATCTTATTCCAACCTTCCGACGACCACATGCAACAATGATGAGTCTGAATTTATTGAAGTAATGAAATCTCAGTTGAAAATGGTAACAGAAACTTATCAAGGTCAAGAAAAGGAGAGCTTCCTGACCCACTTAGTGAGGCAAAACGTTTTGGTTAAGTTACCAGTATAAAGAGTGTAGCAAACGTTCGTAATATGAACAGACGTCCGGGTGCAAACCCGGGCCCGGAGTCACCTGTGGAGGTATTGAGGGGCAGGATACATAGCCCTGGGGCTTGACCCCAGTACAGTTACAAAAACTGCTTTTCGGCCCTTTGGTGTAACATTACGTGTGGGAGTTAAATCATGTGTAGATATTTGCCGATGACACAGCAATGATTGGGCTGATCTAAATCGGTGATTCTTCTCAATATATAAATGAAATACCGGTACACACATGACTAGATTACTGTCATGATCATTTTATCCAATTAAATGTCCATAGTCGATACGCAGAAATTTTTGCAGAGGAGGTGGGGGGTAAGCAACAGGCTTAGCATAGCACCACCACCAGCTGGCGTTTAGTATTTCAGACCACGAGTGATCTTGTGGTATATACTCTGACAAATGGTAGAAAAGCCACCTATAAGGTCTATCCAGGTTACCCTTTATGAAATACCGCATTTATGAAGTTTACACCATTCCACCCCTGGTGACCCCATTCCACCCCTGGTGACCCCAACAAAAGGAATACAGTTCTTTTACTCAATTTGGGGCGTCCTTGTGCTAAGTATGAGCTGCACCATTGCTATTCCTCTTAAAATATCATGTCTGTAAGTTGTTTACAAGGTTTTCACCATTCGATCCCCAATGACCTCAGATAACCTTTGACCTCTGTCAAACAAAATAGACTTCCCTACAGACAATAATGAATCCACATGTTAATTATGAAGAATATGTATGGCTCCTATCTTGAGAAATAAAATTTTCAAAGTTTTCAGTTTTTTTGTTTCAATGATATGAGAAACCTATATGCAACTGTGCTGGCGTGTGTATGTACAGTATGTGTGTATGGATGTATGTGTGTTTGTGGCACTAAGCTCGTTAACACGATATCTCAAGAAGAAAAACTCTAACAGTTCTCACACTTGATACATACATGCCCATATTGAGAGGCAGAACTCTATTGTTTTTGGTGGGGGTCAAAGGTCATCTGGGGTCACTAGGGGTCAAACACTGAAAACCTTGTTAACACAATATCTCAAGGTAGGGAGCTTGGAGAGATCTCATACTTAGTATGTGGATGCCTTATGGAAAGAAGATAAGCCTTTTTTGTTTTGGTAAAGATCAAAGGTCATCTGGGGTCAAAATCTAAAAACCTTGTTAACACAATATCTCAAGGTCGAGAGCTTGGATAGAATTCATACTTAGTATGCGGATGCATTAAAGTGAGCAGAACCCTGTTGTTTTTGGTGGAGGTCAAAGGTCCTTTGGGGTTCACCAGGGGTCAAACACTGAAAACCTTTTTAACACAGCGGTAGTTATGACTGATTCCGGCAAAGGCAGATTTTGCCTAATGACCCATGGTGACCTCAGATGACCCTTGACCTCTATCAAAAACGATAGGGTTCTTCCTCTGAATCCATATATACCAAGTATGGTATGTATCCATCATTGAGATACCGTGTTTACAAGCTAAGCGTCAAAACACACACATACATAATTAAGCACATACACTCGCCAGAGTAATTATATAGATTCCTGTCGTTCAGCAAGGAAACAAAATGGCGAGTCACTGGGGCCGGCAAAACGCAATGTGCGCTTAGGTCCTTGGAGTGTTGAAAAGGGTCACGGTGTAACTGAATGGTTTCGTAGACGTGCGGAATGAAACTCTCTTATATTTTTTTTTTTTTTTTTTGATGTGGAAAATATATGTGACCTACTGTTGTACAAGTTTTGAATGACCATTGCACGGTTGGGTCAAAACACAGTTTTCAGTATCTTAGGGAAAAATTTAATCATAGCCACATGGCTACGAAGCAGTAGAACACTAATATTGATTGTGCCCTAGCCATCCCGAGAAATATCACTTTCACCTAACTTAAAGATACTAAGATGCTTCCAGATGATTTAAACAAAAAGATACCTTTCGCGATATCAGTGTGGCCGTTTATCTATGGTACTAATCAAGCACATGTACGACAAGTTCTGAAAATGCACCCTCAAACCACCCCCCCCCTCCCTTACCATCCCAAAACATTTCACATGCCAATAAAGTTCAACAGACCATAGCTAGAGAAACATTCCCCATAACAGACATCTGGACTACTGTGTCTCAGCCCAAGGATGAGGTCGATTGTCACTTGCTTAGGACTTGTCGCTGAATGTCACCAAAGGTGGACCACCCAATCATCAGGTGATCGGAGGAAAGTTATTAACAGCAACGAAACTGGTAATTTGTTGTTGGGGCTTATTTCCACCAGATCTCAAATAGTGAACGGGAAAAACATTGGTGTAAACTGGAGGAAAGTGAGTATTTTCAGCTTCCGAAACATCCTGCAACCCCCTCAGATCATGAAAGATTTTTGTATATGTTATCATGACCATCAACATTAAAGCCATTTTACCGGGAATTAAAATATGGCCGGGACGAGTGTGAAGAGACATGGGGCACACCCTGAGTGTAATATAGTAAACTCCTCAATGGCATATTGGTGTTGAGTGTTGACAACCAACATCACTGAATGTCTTTATGTCTCTCATGTTTCATATTTTGGTCCCACTCTGCACATGTACGAACAACAACCCTCTGGTTATCCAACGCCGTTTCTTTTCAATTCAAATGGAACTTGGGGTATAACTTGTAACATATGAATCAACTTAAAATGTGCACACCATAAAGGGGAGAAAGGGGGTGAGGAGGGGAGGGTGAGCAGGGAGTGGGGAAGGTGAGTGGAGGTGGGATGGGGTGTTGCTTTAAGTGGAGGTTACATTGAAAATTTCTGAACAATCAAGGATGCTTAGTTGTAAATTACTTATGGATATTTATGGTCAAGTGCTGGCTTGAGCAGAACTTTCTGGGTGGTCTGACCTCCATCCACCCCCCCCCCCGGGTAATGACCTTGTGTGAAACATTACAACTTACAAAAATGTAACAGCGAACACAACACCCACTAAGCATATGTTGAATCATCTACTAATTATTCAGTCCGATCATTGTTACAATGACTTGTACTTTTATCATATCCAATTCACAAAATCGGTGCACTGAAATCAAACACTTTGGCTATGCCATTACTTCATACGATCATACTGAACTTTGACCCTGCAGCTTGCCAACTCAGTGGACATTTTCCACTTCTGATGAAAGAGTTCCATCTCTGCAAAATGTTGGTCAACAGCTGATGAAATCTCCACCTCAACAATTTCCAAGTTAGAAAAAAAACGTATTTCAAGATGTGCTTTTATAATATCTACCTCACATTTCTTAATAAAACATTTTTCAATATTTTAAAAAGTTGGCACCTTGTTATTTCCTCCCTGCTTTTGAAACCAGTAATGACTATTTTTAATGGTCAATTCAACACTTCTTGAAGAAAGTAAGATTCAACAGGTACAAATAAACTGACCTCATACTGCTTTACAGACAGCTGTTTACAGTAGTCCTTGTAACAAGCACACTTTCAAATATTCTGGCTGAAAGGGTGGGGTGAAGGGGGGATGTCCCCCTATCCTATGACCATAAGGTGTTACTTAATTTACATGCTCAGGAAATCCTCCTCCAAACCCCTCCCCCACCCCCCTCTCTCTCAAAAAAGACATGGTTTCATGAAATACTATGAGGAATCACTATTAATCTTCAGATAAGTAGTGGCATCTACACAGTTTTGGGTTGGTGGAGGAGAGAATTCAGGCTCCTTTTAATGAAACAGAATAACTTATAACTTTTTTCAAACTCTACAAGGATGGAAAAGCTAGTAAACGATAAATATAAACTTCACCTTTTCCAAGTGATGTGCACTGTGCTGAAAATGTTACATATTTTTCAAGGTTTGGGACAAATGTAATAGACCTTATGTATATGTCACAGAGCAGGAAGAGCTCCCTCGTTTGGAGGAAAGTGCGTATCATTGCAAGTTACACCCATAAATGCAGGCAGCTGATTTGTCAACCAACTGTATACTCACGTCAGTCTACTACACGCACATACAACATCTACACTGTTTGTGCACGTGTGCTTCTTTGTTTTCCTCCAAACTCAATGCAGGCGTATCGCACAGTAATGAACATTATGCTTGATATAAAACATATTCACGTCAGTCACTACCAAAGTTACTGTAAATAATTCTTTCTTTCTTAGCTTCAATGAATCAGAATCCAAAATTGCATCGAAGTTTCGATGAATTCATTAAACTAGACTTCAGTTTTCACCAGAATTAAAGAAGCTTTACAGTGTGATGAACTAGAACAATGTGATGTGTCTACACACCAAGTACGAGAAATATTTATGATTGCTACCTTGAGAGCACAACAGCACAACAGTGCTTGAAATTTTGCCACAGGTTAGGGCGGGTCACACTACAGCCATTTTCAATCGAACTTTTGTTAATTGGACCAATAGTTTTTTATTCAGACTTTGTTCTAAGGATGGTAACGCTATAACTAGTCCTACTTTGTCTCATGATAAACTGTTCTGCTACCATTATATAACTTATACTGCGCAACAGAGCAGTATTTGAAATCAATCCGAGTTTTGCACGCGTGTTCAATAAACGCTGTCTGCCGATGTGACATCACGAAATAATAAGTTTACATTTCATTTTCCAAGTCCTCTGATGCAATTCATATATTTACATTGTTTGGCAAATTATTTGGCTCTTTCCAACCATCGATGGAGAAGTTAGTTAGTTAGATGGAGTTTTACGGCCCAGTTTCCAACCTATTGGTTCAAGTCGAGCCGGCCACGGCCTTTTTTCCAGTTGTGGCTCACTGGCTTGTTTTCCCTACTCCATTGCTTATGCGGAGCATCGATGGAGAAGATTTTAAACTAAAACTCACCAAAATCGGACCGTAATCCTATCTAAAATTGCTCTAGTGTGACCTGCGCTTTTCACTCCTTCAAAAGATCAAATGGGTTTTGCAATACAGCAAATACATAGGCTGTACCAAGTATAAAAGTTATCCCTGCTTCCAAGCATACTACATCTGATTGCTGTACTCAAACTTTCTGATTCTGACCTTTAGTGATCTCTGATGACCTTTGACCTCTACCAAATATAGCAGGGTCCTTCTGTTCAACATAATGCACTTGCATCCAACATATGATTAGACCTCGAGACTGTGTGTTTCAATCTACATGCTACTCAACGAAAAACATCTTGAGAAATTGTTCTGACGAGGTTTTCAGTTTGACCTCTGGTAACCTCATAGGAACCCTGACCCCCACTAAGAACTAAATGGCTATTTTTCTTCATACAATGCATCTACACGATAAAAATTAAAGTATCAATGCTTCTTAGCTAAAGAAATTGAGCAAAAAATTTTGAGAGTTTGAACTCTGGTGACTTCAATGGCCCATTGTCTCCACAAAAACTATAGGATTATTTTCCTCTATGTAATGCATCCAAATGTCAAGTACGAAAAGTATCCACGCTTCCCATTTTGAGAGACTGTTTTAACAATTTTTGCAGAATTCAAACTTTGATTAACCTCATATGACCCTTGACCTCCACCAAAACAATAGGGTTCTCCTCTCAATGTGGAGTATAATAACTGTCTGAGTTTAGCTTCTTGAGATATCTTGTTAATGAGCTAAGTGCCACAAACACACACCATCATGAATGCATAGGTTTCTCTTTCACTGAAACCAATAAAAGCACTCCCTAATAAAAAAAATCAATTCTTACAATTATAATGTATAGAGTTGAAAGTAACCTTTCATTTACTAGATGACCAAATTCCTGGTTATTCCGAGCACATCAACACAAATCTGGTGTTAAGTTGCTCAGATGACTAAAACCCCAAAAGTTACTGACTGTGTACCAGTTAATACTAAACTGCCCTGACTTTCACACTACTCATGCAATGACCCACCTTGGCATTAGGATTGGCAGACTAACAGCACCTAGCATCTACTGTGTTTCCTCTTTACTGAGCCCACTCTGAATGCCAGTAATGTCCTCTGATCCTGGCAACAAGGTCCAGCCACAGCAAAAGTAGGGTGGGAGGCAGGAAAGGAAAGGCATCCGACTACTGTCATCTTGAAATAAACATGACAAAGGTCCATCATGACCGTATTTTCCTACATACTTATAAACACACACAGGACCTATTCAGATTCCCATTCAACCTCCTTACAACTTACTTCCTCACCCCCCACCAAAAAAAAAAAAATACAGCCCACATGGATATGAATTCAGCACTAACAAAAGCTACAATCTTGGACAAAAATGATGGGACACTTTGGCACAAATGTAGCAAAATACTTCGACAGGTTCGCGGTCTTCAAAAATCCCTTCCCCCTTGATCAATGTTGTCCCAACCCAAAGATATTCCGAATTTAAAGAAATTCAACATTGAACGGGGGAGTGGGGGTGCTGTCCCATGTATTTTTGTCCAGGATTGTCTGAACTACTGTACAAGTGTATGGGAGCATACGAATATACGTTGCAGCATAGAAACGTTCATAAATTGTAGGACAAATTTGAGAGCTATGATCGAAATTGAAGATAGTGAGTAATTAAAGATTGCAGTTAATTGTTAATTTGGAAATCGAGGAAACTTGGATTTAAGTTGGGAAGGTGGAATTTGACAGTAATGGAGGTATAAATTTGCCTATTTAAGAAGTTGCGTTAGGACGTTTATTAAGGAGGACCATGTAAAAAGGGTATATCCATTCAATTGTATTCATGCTATTGTTCGGGGGAGGGAGGGGTGGAGGGACCGACAATTCAGTTGTTTTGTACACTTGCTTACTCAATACAGCCTAATATAACCAAATGTCTGCCTTTAGTTGAAGATTTTAAACAGCATACAATATTTAATAGTCATGGCCAAGTACAACTTTTATTCACCGGAACCGAAAGCTCACATGAAATTGCAAAGGGACGCTTTCTAAAATAATATCAAAGCTAGTGCAGAAGTTCTTAGCTTTTCGTCGAGTTATTAGAACTATTATGATAATACCCGGTTAAATCATTCATGACATTATTGCATAAATGCCAGAGCGATTGGATTCTATCATTCCGTCAAAAGGAGGGGGGACAAAGTAATAATTCCAGGAATTTGAGACTAAGGAAGAGGGCGCCCTCGTGCAATGGCTATTTCAGAACTATGGTAAACCACATGATCTACCTTATCTTACGGCATATTTTATCTCTAAGGATGACGTCATAAACATGCAAAGATGGAGTATGTATAGAGGATATTACTATACTTTTTTATGGGTATAAAGTAATTCTTAAAATGTAGTTTACTCGTTATTTGCCACGGTCAACCGTTAAATTGCTGTAAATATTTCTTTTGCATTAAGCCCTTTCCCAAAAGAGTGCGGTCGACCGTCAGTCCCACTAAAACAGTGTGTAGGTCAACGGTAGACCGTCGTCAGGTCAATGGTAGACCGTCCGAAATGATGTCGCTATATCAAATTATTAGCCGCGGCAAGGGGTGTACAAGTGACAGTCCTTTGAAAATGAAACCGGGCTTTTGTGTACGTAGTATATTCTTTTTCAGTGTTTGTAATATGATATCAGGGCCGGGTTTAACTTTGTAGGGGCCCTGGGCACAAAATATTGTGGGGGCCCCTTCGACTATAATTCTCCACAAGACTTACAAGGGCGCAAGTCATGAAAGGAAGGCAAAGGTTATGGTCCTACCCCAAAAATACAATAACATAATTTTGTGGGGCCCCTGGGCACATGCCCCGCTAGCCCATACTTAAATACGGCTCGGTATGATATTATGTTACTCTCAATTAAAGAAGTCACATTCCGTTTCCAACTATCATCTTAAATTCGGCGATGTGCACACCGCTACGAAAAAATCGAATCTCACCTGTGTTCATGTACCCTATATATAACTGACCAATACTCCTATGGACGTGTATGGTAGCTCAGACAATCTTGGACAAAAATGATGGGACACTTTGGCACAAATGTAGCAAAATACTTCGACAGGTTCGCGGTCTTCAAAAATCCCTTCCCCCCCCCCCCCTTGATCAATGTTGTCCCAACCCAAAGATATTCCGAATTTAAAGAAATTCAACATTGAACGGGGGAGTGGGAGTGCTGTCCCATGTATTTTTGTCCAGGATTGTAGCAAGGTAAGAACAAGAAAACTAATGGCAATGTTGCATAAAACCAGACAAAACAGAAATTACAGATAAATCATTTAAAATTCTGTCAGTAAACTGGTTTCATTTACATCTTTTATTAAAACAATACTTTTTTATGTCCTTCATGGCATCCTTATGACTTCAGCATAAATACATCAAAAATGATGGACTTTATTATGCAATATCTTACAATATCTGTTTCCAATGAAACTATTTCTTATCTTTATGACTATGTTCCCAGACTCAAGAGTTAGCTAATGATACTGCTCTTGTGCCAGTCTTATAATCTACCAAATGAAGTTTATTCTGCTTTCCCTCCCTCCCTCCCCCACCCCCACCCCCCTCCATGCTACATGCCAATCAATTTCATTTTACACCATAAAACCTCCTTGATACTATGCACTGGGCAATATCATACCTGACTGAAATCTTTCTCTGGCACTTCAATTTTAATTATTTTTTCCAGCAAATTTCCAGCAATTACCAGAGCATTTATCAGCCAAATTAGTTTACAAACCACAAGCATCTGAACTTTCTGAGGCCAGTCTTTTGGTATCTTTGCAAAACTCCAAACTCTTTGCTGCAAAGATGGTTCCCATCAAATAAGTATGCAGTAGACAAGCAGATCACTGCATTGGGGAACATGGAAGGGGTATCATAATCTTTGATTCCATCCTCCTAATCAAGGGAACTAGACAAGAAAAGAGAAGGAAAACATAAGAAATGATTTGATTCTTCATTGTAGATGACTTCTGTCCGCAATACAGGTCAGTGACAAACTCATTTCCTTACATGACTAAAGATACTTAATAAATAAGTTTCATTTGATTTTATAAAGTTTTGAAGTTCACCACAAGAAGGCACTGCACAACTGCAACAGAGATACTGTTTCATATGAAACATTCTCGTGTTTTTCTCACTGGTAGTACACTGTTAGGGGACAAAAAGTTGGGGCTTTGACAACTCTACAGTGTAACTAAGAAAACACTTCTTTCCTTCTTGAAATCTTTCACCATGATTTCCATTTGTGCTACAACTGAGTGGTTACAACTCTGGCATTTGAAGCTATCAGGCTTAGAAAATTAGAGGTTCTGGTTTACTCCTTAGCTGATCATAGTATGGTGGAATTTACATCCAAGAGAAATCAATGACTTTTCCACTTGCTATGACTCTCTTAACTGAATAGATTCCCACTTGAGATTTAAAGTTGTGAACTGGAATCAACCAAAATGTGACTGTTATCCATAAGCTATAACTGTTTTCCCCTACACTTCCAGCTTCCTTAGAAACTAAAAAAAAATTTGTAAATAAAAGTAACTACCCTCCAGGTCTAAATTATCAACAACATAGAATCAACTTTGGTATTACTGCTAGATCATCTAACAGGTATAACTTTACAAGCACAAAAATCCCATTAAAACATGCATGTTTTTGACCTAAAGAACTTTTGTGAGAGTACATTTCCTGCAATAAATTACTCTCCAAGAGAAATACCAGACAACTTCACACTGTCTCAAAATGTAAAAGATGTAGATACCTGTGTAGGCAACACACTCATCCCAACCTGGTTTCCTCCAAGCAGCCTCACGAATATCTTTCCTTGTTTGAAGATCCTTGTAGGCTAAAAAAAAAGAAAATACAATCACAGCTTGTACCAATTTATCTGAGACAAGTTCTGAAGTGTATAATGTACTGTACCTTTGACTAATCTCTGCATAACAGACATGTACCATTAAAATTTATTGATATGTTGCTACCCACCTACATCAAGAACAAATGAAGTAGTCCAAACCTGACTGGAAACATTTTGAACCTTTTCCAAGCCCCAACCCCCCCCCCCCTTTTTTGTGTTTGTTTCCTCTGCTACAGAAGTTCCTCACTAGCATGTGCCAAACTGCTGTTGCCATAAATAACAGTCAATCAGAGGAATTATCCAGTATTAATGTAACCACTGTCACATTTTAAAGGAGTGGAGGAGGTTCAAGAAATAAATCACATTATTTGGAGAAAATTCTTTCAATTTGAACTCAGCTACAATATTTCCCCTTCAAGCAAACTAAGTCAATACAAACAGCTGCAATCTTGTTAATACATGCCTAAGACTAACAAAAATATTACATAATGTTTATTACCGATCTAGAAATGTGCGATTACTACGACAACAGACCTGTAATTTTACATGGTAAGTTAAAATACACTTCAACGATATCGTTTCAAATATTTTCACACTACATTTAAAAGCAGATTCTCTTCTTCCCACATGGTTTGAATTCTCCCAACAAATCCTTCTTTTAGCTTCTCCTTCAGTCTCAGGAACTATCCTTGGCCAATCAGAGTCCTCTTCATTCATTTGGCAGTATGATCTGAATTTAACATGTTTTTGTGTCAAAGCACTGTAATGAATCCATACATTTAAGTTCTATACTGTGAATGTATATTGGCATGATGAGAACCTGTCTGTACGCCTTCCATTTCTTTCAAGCATACAAAATGGCTCACCATCTTGTAATGAAACACCATCTTACTTCATTAAACATATACTGAATCAATAAACAGTCTTCAACACTTACCCCAAAGGTGATGGACTGAGTACAAATCCCCTATCTGAGTGAAGAAACCCATTACTGCTTCATCCTGCTCTCTGCGATGGTTAATACCCCTAGACCTGAAATATGGGTAAGAAAGGAATACTTACAATTTAATATTAAAAGAAAAAAGTGGCCATGACAAGTAAACTTAAAAAACTGTGGGTAATTTAGTCTGAACTAGTATAAAAAAATCTATTTTCAAAACTGTTTTCATCACCCTAAAAACTGCAGGCGATAGCAACAAATTCATGTTTTAAAATTTTGCTCCCAGAATAATGTTGAATATGAGATTTCATACCAACACAACAATGATGTCATATTAGGAGAACCAGTCTCCACCTGGCATGTGGCATAGCCTTAATACACACACTGTTATGGGATAGCATCAACTGTGTTATTGCAACATCTCTAGAAATTTTTTTTTAGTCTGATGGAAAAATGTGAAAATGATGCAAGTGTGTTGCATTTATGGGGACTACAGTATTACTGATACCATAATATCCTTAACTGATAACCAAAGAAAACACCATGGCAATTGTCCAACAGGGTCTGCAGTCAAATACAATGAGTGGAGTGATAACCAGCCTAGTACTATGCACACTCATTGGTTAGTTCTGTGAATTCCACTGATGCTGACACAAAAGTAACCAGAACCTGACATTTTACTGCCTACAAAGTACTTTCAAAGTTTATGCCTTCTGCAAGCATTTCATACATTTCTCTTGTTCAAATTTTTGTGGAGGATATTCCAGCTCATAAAAGAGGCTTGAATCAGTAAGGTTCTAAGCCTACCATATTACTCCCCCTAGCTTTACCCACCTTCTGTTGAGTACTGCCTTCAATTTTTGCTTTAAAAGCTGAGAAAGCACACTCTAATCACAGTCCAATATCACTGCCCCATGAAGAACCAATTTCACTTCAGTTGCAACAATTGGTGCTGAATCATACATGCCATTCCAAAGGATATACTAGGACTAGGACAGTGCTGGCGATGTTTTGTGTGGCATTACTGTGTACAGGTTATCATGGCAAACATGACGGAAACCTTCGAATTAACTCCAAACAACTAGTAAGCACAAGTGGGGACATGCCAAATTCCAAAATCTATGAGTTTTCACGCAGGTTTTGTATTGTTTTTATTTGACCGTGACTACTCACACATTAGAATACAAGCAGTGTATCTTATGTTCAGAGGATACCATAAAAACCACAAGCAGATCCTCCTGTGACATCAGAAGACATAATGAGATCTGGGAAGCTTCAGCAAGACTAGCTTTTCAAGACTAGAGGAGGGTACACTGTTTGTCCACTTCCAAGCAGAAAACAAGTTGCAAACCCAAGCCCAAATG
This sequence comes from Holothuria leucospilota, assembly GCA_029531755.1. Taxonomy (NCBI): domain Eukaryota; kingdom Metazoa; phylum Echinodermata; class Holothuroidea; order Aspidochirotida; family Holothuriidae; genus Holothuria; species Holothuria leucospilota. Next base: position 8,320,572 of record CM055964.1, read on the forward strand.
GTTGATGTGTGTTGTAGAGAGTATATCTCCTTAAGATCCCAAAAAGTTAAACCCTTAAATTAAATGCGTCATAGCCACATAAAGAAAAAACACCAAGCTGATACAGTAATGCCATCTTCTTGAGAACCAGCAATAAGTCATAATATACCCAATAATGCAAAACTAACCCAACACCTCTCTCATTTATGGTATGGCAGGCCACAACTGGCATTCAGTATGATCAAATCCTGATAACGTTGATTCGATGATACCATGTTTATTACCCTTACACTCTTACCAGGCTGATTTCTCACAAGCATTCAGTTGCAAAGGTACATACATGTAGTAAGGTACATACATGTATTATGCTACAGTGGTCAACCTTGACCTTCACAATAAATACGAAATCTTTCCTTACACTTAATAGGCCCTGCTGGAAAACCAGTGCCAACTAGCAAACTTAGCAACTAGTAAATTTTTGTTCAGAATAGGTTGGGCACCCCTGTGCTGTATAATCAATAGTACTAGGTGTTCTTTTTAATCAAGTACCAAAACAAGCATGTCCACAACCACAAGGCACTAACTGTCAGCCCAAAACACACGTTAAGAAAGTGAATGAAACCCTCTCTTAAATCTTGTGCAGCCTGCTCGCAAGATTTTTTGCATAAGACAGTCCATGAATAATTGAGCACATTTTCCAGGCCAATGAGAAGTGTTTCAAGTATAAGACAGGCATGCAGCTCATGCTCTCCACACTTACTCTCACCCCCACTCACTCTCTTGCTTACCGACCAATTAGGCCTAAATTCTCATTACTTCAGCAAAGTTAGCCAATTTCTGTGCTTCACCGAATGTCCTTTGCAATGTCCAAGTTTATAGCTTTGAAAGTTAAAAGCTACAAGCTTTCCTAATTCTTTAGTTTGAGGTGAAGTATGGTTTCATATCCAGAGTATCCTGAATTCAGTGTATTTGAGTATCTAAATTATTTGCTTCTCATACTGAACAAATCAAAAACAGAGACAAGCTGAATCTAATGCTTGGAAGAGAACTCTTCCATCTGAAGAATTATGAAGAAAGGCTAACTGTGCTTTCAGAAAATTTATCTGGTTCCTGAATTTTGTCAAGATGTATCTGCCTCAAAGCTGAAGTTTTAAATAATATCCTCATTTAAAGAACCAAATTCAATCCTTTCAATTAACTGCCCATGTTTTGTGTCGGATCAACTGGACAAGAACATCAACATTTTCATCTTTAATATGTACATAAAATCTGACCTGTAAGTATTATTCCAATACTGTGCCATGTCACCTGGTAATTTAATGTCTATGGGCCACTATGAACCACCCTGATTAGCCAACTAGCCATATTTTTGACATACAACAGTTGAAGAGTAACCTAGCCAGCAACTGTGCACATTTTTTGTTGTTGTTGCTTTTTACCTGATTTGATCTCTCTCATTGATTAATATGACAACAACAACTGGGCAAAACTACGATATACAAGCAAATAAGCAACAATAAAAGTAACAGAGGACATAGTACATGACAAAATCAGAAATATTTGGCCACTTATAGCATAGCTACTAAGCAAAAGAAGATAAAGGACCAGACAAAACTAAGCGAGTACAAAAGAGGGTTAAGTGTATAAACTTGCCTAAGACAATTTCAAGCAAGAAATTATGGGGCCCTAAACTGATCTAAGTCACAGGGTCAGCTGTTCTCTAATTAAGTTGCTGGCCTAGTCCCTTATAAGTGTTTAAGTTCATGTATCATAATTTAGCTGGTTCAGTAAGTTTGTACTTTGACACTGAGTAGTTTATTGCAAAAAGGATTTTACGAATAATGTCCCCATGTCATCTTTTTTTTGCCCCATACTGATTTTCACTATTTCATGTGGGCCTGAAGAACATTAAGCCCTCCTGCATGAATATACAGTTTTACCATTAATTAACTTAATATTCTAATTATCTTAGCTTTTTGAGTCTTGTACCATACTCCTTGCAAAATCCTTGACAAAAGTATTTTTGAAGTCTTTCACAGAGTATGAAGATAAAATCCTGTCTTGATGATCTAGCCTGGTGCAATACTCTGCTTTAAATCCTGCCACAACTGAAAAAGTACACTTTTACAGTACCAGGGCACTCCCACTACATATTTACTGAAATGATTCAATAGCTTTGTACTTCCCACCAAGATGAAAGTCACTGCACATGACATCATGGCTAACATTCTGTCAAAAGAAAGGGCATGTATGAAAAGTTACCAGTTTGACATATCTTTCTACAACCATTGTGAATAGGTGGAAGAGGGAGGGGTTAAGACAAGCTCACCAACTTCAGCTCCTTGTTTCAGATGAGGGTGGGAATATCAGGAAGTAGTTTTAGATGTAATGTTAACATTTCCTTCTTCTTGTCGGTGTTCCCAAATTTGCCATTATACCCACATAATGGCAACTTAAGAAGTGTGGGTGGTATCCACCCACTTCCAACCACCAAGAGTACTTACCAGTTGTTTGCCCACTCAATGAGAGTTCCAGGCTGAAACAAATGAAAAATGCAACTTGTTTATTTAATATCTCTCATTGGAAGCAAAACTTTTGATAACATTTCTTTTGGTGGCTTGCTGTAGATCTATAGCATATAAACTAATACAATTGTTTAAAGTGGCCACGCCACGTGTAAATTAACGGTTTAAACCCTTTGGTATCTTTAGGAATACATTTTCTACAATGAAAATCAACCATTCTGTTTATTTACAACTTGTTTTTCCTCTCAAAAATTGAGAAAAAAATACACCCTCTTCCAGCCTTGAAAAGTCAGTCTTCCCAAAACCTTTCAAAATCTTGTTACGTCATGTGACGTCACTTTAGGAACTGCTCGTTTGCTGTGGTATCCTTCGGACATTTGATACAGTGTTTGCATTCCATTGTACCGGTTACTAAGGTCGATACAATGTAAAACCTGTGTGAAAAGTTTTTAATTTTGGAATTGTTATCCCTTTTCTCATGCTTACCAGTTGTTTTAGTCTATTAAATGCATTTCATGCAGTTTTTTCGTCTTGGTGCCATGATAAGTAGCTGCATGTACAAACATTCACAACACAACAGCACAGGTACAGCATGGAAGTACTACTTCCATGAGTACAGTACACAACATATCTGATACTACACAAGTATCACCAGCACTGTTTTGGAGTAGGTACCATGTGAAATCAAGTTTGATACTTTCTTTGGAATGGCAGATCTGAGCCAGCACCGTACTGTTTCAGGTTGTAGAGAAAGTGGTTCTTCATCTGACCAGGGAGTTGCCATCTAATGGCAACTCCCTGATTGGACAGGAATGTTGGACTGTAGGTAAAGTGAGTTTTCTTGGATTTGAAATCAGAAAGGCGAAGGCGATACTGAACAAGACGTGCAGTGGCAGATGGGGTGAGTAATTCGTTACGGCGCATAGAACCGTATCGATTTGAGACTGTTAGGTGAGGTGAAAGTACAACACCACAACAGTTTGAACATAAGAAGCATTTGGAGCAATTGAAAGGGACTAAAGCTTGGAAAGTTTTATGTAGGCAGTCAAAATATGCACTTTAGGTTACTTTCGTGCAAGTGTCAGTGGAAATCATGGAACTAGCCTACGATCAAGTGTGCACAGTATTTCGCTGGCTGCTGACAGTCCACTTACTGTACACATATTACTGCAGACCGAACGGAACAGTACACTGCCAAGTTTCTTGTTCTTCGGATGAATCAAAAGAATATTTGTAATAAGTAATAGCCTATACTACAGCCCCAAAATATAACAGACCGACACCACTCTCCAAACAGGCAGAATAAAGTTCAAATTCAAGACATGCCGCGAATTACAGTCATTACTATCTCTTAGTCTGTTTAGGCTATGCTGTACGCCAGGTTCAGTATACGAAGGCTGGTGTTCCTAAAATGACGTCATTATTGTCTTGGCTTGAAATCTCATTTTCAGCAGTCTATTTTTTGGTGCAATTTTTTTAAATATTAATTTCTTTTTAATGCTCAAGGCTGTAAGGGTGATGAAAACAGTTTTGGAAAGAGCGATTTGTGTACTTTAGGCTAAATTAGTCTCCCGTTACTCCAATTTACGTGCCATGGCCACTTTAAAAGATGTGTCACAAAAACTACTATGTCGATGCTACTGTGAGTCTAACATAAAAGAAGTCAACGAAAAAACACCCATTGACCATGTGAAACAACTAAAATAGCACTTCTTTTGCAGATTGCATCACATTTTATTACAGGTAAAGAGAGTTACTTAAGGAGAAACATTTCAAAGGACTTTTTGATTTGACCTTTAGTGACTTGGATCAGTATGACCTTGACCTCTGATTCTTATATACAAATTTTGCCCAGGTGTACATAATTATTATACTTGTTATGGCAAATATTTCCCAAATGAAATCAGACATTAGCTCCCCTCCATAGTTCCAGTTACATGTTAAAAATAAACCCGTATTAATTCTTTTGGAGTGCTCAAGATGCTGCAAAATGTTGATTCACAACCAGGTCTTTACAGAAATCCATCTCAAGCCCTCATGGAAGGCAGTACTGCCTTTAAGGCACTCTTGGATTAATACCCACAATGCATTACTCTTTGTACCAAACTCTTCCACCAGGTACCACACAAGAAGCCAAAATATTTCATTCTCAGAACATTAGACTTGACTCAAAGATTTGACCTGCATCTTCCTGCTGAGAAGGAGATGCTCTACAACTAGGCTAAACAGTGGGTAAGACATGGCATAGTGTGTGTAAATAACACTGGGAACTGAAGTGTAGCATACATACAACCAGTATAACTGGACCTTCAAAAAATCTTTTCTGTCACAGGCAGTCTCTTGACCTCTGCTGGCTTCATATATGTAATGACTTCAACAAGATATGGCATGGGGTATAGGCTATACTTACACTTATCATACACAATCCTGAGATGATATCAGAGGTACAAATATTAGTAGAGGGCAGGAAGGGGGAAACCACTCTCATGCCCCCACCCAATTACAGGCGGTCTTCCCCACCCCCACCTCAAATGCAGACCTCCAAAACAAGTCTCCTAGGGTAAAAGAAGAGCCATTCTGGATAAGTTTTTCTTGAGTAAAAAAGATCCAACCACCCTCCTTATGGTCCCCTGCTTCACTTTTTCAATGTCCTCCCTCCCCACTCAAATATAAATGTGACACTGGAAAGTAGTATGAAACTCACCCTGAGATGATAGGATCGCAGCTCATAGAGATTTCCTGGATCCCTGTCTGGTGGTTCTCCCCAGAAGTGGAAAGCAAGCAGAAGTTCATTCCTCCGGCTGACCAACATCTCGCCTCGTTTCTTCTTGTACTCCAGGTATTCCTTGTGAAATTAACCAGGAAGCTAACATGCATTAACGTTCCATAGGCTTCAGCATGTAAGACTTTTGTGGACCAGAAAGAATTCTCATACATGAAAGATTACACATACTGAGAAAGCCAAAAGGCCTCAAGGCTTGTGATTCCTTGCCTTAGAAAATGTTGACATTTTCTAAGATAACCCTTGACCTGTCTTTTGTGTAATGTAATGTAAGCAGACACCAAGTATAAGGGGTTTTTGCAATTTTTCCTCTGGTGACCTCAGGTCACCTTTGACTTCCACCCCAAACAAATATTGTTGTTTGTCTCATCCTGATTACTGTGGACTATACCAAAATAGCTATGTTATCCTATCAACTTAATCAGAGTGATAAGCAGTAAAGGGATTATTTGGTACATGCAATACTCCTGTATCTGAAAAGTATTCTCTAAGTATTTAGCTTTCCACAAATAACCATGCTTCCTACATCTCTTTTGAACTTGAATTGTATCTTCTCATGTCTAGTTATGTTTGAAAAAGAGATTAGCTCTATAGTATGGTATGTTTGCAGGTCTGTGAACATTGACATGCTGTCATGACTGTACTTTGTAGATTCCTATCAACTTGGCAAGGAATCAAAAGTTAAGAGGATGTAAATACTTCAGAAAACTTAGATGGTCAGAGGTGAGGAATTTTACTTGTGTTGTAATAGCAAGCACATGCATACTTTGAAAACTTTACAAAAACACTCAATCTTGCTAAGGGTAAAAAATGGTTTCCAATTTTTGACTGCTGGTGACCTCAAATGACCTTTGACCACCACCAAAAACAATGGAGTTCTTCCTCTTAACATGAAAAATCAATATACTACATATGAGGTGTCCATTACTGCTATCTTTATATAGTATTTACAAGGTTATTGGTTTTTGACCTCTGGTGATCTCAAATGACCTTTGACCTCCTCCAAAAACAATTGGGTTCTTCCTCTCAACATCACAAATCTATATGCCAAACATCCATCACTGTTATCTTGAGATATCATGTTTCCAAGCTAAGTGTCACATACACACACATACACATGCTCCCACACACATGACATCATCATTGCATAGATTCTTTGAGCCCTTGCCAAGGAATCAAACATTGCATTTCAACTTGGCCCTATTGTGGGCCTATTATGGTGGTGTTCAGGACTTATTTCAAGTCCCTTCCTTATACTTTATAATGCTAATATCTCAATTACCAATGACCGTTTTAAGTGTTTGCAAGATCTTATTTTTTAATACATACATATTCATCAGTGTAAAAGAACTTTAATTATGGGATGCATTTGTTCTTTAACCAAAGACTAAAGAATTATCATCAACAGTCATAACCTTCACCTCTGATACCTTTATTGCCATGTGCCAAATTAATATACTACTCAGTTAAACACAGTTAAATCTTAAAGTCAATACTCTGGCTTTCTCACAAGCACTCTCAAATGGCAATCATATTATTCAACTATTCAACTATTAAATTAGTGCCATCATTACTGCACATACCACTATCATATTTACTCTACTAAACACCCCCTCTCTAAAAAACGCCCCCTCTACAATTTTTCATACTGTATGCACTGCTCAATATAAATCAACTGTTTCACCAGGCAAAATATTGTACCACATTAACTGTCGGGTACACGACCATAATTTCCTAACTTCAAACTCCATGTACAGTATTGTACACAACCCTACTTTTAAAGGCAATATAATCTCATCCCCCCCCCCTCCTTCCCCGACAGAAAAATTCTTCCTACTAAGGTTACTTCTAGCTCTTCCTCCAATATAAACAAACAACACCTGTCTACTACACCTACTAGACAAAGCTACAATAGTAGCCTGCACTGAGATTAAATTGCTCACAGCCACAAAAGCATGGACTGTATGAGCATGAAGCTCCATGGTAAGAGCTTACGGACACACAACTCAATGCACCAGTCATCACTGACAAACCATAGTGAAGCTTTTGTTTGAAAGAATGTCAATCAAAATATAGTCGCAAACTAATTTAGAACTATAGGGTGAGGCCTAAATATGTCTGGGGGGATGCAATCACCCCTTTAAGTAGTGAGAAGTCAATACTACAGCATGCATACTACAGCCTATTTGTACTACTTCATCTACTTACATACACAAAATCCCACTGAATGTGTGACCAACAGGTTGTAGTCTAACCATGTAGCCGTAGAAACCAAGAGCTGTGGAACTATAGGGCTGTAACCCTCACTAAACCTCTAACAATTTCAACCTCAAATAAGAATCATCCTGAATTTGACTTTTACCATATACAAGTGGAAATGCGACCACTAAACAAATTTCTATGACATGAAAGACAAGTATGTTTTTCTTCTCTCCTTCATGAAGGAGAGAAGAAAGCTGTCACTCTATCAGAAAGTCACATCACTAGGCAGGGAAATCAGCACTAACTAGTTTAATTACCAATCAATACCCTCAAAAAGAAATACTACAAAACTTCCATGTATTCATCTGAGCAACTCATTTGTAAGGATGCTATGAATATAAGAAACAGCAGTCTTCTTAACATAATCTCAGCACAGGCTGACTCCATACCTAACTGTTAAAGCCAATCCTGTGCCACCTTTATCGCATTAAAACAAGCAAAGCAACTTACCTTGTCTTTCCAGAGTAATTCTGACATGTGTTTCACAGATCTGTAACCGTCTTCATAAATCCAAACATGAACTATGGGATGAGAACATGAAAACAAGGCTACACAAGGTACTGAAATCTAAAAGGGAAGGAGGGGATTGCAAATTGTGGAAACATTCCAAGACCAACAGCGTAAAAACAAGACTAAAATATTTTGATGAGAGAAGGCATGGAGGTGAGTAGGGTGTTGTAAAGACAAAAAGACAAAAAAAGACAAAAGTAGTAAAAGGCAATAGCTGGAAAAAACAAGTCAATGAATGTGCATGATGGGTGGGGGCTACAGCTACAACTATGAAAGTAGTAAAGACACTGCAACTCTTGGACTCAATAAAATACACTGAAGTACTACAAATGACCACTATGCATGCTTGTTATCTTCCAAATCACGTCTAAAAGGCTATCAGATTTTGACCTCTGGTAGTCCCAAAAGACCTTTGACTTCCACCAGTATCACATAGTTACATTTACTCATCATGACATATCCACATAGCAAGATTGCAAATCTATGCTTCCCATCTTAAAATACCGAGTAAATGAGGTTTTCAGACTTAAGCCTCTGTGAACCATACATGGATAAAAGTGGATTTATCAAAGCAAAACTGTGAAGGTTCCTTGTCCGATGGTAAGTAATATGATAAATGGCAGCACATGGAACTTTGATAAACAACATATGTAATATCAGGGTTCTAGCTGGGGTGAGTTAAGTGCTGACTAATTTAATATCCACATCAAGTTTAGAAAGTGAATGTGTTCTAGCATGGGTCCACAAGCAAGGCTGAAGGCTTCCACTAGCATCCCTTCCAAACCTTGCTAATCCTAAAATTGTTTGCTACGGAGGAAATTAATACTTTTTTCATTACTTCCCATATCAACAGTTTTCCATGCCTGAATCAGGGTTTCTTGATTCATTATAGGCCTGAATGCAAACTGCAAATCTACACCAAGTACTCAGTCTTAAGGCAATGTGAGTTCTGTTTTTTCCACCCAGTGTAGCTAGAACCCTGGGTAACAGGTAACTAATACACTGAAACCTGAAACAATACATTACCATAATGACTGAAAAATTTCCAATTTTCACAGACTCCGGAATTGATTGTTAGTAAAAGTGTCACCAAACAACTGTAATATTACTAACCTGCTTGATCTTGCTGTCCAAAAGCTGTACTCCAGCTGCCAAAGAGGCGACAAGGGTAGCTTTCCATTTCATGTACCCTGGTTAAATGGTGTTCCCTGGTAGAGGGAAAAATAATACAAAATACAAAATCTGATTATCATGAAGCCCCCAACAGAACAAATCCACATTACAAACAACAATTTATGTCTTAAATAATTATGTAATTGAGACTTTTATGGAGGTATGCACACTTCAAAATGTATTTATCCTTACCAAAGATGAGCACTTTACACAATTACATACAATCAAACATTTATATTACTTTCACTTCCCAGTTGTCTACAATACCTTCTCCTCTTTAGTTTATGAAAACTTGTTGAGAATGACAAATTCCAGGCTATAATCATGTGTTCTTTCTCCAGAGCAAGTACAATTTCTCATTTCCAACCTACACTTAATGTGAGGCTTTTTTAATGTGATCTAGTCGGTAGTCACATACAAACAAAGGTGTGTAGTCATGTACAAACTGTGGACTTGATTCAATGACAACAGATAAATGCAAATAAAGGAGCTCAACCACAACACTATTTTGGTCAAAAATGAGCTATAGGACAACTTGCTGTTAGCAACTGCTATGGAATAAATTTGTTATGCAAGTATACATACATTGTAAGAAAGACTTTCTGCCTTTTTAGAAGATACTAACGATGTCATTGTTAGTGTTTCCTCTATCAAATAATCCACTGAGTTGCAATGTCTAACATACCTAAACTTTTGACTCATTGCTTAATGTGATAACCAGAAAGCCCAAAGGCTTAGTAATTCCTTGCCAAATGGGGATACTTTGTTGCACTGAGGTTTATCCCTTAAATTTATTTTTCTTGACTACATCATTTTACAATGTTTTAAAAATTTGACCTCTGCTGACCGCACATGACCTTTGAACCCCACCAAATATAACAAAAAAGAAAACCTGAAGTGTCTTGAAAGGGATTCAACTCCAATGGATCTTGGATCTTGAAAATTCTTGGGAAATTTTGCTTTTTGACCTCTGGTGACCCCAGATGACTATCCTGGAAATTCTTGGGAAATTTTGCTTTTTGACCTCTGGTGACCCCATATGATGATCTTGGAAATTCTTGGGAAATTTTGCTTTTAGACCTCTACCTCTGTTTACCCCATATGATGATCTTGGGAATTCTTGGAAATTTTGTTTTTTACCTCTAGTGATCCCATATAACAATCTTGCGAATTCTTGGGAAATTTTGCTTTCTGACCTCTGATAAACCCAGATGATGATCTTGGGAATTCTTGGGAAATGTTGCTTTTTGACCCCAGTGACCCCAGATGACAATCTTGGGAATTCTTGAGAAATTTTGCTTTTTGACCTTTGGTAACACAAGATGACCTTTGACCTCCACCAAAAACAGTAGAGTTCTTCCTTACATCATGACAAATCTGTACACCAAATATGAAAAGTGTCGGTCATTCCTATCTTGAGATATTGCGATTATCAGCTTTTCGGCTTTTTACCTCCAGTGACCTCAAATGACATTTGACCTTCACCACAAACAATAGGCTTCTTCCACTCAACATGACAAATCTATGTACCAAATATGAAAAGTGCTGGTCATTGCTATCTTGAGATATCGTGTTTACAAGCTGTTTACGAGGTTTTCGCAGTTTAACCTCTGGTGACCTCAGATGACCTTTGACCTCTACCAAAAACAATAGGGGTCTTCCTCTCAACATGACAAATCTATATAGGCCATTCCTATCTTGACATTGCGATTTCAAGGTTTTCGGTCTCTGACCTCTCATGACCTGAAATGACCTTTGACCTCCACCAAAAACAGTAGGATTCTTTCCCTTAACATGAAAAGTCTATATACCAAATATGAAAAGTGTCCGTCATTCCTACCTTGAGATATAGCGACTACAAGCTTTTCGGCTTTTTACCTCCAGTGACCTCAAATGACCTTTGACCTTCACCAAAAATGACAGGGCTCTTCTCAACATGACAAATCTATATACCAAATATGAAAAGTTTCAATCATCGCCATCTCAAGATAGTGTGATTACAAGCCGTTTACGAGGCTTTTCGCAGTTTAACCTACGGTGACCTCAGATGACCTTTGACCTTTACCAAAAGCAATAGGAATCTTCCTCTCAACATGACAAATCTATATGCCAAATATGAAAAGTGTCCATCATGCCTATCTCGATATATCGTGATTACAAGGTTTTCGATTTTGACCTCTGGTGACCTCGGATGACCTTTAACCTCCTCCAAAAACAATAGAGTCCTTCCTCTCAACAAGAAAAATCTATATATCAAATATAAAAAGTGTCGGTCATTCCTATCTTGAGATATCGCGGTTACAAGCTGCCTCACAAACACACACACATACACACACACACACACACGACATCACCATCGCATAGATTCCTTGCCTGCCTATGGCAAGGAATCAAAAATGACAGTTCCTCTTATGAGGACTGAGGCCAAGATGATGACTCAGAGAATCCACATCAGTTAAAATGGTCAAAATATGACATGCACTAAACAGATATATAATAATAAATTATAATATATAAAGTAATAAAAACATATCTAATTCAGAATGCCAGGAAGTTCAAATAGTCCTGGATTGCTTTTGTCTACAGCCCTGCCTCTTAGATTTCACAAAATGAATTTTCTGCAAAAGCTGCTGCATAATATCAATAACCTTGCCCAGACTCCAAACTAAAGATTCACTGATCAGATTTGTTAGATTTCACATCTTTTCAGGTTTACAACAGGTTAAACTAGACAAGGTCAATGTCAATGCATAAAAGTGCATACCGCCTCAAGCTGCATCTTACAAGCACATAAATGGAAAAGCAAAGAACAAGATCATGACGATTAATATTGGAATTGCTTGCTTAATGTAAAAAGTTAAGAAACTGGGTTACTTACGCCAACTTTATGTAGTCACCCATTCTGTCAGGCTTAATGTTATGGACTGAAACAGAAAAAGCAAAACTTCTATAACATAGACTTCACATCAAAAAATGTGTTATACATATTGTATGCATGACTTTAATAATTACTCCCCTCGTATTATCGACAGCAGGGCTCGATTTAACAGTCATCCAGGCCCCAGAGATGACCAAAATATGTGAGGGACAACCAAAATGTGGTGTGTTGGTTGTCCATTGGACAACCAGAGTTCATGCAACAATTTAACAGACTGCTTCTAGGGTTACTGCAAATTTCTTTCAGGACTTCTAAATTGTTTTATGGACAACCAAAAAAGGCAGACAGGTTGTTCGATGGACAACCGTAAAATTTTCTTAAAATTGAGGCCTGGACAGTTTTGTGAGGAATGGGTGTACAAAATTGTGAGGTGCAACAATCCATTTTGCCCCAAAATTTGTTTAGTTAAATCTTATGCCAGGCCTAACCATAAACATTAGCAAATAATGCCATAGGAGAAGCCAGTATCACTACTTTCAAATCTGGCATCGAGTGGTCTGTTACATGTGCTAGAAATATAATGAAGCTTGCAAAGGCTACCCCTGTTCATCTTAACCTTTCTAGGCCAACCATGTATCATTCCTGATGATACGATCTTTGCACACTTTTCACAATTCCTTTTGAAGCATGCAGAATATTTCAAATATCTCCCTACGAAAACTGATGCATAAGTTTAAAAGATTCTCTGAAAAAGTCATAATTACTTTTGTCCCAAATAACTTCCAAAATCGAAACCCTTCTACATACATTTCTGCATAACTTTTTCGCAGCCCACTTGGGCATTTATTCATCAGTCGGCTGCCTTCAATGGTAATTTTTTGTGGGAATTTTCACAAATGTGTCACTGGCCTATGGGCAGTAAAAGTGAAGCAGAAACTCTGCAAGCATGTAAGCCAAAGGAACTGGTAGAATAACGGCTTTACCAATAGGCGTATCACTTAGAATTTGATTTTCAAGTCCTACCTATCGTTAGTACATTCTCTAGCAAAGTGAACACATGGCCTCAGGGCTCGAAAATAGACTGGTGCTCTGGCGCAAAAGCGCCAGAGACTGCCGCAACTGCCCCAGAAAAACAGAAAAGTGGGTATTTGTCTGGCGCCATATATTTAGCGCCAGATGTATGAAGCAATAGAATCTGTGAACTCCTGTACCCACCCCTCACCTCCACATTCAAGGTGCCATTGAGGTCAATCTAAACCTGCCATACTGTAGGTGACCATGCATCCAGCCCCTCCAGCCCATTCCATGTTTTTCAGAGATTGAGTGACCACACCATGCTTAGTACTGCCTAGTGTTACACCAAATAAATGCTCTTTGTCTTATTCCCTGCCTGCTATTTTGAATTTCTTTTTCTAAATGCACAAGCACATTCAGAAGATGATCAGAGAATGTTACATGCAGGGGACAGTGGTTTCTTTGAAAAATTGAAAACATCTCCAGACAACAGGAAAACAGCTCCAGAAAAGCTTCAAAATGAAGGTCATCAGAAGCTGTTTTTAGCTCTAGAGAGGAAAAGCTTATTTTCAAGTCCTGGTCCTCATACTGTAGGACTATCATAGTAAACGTACTGTAGCTTGACTTTCATGTAATGTTTTACTTTGTTACTTGTTATGGTATTGGGCCAATATTAATTACGTTTAAATCCATTATTGGCAACTTCCCATATCACAGTTGTTGGCTCAACACCAAAATTAAATGGGGCAACAAAAACTATACAAATGTACCTTGCATTTCATACACAACCTCTTTATCTGAGAGAGCTTTTGAGTGAGCCTCTGTAGCTGGTTCTACCTGTTTCACATGAAGCAATTTATCTATCCATTTTCCAGGTCCACTCACTAAAGCTGCAGAAGATCTGTGGCAAAACGTATGAAAGGAATTAAAACTTCTCAAACATGTGCATAAGTAACTGCTCACTTTGCCTGCAAAGCTGGCCATATAGTCTCCCTTATTCAAAATCTATTTGGTTTTATTCTGGATATATCTGGCCAATGAAAAGTTTCATATGCCAGATCTAATATAAGCTGATAAAAGATCATGCCAGATATACATATCAAGTTGCATATGGCCATTTCAAGCTAGCTATAAACTTTGTAAAAACACCATGCTAAATATACAGGTAAAGTTTTATATATGTATATGTTTATATCATGCCAGATATCACTTGATAAAAGGCCATAACCAATTTAAGCCTACAAATCAAGTTTTACATCAATTTGTGAAGCCAGATATAAACTTGATGAAAGACCATGACAGATGTGGTATATACACATCAACTTTATATGGTCATATCAAGCCAGATGTATCTTGATAACAGTCTTAACAGACAATGCCAGATTTGCAATGATATTGCCATATCAATTCAGATTGATGAAAGACAATGCCACACATACATATCCAGTTTTAAGAGGCCATATCAATACAGCTGTAGTTTATGTGTTTAATTTGATTGCTTGTCCACATTAAGAACTCCTCGGGTACAACACATCTGCACACCAAAGTCATCAATTACATACTTTTTCTAATACTGTATGTATACAGGTCCACTAAACTACTGTAACGTATATGCAAATAATCTGTGTATGGGGGGGGGGGGGGGAATATTAAGCCCTGATTTTCATTTTTCATGATTTGGATGGTAAAAAATAAGGTGTTCTTCAAAACTTCAGCAAAATACTGTAGGTTCAAATATGTACCACAGTGTAATTAAAACTCATTGAGCATTGTATGTATGTAATTGTGTAGGAATTTCAAAATATTTTGCTTTTCTCTATTAAGGTGACAGCTTACTCTAGTTAAGTCAATTTAACTATTATTTAAAAAGAGCATTCATCAAAGATGTTCAGACAGCTCTTGCATTTGGGCTCCATTGCAGAGCAAAAGGTTTGGATTGGTTTGGTATTCACTAAGGGTTTGGGTAAATCAAATTTTGTGTGATGAAAGCCACAGGGACAATGAAATTGACATGAAACTACAGTATAATAAATCAGCATAAACAGATCTTGGCTACATTTTTCTTCCACAGAATGGTGCAAAACATCACCATTGCAGTAAAAAAGGAGTGAAAAAATGCCTAAAGGAAAATGCTTACTTCGTATTACCTTACAAAAATGACCTAAGAAAGATGCAAAGTTTGAAACAGTTAAAAATTAATTATAATGATATTTCGCCTGCCCTAGGGTGTATGAATCATTCCCAGCAAAGACTTTAATACAACAAACTTAGTTGTAACAATTGGTCCCAAATATTATGATGGTGTTCCAGTTTCAATGAATTTAACTTCTATTGCCAGGACAGGAGAGAGTCCTAAGATCCTCCAAAAATGACATTAAGTTGATTTCAAAATAATTGAAGTTGATTCCAAACTGAAGGATATGTAATTCTGATTTTAAAAATGTTATCTATTTAGGAGTTGGCCTAGGTTAACTTGCAATTGCATCACATCACATTACTGGTTTGGGAGCAAGCGATTTGTGTAGACCTGTGCGTCAGTCTTGGGTGTGCCCCAAGTTGCCAGGGGCTGAACCATGATACAAAATGATCTGTGGCTTGTTTTTGTACCCATTTGTACCTACTTCTAAATTAGACTAGTTTATGTTTATTAGAGCCCAGATTGGAATGTTTGCTCTGCGCAGGGGATTTATCCCCCACGCAAATATTAATTTTGAAGTTGCCAGCCGCGCAAATTTAACAAATGACATCTGACAACTGCAACCACACAAACTTGTTGGCAGCAACCACACCAGTTGCCTGGGAAAGGTGATTTCCTGCAGTCTAAGAGATGGTTTTAGCCAAAATTTTCTCAATACGCCCTGCGCCAACTGATGGTGGCGCTCCGCTTAGTATCGGCTGCTCAATTCTCTTGGCCATTATTAAAATCCCCCGCGCACCATTACAAGCTTTCCAATCTGGGTTAGAGCTGACAGCATTCTATCCTATAACCATATAATTGTGCTAGGCTACTTGACAGTGCAGCCTTTGATAAATCCCCCGCCCACCAGTCTGGGACAAGTAAAAAGTTACTTGGGCAAGTGCATTGTTCAATATCATAGCCCACTAGGCAAGTACCCTTGCGAAGTCTCCTCCACAAAGGAGTTGAAAGGCCTATTAAAAGTGGACACGTAGATATTCATGCGGACATGTAGACTAGGAGAACAGCTTGCCCGATGGACAAGTAATGAAAAAAGGGATCTTGTCCCCTATCTTGCCAGCTAGCTTCTAGGAGGCTAGTTCATTACACAGGAAGGGATCTGTTACTATGGATTGTTTTTTATTATAAGAGAAAGAGAGTCATTCTCAAAATGTTTTTACCTTCTGATTTAATATGTAACATAACATAACAGGTTAAAGGGCAAAGGAGGGCTAAGGCCCCATAAGATGCTCTGAAGTCCATACAACCTTAACTGAAAACAAACAACCAACACCAAATGAGCCTAGCACAATTAGATTCTACCACAGTTATGGAAGAACTTGTCAATGTTGACCTTAAAGCAGTGCACAGATGTGGAGTTAAGTACCCACTCAGGGTTGAAAAATGTTTTGAAAAATAATTCTAAAAGGATTATTTTAAGAATGTGGCAGTTGAACTGTAGCTATTCAACGCTCATAGAAAATGCAAGCCCTTCCACTTTTCAAAAAGTTTTCAAATTTTATGAAATTCTTTGTTAAAAAATCATTCATATTAATGCTAAAATGTATCTAAGATTTGGAATAATGGAAAGCGAACCATAATTGACAAATTTAGGAAGTAACTTTAGAGAATATTTTAGGAGTATTTAATTATAGTGTGGAAGTGCTGAATGCTATTCCTATCAGCAGCTACCATCCTCAAACTGTTACTCCATCGAAATTTCGTCCTTCAGACAATGCTGCACATGAAATTATTCGGGAAAAAGAACTGCTTTGAGGTACCTTATGGCCGAAAGTCTCAACACAGGCAAA
Organism: Holothuria leucospilota; assembly: GCA_029531755.1. NCBI lineage: Eukaryota > Metazoa > Echinodermata > Holothuroidea > Aspidochirotida > Holothuriidae > Holothuria > Holothuria leucospilota. Next base: position 8,337,682 of record CM055964.1, read on the forward strand.
TTTGGCGAGAAAAGTGCAGTAATTATGCCAGAAACTTAAGTTGTTTGTTCGAGCTAGGAGATTTGTGACATACCTGTCCGTCTACATAATACATATAGTAAGTAATCATGAGTCGATCGGTATCATGAGTCGATCACTGCATTCTAAATGCCAGTACAGCGTGCAGGCGCGATGTGATTGCAATGTATGGATGACCTGCAATGCATTTTCTCCAAACAGTATCAAAAAGAATGATTTGCCTTATCATTTTTGATGTTAAAAGCAAAAATGTTTCTCATGGCCAAATTTTCAAGTTTCGGCACAAGTATGAAATAGAAATTTGCAAAAATTACCAAAAATGGTGACCAAAGTGTCTTTGATGAAGTCTGATTAAAAATTTTGATAGAAAAGACATTTTTCTCTATGATTATTTGCATAACTGTTCTTGAATGTGGTAATTTACAGGATTTTATTTGCTTGTTTTTTGTAGCGATTGACTCAAGATTCCTTCATAAGCATTGTTACATGTACTCCCACCTACATTTCAAAATTCATTTTCTACGGATTACGCGATCCGAACAACACCAAAATATAGCACAATGAGGAAGACATATAACAAAATATTACTGCAAAGTTTTATTGATTTTTGTAAATGTTTTAATATTTTTATGGTCACAATGTTGGTTAGGTGATCGACTCATGATACGCCCAGTATAGTATATGGTGTAGCCTACTACACAACGTAAGGGTCGCCTGTAAACTGTCCCAGTCTGGAAAACATGTATGTTACCCCGAAGATCTCCGGTGTGGCACTCAAGCGGTCACGCCAAATTTCTGGCTTACTTTGTCAGCCTGATTTCTATTTGGCGCACCTAGCCTACACTATACAGCATGCCTGTAGGCTAGGCCTTGTGGCGTAATTTTTATCTTGCATTTCCTTTGGCGTAAATCTTCGGTCACGCCAAATTTCTGGCTTACTTTGTCAGCCTGATTTCTATTTGGCGCACCTAGCCTACACTATACAGCATGCCTGTAGGCTAGGCCTTGTGGCGTAATTTGTATCTTGCATTTCCTTTGGCGTTTATCTTCGGTGGCGAAATTGAACTTTCCATTATGGTAACTGTCTAACCTAAGTAGGTCTACATAACATTTATTAGGTCTAGACTAAATTTATGTGTAGCCTACCTATGGCTCTACCCTATTCGTATTGCTTTATACAACAACAGGCCTTGGCTAGGCCTAAGTTAGGCCTACCTAGCCTATACTTAGGCTATAAAGTAATACTTAGCGTAGGCCGACATACCCACTGAAACAACGTGCATTGATTGGAGATTCATTTCCTGTGCATTTTCTTTGCAATGCCCTCAGTCCGATTGATGCTCTTAATGTTCTTAGCGCCATTTCGAATATACGTCGAGGCAAAACAAGTGTTACTTCAAGCCTCTTCGCCTCCGAGTCCCTGCAATTATTTACTTGCAGTGTCTCATTAAAGTTACACTGTGCATGCTCAGGCGAAGTTATTATTGTCGCACAAAAGTACTGTGTACATACAGTGACTATATTACCTATAACAATACAGATAGACTAAGTTTAGTGCGACCCTTGACACTGTATGGGTAAGGAATGTACTGGCTGCAGATGCGAACAAAGGTATACACATTTTAGCCTGCTCAGCCCTTGGCTTGTGCTACGAGTTTGGTGTTGTAACAGACATCACCTCCACCAGAATAATCTCCACTAGATCTCCCCCAGACTCAACCCCTAACCTTTACAGCAGGCTGTTTCAAATAAAACAGGGTGTATCCATAAATTAGGGGTCCAAAGTGTGACAAAGGGGTCAAAATTTAAAAACATTTAATACTGGTGTAAAGTATATTTTCAAGAAGGTATATGTATCTATTTCTAAAATTTATATCAGTCCTGGCTTTTGTTTAAGACATCCAGGTTATTGATCAACTCTATCTCAAAGCTCCTTTCAAAAATGGCGGAGGTGACTGGGACACCAAAATTGGCAATATATGCCTAGAAAGTTTATAACTGTGTAATATGTCCAAGTCTTTTCCTCACTTTTGGTTAAGCATAAGTGGCAAGGATTTATGACAGAAACAAGTTACACCCACTGAAATTGGTTGTATGCTCAATTTAGAATAAAAGCTCACACCATGGTAAGGGAAATCATGTAATATTTACACTGAAACATATTTATTATCTGTACAGTTTCCAAAAGATAGAGCAAGTAGCTGCTTGAAAATAAATGAACACATAAAACGTAAACATTTTTCAGAGTTGTCCCCAATTCATCCAAATATCTTACATTTTTGAGTAACTGGGTTACAGATGTTATGTGTCGGGTGTGACGGGACACCAAAATCCCAGTAATACTGACACAAACAATGCATAAAAGGTTTCACGTAGCATTTACAGAGTACTGTATTCAAGTTGGCAACACTAACAGTTCAGACAAACTATTTTTTCTTGGAACATCGGATATTTTTACTGTCAGTTGCAAATTTTCTTATGTTACATATAGGGGTGACAGGGTCCTATTGAATTAACATGTGGTGTCCCAGTCACACCCGACCATGTCAACATTACTGTATGTTGTGACTTCTTAAATCATTACAAAATTGCACAAAGTTAAAAACTATACTGACTTGAACTAAAGTAAGAAAAAGATAGGAAGTATTTATCAAATAACAAAACAGCTTCATATTTACAGTAATAATGATTGTCGGGTGTGACAGGGACACCAAAGTGTGACCGGGACACCAAAAAAATAAAATAGATATTCACACTCTCCATACATTTTTCAAGTTTGTCACTTTCTAATTACTTTCCACATCTTTATGATGTTCATATTATCCATCTTAAATCATTTATTTTAATTTTTTTCAGTTTAAAACAGTTTAAATAGCTCTTTGTTGTTCTTCAGTGGCGGAGGTTACAGTGGGACACCATGGGACACCATTTTCCCCTTTCAACCAGATAGTGGACAATACATTACAAAATGGGGAAAAAAGGGTAGTATCGATAACCATGTGCACACATGTTACAACTCAGGCATGTATGAATGGGATTGGCATAGTTGAGGTGATATGAGAGGGTGGTAATTTTGATGATTTTGTGCGCGATGTGACATGATCAGCGGGACACCAAACACAAAATGTGATTTCCAATGGGTGCCATTATTACAGTTGTCCTTGTACTGCTCAGGTGTAGCATTTTACTTTATCAGTAGAGGTTACCAGTAATTGTACATAGTGATTTAAGTTTCCAAGAGTAACACAGGGAGATGAGGCCTTGTATTAATGTCCATACTTGTATGATGTGACAGGTGGGACAAAGCGTCACATCCGCCATGCCAACTTTAAAATAGGCGCATTTCGTTAAACATTGTCCCTTAATCTGGAAACTCACATTGTTTGTTTGTCTGGTTCTAATATCTCATCTGACATAACTTTAGGCTATCCAAAGGATAGAATAAATTTTTTATATTGAAATAACTGAAGTAAATTACCCATGTCACAACTTTTACAGATAATCTTGTGGGACACCAAATGCATGCTGGATAATAAAATTGTAAACGATAGATCAACAGACCGTAATTGGACATTGAGATACCACAGTTAGTGATAACACATAGAATATTAAACACTTTCAATAACAGGAATCATCTCTAGCCTCAGTTTTAACCATTCTCTATATGCCACAAGTGGCGGATGTGACGGGGACACCATGGACCCCTAATTTATGGATACACCCAACTCCGTTTTACGAGTGCAGCCGATAAAGGTGCATAGGTACATGCATTGGTACGTGCTTAATGCACGTCCGTCAGGGCCCCAAACTTTCTATTCTCAGTAGGCTAAATCATCATTATGTATTTTCTACCACAGTTCCACTCAGGTAATTTGGCGGGGATTACGCGGGCATTTAGGGGGAGCACTTTTCCCCACTTTGTTCCCGAGCTTAAAAATAATAAAAAGTAAAAAAAAAAATGAGCGAAAGGAAACGAGACCAGAGAACTACAATAAAAATTTCAATAGCCTCTTCTACCAATTAAATTTTGCAATGTTAAATGAAGGAAAATATGAATATCAAATGACCATTTCCAAAACCGTCGATACACCTCTCGCTGTTCACTTTCCCCACCAATACCACCATCCTCAGCAAATTGACTGACGTTTACTATCTTAAATTTGCGATCATCATAAGAAAAATATTTATTTTAAATAATAATACTTATATTAGCACTCATTTCAAATTAGCCCACATTTGCAGGATTTTCTCAAGAAACTGTTCAGACTGACCCCAAAGCCGTCAACTTCAAGAGAAATTACTCGTCAGGACCCTCAGTCCCTAGCCTTCAGTTTCGCGCCTTAGGCACTCGCGGCTAAAGGTTTCGGCGCGTCGGCCGCTGAACTTCCCAACTGATGCAGCCCCTAATGAAAATAACTTCCCTCAGGCTGGCACTTTAACTGCCGATGTCCTTGGCCATGTCCATGTCAAACTACCCATAAAACATTTTTTTGATTTTTAAATATAATCTAAAACCTTCAAATCCGACACTACCTTATTTTTCACACTAACTTAAGTCTGTAAGTTGTGGGGGACTTCAATGTCCGTCCCAGACCATCGACAAAAATGAAATAGTGAAAAAAAGACCATAGAGCAGGATATAGGTTTCTATATATCCTGCTCTATATACAGCTGCAGGCACCTGGGGAAAGTAGGAAAAAGTTTTATGCAATGAACAATACTGCATTTAAAACTGAAGAAAAAAAATAAACTACAATTAAATAATTAAACGCTGCCTCAGTGCTGTTTTCTTCAGCGCGCCTCGCAAGCACCCGTTTTAAGTATTGTTTCGGGATTCGAGGTTTCACTCTGTAGAACATCTTCTTTGTCATAGCTTCGCACAAACTCTTCTGTTATCATTGAAACCACCAATGCACCAATGACCTTACGCAGAGGAGGGGATGTTCCCAGATTCCCCAGAAATTTTCAACGGAAATTTTTATCACCATCAATCTGTGTAAATTTACCGACTTTTTAAAGATTGTTTAGATGCAAGAAGTTGTGAGCCACGGAAAGTGCCATTTCCGGAACCGTAATAGGCCTATGAGACATGCGTTTAGCGAAGAGATGGGCGAGCTCCCCCTTCTTGAGGATACTTTCCCTAGCTTTACAATTTCTCGTACCACTAAAAAATCTAAAAAATGCGATTTTTTAAAGCGCGCTTTGCGCACACACCTCTGAGCACTAGATCTTAAAATTATTATTCCATATCCCCGGGAAACCATTAAAAGAACCCATTCTCCCCTCCTTTCTGAAGCCTTCTCCATTATCGACCCCAGTCGACTGTTAGTCGCACTTAGTGAATGTTATTGAATAAAGTCAAAGAGTGATTTTTGTCCACACGGGTTTACCCTCCTGCTTTCAGACATCAACTCCCGCCCCTGACTCACGTGATAAGCACCCAGTAAAAAGTAGTTCAAATATACCATGTCAACCTTTCACACACAAGCACAAGCATTGTTATGCAGTCCTAGTTCCGTATTAAAACTTTACAGTTAAGTGCCCACCTTATGTCATTTAAAGTTGAAGCTAATTGCATCATTTAACTGTTAATGCTTACAGTTACGTAAATACCCAAGAGCTTCCGGGAGCTTCGTCCCCTGAATCTCACGAAAGGCCCTAAGGCGCGCCTCTGGACCCCGCGCCGTTAGGGGAAGTTGCGCTCCCACGGCGCGTTTGACAGTCCACACGGGTTCTCCCCTTCTTTCAGACATCAACTCCTGTCCCTGACTCAGGTGATAAGCACCCAGTAAAAAGCATTTCAAACGTCAAATGTACCACGTCAACCTTTCACACACAGGCAATGTTAAGGCTAATGATGTCCCACAGGTAGTTCTCGTATGCGGTCCCAGTTCCGTATTAAAACTACTGCCAAGACAAATGGGACGGTTAGACCGACAACTGAAAAAATACGAAAATTTGGTGACGATGACAAATATGATATATTCCTCTGCGGCCATGTGCCGCCTCCCCAAATATAGTCAGGATAGTAGGTATGATAAACATGTGTAATCTTGACGCTAGGGTAGCGCCAGGATTTGCGCACCAGGGGTCCATTGCTCCCCTACGTGAGACTGCAGCCTGAAGCACCGACAAGAGTCACGGGTTACCGAAACGTTGTCGAGAGCAAAATTTTCGGAGAGATTTTGGGGTTTTTGTAAGTAAAATTGGAAAATTGGGGTAGTTATTACAAGATATTTTTGGAAGAAATCCCATAACATATATACTTATATAAATTATGCACGAATATGTGGAAAAGCATTTACATTTTGTCCAGTGGTAAACATTACATAAAATCACATCGATATCTCAGAGGATTGCATACGGAGTACAGTTTCCCACTCCGACCAGACACTACGAAACTAGCCATGATTGCAATCTGTACAGCTGACATATTTCTCTATATTCTCCTAAATTACAAAGAAAAGATGATAAAGTGGGTCTTACAGATTTAAGCCTACATTTATAAACGTATCTTTAAATATGACAGCTAAGTAATCAAGTTCTCGAATATCTGTGCCATAGCCATGATACCAAAAATAAAACATTTGAATAGTAAAGAGTCTTTGATAAATTTTTCTGTTGTCCATGAATTAAGTTGGTCAATTAGGCCTAGATACTTTATAATAGGGCACATGCAAAATAAATGTAAAATTGTTTCCTACTCTTGCTTACAAAAAGGAAACAAATCATCATTACAGTCCAATATGATGTAGTAGTACATTTGTAAATAAGAAGGTATTAATAATTTGATACTGAAACCATTTAAGGGTTACCGAAGTTATACCTTTGAAAGTTAGTTTATTGTGTTATTTCCATATCTCATCAGTAAAAATTACATTGGGAATACCATTCCACTTTTCTCTTAAATGAATATATGAAGCATAGGGGTAGGAAGCTTTTTGAGACTGGGGGCGCTGAATCTTGTCTTATTGCCGTCTTGGGGAGGGGGTTCCCCCTCCCCTTTGGAAAGTTTTTGGGTATTTGAGGGTCCTCAGGTGCAATTTGGTGCAACATTTTGGACAAACTTTGAAAAAATTACTTCAAATTTTTGACATTTCTTACAGAAGAGACAAATAAGGGGTTTTTGCCCTTGGATCTTGGGGGCGGAAGCATACGTCAGCCCCTCGGCATTTTTGACTGGGGGGCTAAAGCCCCAGCCCCCCCCCCCGCTTCCTACGCCTATGATTTGAAGTAACATAAGGTTTTACTATAATATTATGAAATACATTAGCGTAAATAGGGTGCTTGAGGTGGGGGGGGGGGGAGGCAGGGATGAAAATAAGGTAAATGTACCGACATCATATAGTCAATGTACCGACACTTAGTGTCAAATGGTTATCACTTAACAAGTCACCCTCGCAATCGTGACCCCCATCCACCCAGGGGTGGTGCCATTATTTGCCCGACGGGGGTACAGACTCCCCGACGGGAGGGCCAGGGACCCGAAATCAAGGAAAGCTCCGATCCCGTCGAGAGGTTGGTGAGGGAGAATTTGAAGAAAACCTGTGTACTATACCATGTCATTGCGGGACATATTTTGCATAAAATTTGTATTTACTAGAGGAAAATAGTTCCGCGTTGATTTAATGTTTTAAGCTGTGAACAAAAAGCATGCGAAATTATTTTGGGTGAGCCTATACACTAAAAAGAATCTGTGCTTATTTAAAGCTTACATAGGTCAATTGTCAGTGGCGCCTGCACGGGGGGGGGGCATGGGGGGCGCGTGCCCCCCAATCGATTTCAGAATTTTTTTTTGAAAATTTTAAAATGATCCCAAAAGGCATTTAAGCTATAGATTTCTGTATGGGGTAGGGTGAGGTGTGTTTTCAACCGAGTGATGGATCTATTGTAACCATTTTCCATCACAAATGGTTCTCAAACTACCAGAATTATCGCAAATCCTTCCCAAACTTTCAAAATTTTCGCGCGCTCCGCGCGCTTCAAACCTTACCTCAGTATTGTCTTAATTATCAATAATTTCCGATAGCAACTCCCGCAGAAGCACAGCAACAAAAGCTGTTTACGAATTCTCAGGTAAACTCGGACTGGCTTTGTGATTGGCAAATAGGTTTGTTGGGAAATTGAAAGTGTCTCGATGCAGAGCATGAATGCAGGTTTTGTCATGGTTATCTTATATAATGAAAAATTTCCGCCCGCTTCGCTGGCATTCGTCACTGTTTTCACTCCAACTCATGACCATTATTAAGGTTATAACACATGCAACTATTCTGATCACAACACTTTTTCGAAAAACAGAAGTACATTCCCAGCATCTGTAGGGGCCTATGTGAGGTTTGTTGACAACATACCTTTCTCTAAGACAACACACTCTCCTCTTTCACCAAACCAAATACCAGAATTCACTAAATTATAGATATTTTCCAGCCATGTATGATCAGTTCCAAAAATATCCTAAAGATAGCACCATTTTGCATCTAAGAAACCTTAAAATAAACAAAAATTTCTCAAAGGGGAGGGGGACACCTCCTCCCCTTAGACCCCTCATCCAGGACGGTACCTTTATGTAGTGACAAAAAGGATTCCAAACTGCTGTATACCATCGCAGGGACGCACACTCTCTTCTTTCTCCTAACCAAAAATTAGAATTCACTAAATAAGGATATTTTCCAGTCATATATGATCACTTCCAAAATTACTCCAACGATAGCACCATTTTGCATCTTGGCAACCTTCAATTAACAAAAACTTCTCAAAGGGGAGGGGGAACCCCCTTAGACCCCTCCCCAGGACGGCACCTTAATGTAGTGATAAAAAGGATCCCATTCTGCTGTGTACAATCGCAGGGACGCACAAAAATGGTACAATTTAAGCAGACTTGGGCAAAAACAGAGGTGGCATTATGGCATCACCTGTTATGCCCCCCAATCACCAAATCCTGGCGGCGCCACAGGATCAATGTCCCCCGACTGTTTGACTTTTCTTGGTCTCAAACGCACAAATCCTCCAATAAAAACTAAAAATTTTCGTGGGCCCTTCGCGCGCTGTAGAGTTCTTGCTTTAAGTTTGACTTTTACATGCTACAAGTTTACAAAGGCCTTCGAACGGACCAAAATCAAGCACGTGAATCAGTGGAGGACTGTCTGCTGCTTTATGCGCCAGCTAAACTTGGTTAAAAAATGCTACCACTTCCTTCCAATATCTTTACTGTCGTGATATGATTAATTAAATACCTACATGACGGCCAGCTTTTCGGTTGTTCTGTGATTGATCACCTGATGAAACATTTTGCATCCAAGCGCTTATCAAGAGAGTAGGGGTGGGGTGTTGGGCCGTGCGCCCCTGGTTTGGAGAAACTTTACTTCACTCTCCCATAGACGGCTATACTCGGCGTTTGGCAAACTGTAAGTCATCCCTCCCTCCCCCCCCCCCCAAACAAAATCCGGATGTACAAGGCCGTATTTAACGAGCCCGAAACCATTCCTTTACCATTAACTTAAACACTTGAATTTGGCCTGTTTTGTGGCCTTTGGATCCTTATTCATGATCTACAAAAGCACAAGCTTCCAGTGCCCTCATACTAAAGCTTCCGAGTCGGTTGTCCATAGTTTTTTTTTCGAATGTATACAAACATCATGACCATTGGAATTTTGAGCATCGAGAACGTCTATAATGAGACAGGGGCTTACCATCAAGTTGACACTTCACCCAACTAATATGCATTTTTCCGTAGCGGAAGGATGTAAGGCAATACGTTGGCTAAACTTGAAATACCTTCAATTTCCACCATTTCTCCGTAATGAATACTTGAATACATTTGCTACAACATCCACATCACAGGTTGAGCACATCCTTTCCAGAACATGGTATACACTGCAAACTCTAAAAATCTTTAGGGACTAAATTTGTCAGTCAATGTTTTGGCTCGGAGGAAGTTTCTTGAATTAATGTTATCCTACTTTGATTATACGATTCTTATGGTAGCATACCCCCCCCCCCCCCTTAGAAAATCCTCCATTGACTTACACACTAATTTGAAAAAGTAAGTGGCCACTAATTGAAGCTTTTGCTCCAGGGAAAAATATACCTGACAATTTTAATCGTTTGAAAATTCTGAGGAGGTCGTCGGTTTTTACTGTGTTGCTTACTAAGTTTATTGTTGAAGAAAATGAGTTGAAATACAGGCTGTGCAAAATTAAAGGCAACTTGACCAATTTTACAGTTAGAGCCATTTTGTATTAGTCCGCTCTGTAAAGTGCTGCCTTTGAGTTATGATCATGCAGTGCTGGAAACATGAACCTATTCTTCAAGCCCTTCTAGCTCAAAATCTCAATATAGTCATTTATAAAAATTTGAATGTGGCATAAGAGCCCTAATATAATGAAAATTGAAAAATACTTGTGAGCGAAATAAGAGAAATTCTGTAAGATTTTGCAGATTTTTTTAAAACAAACTTGGGACGACTGCTTTCTCCCTTTAAAGGTAACGAATATGATTAGCTATACCGCGGAACGGCGGTCGACTCAAAGGCCCGCAGTATCTTATTACAATACGGACTTGCACGGCTCTAATAAGTATGACTAACCATCACTGCTTCGGCTGTGTCTCTAGCTTTGTGGCCTTCACTTCGTTCAGTGTGGAATCAAGTCTCAGTGAACAAGCTTGAGACGTAGCTACAGTTTGTACTCAATGACCATATCCAAACATGAAAGGGGAAGTACCTTCATTGCGCAAGCGTTGACAGGTTAGTTATTGAAATGGTGTTGGAAGTAGAGAACTTTCATGGAGTTTACCTCTTATTTTGTACAAATCCAAAGTATAAAGGAAGGACGTATATTGGCTATACAGTTGACCCACGGAGACGAGTGACACAACATAACAAAGGTTCCAAGTATGGCGGAGCAAGAAGAACCAGTGGAAAAGGACCATGGTAAACCAGTGACCGAACTTACGCCTAGCCTACGTGTAACAATAGCCTACTACTAGTACTACTTACAGTACTAGTCTCTGCTAGTAGTAGTGGCGTAATATTTGGCAATCCGTTGAAAACATGTTCCCACAAACTTCAAAGAATAGGAAGTCAAAGTACCAGCTGCCATTGCTGGTTGGGAATCTTAAAAGATTGTAGGCTGAAGACACATGCAAAAAGTTCACAGTTGAACAAAGCTAAGGTAGGCTAACGTATGCGACTAAAGAGAGAAGGTCACCCTATTGTTAAAAGGGGGTTTGGTCAGGGTCCCACCTGGAGGTTCAGTTGTGCCTGGGGTTCAGTTAGGGATAAGGTTAGGGTTAAGTCAGGGGTTATGTTAGGGTTAAGTGGCCTCATAAATGTGCGATCTCCGAATCACAAATAACAAGGATATACGTACGAATGAGTATAGGACACAACCGAAATTCGAACCAAAGGGGCAATTAGTGTTACAGGTATAGGACGAAAACCCCAAAATTCAAGATATTTACTTCAAATCAGAATCAAATCAGAAACCCTTACAATGTGTTCTACCTTTTCACAAAACTAGCAAGATTATACAAAAACATCACAAAATAACACTACCTAGCTTGAAAATAAGATGATTTCATGCAACGTCTGTGCGCTCGGAAGTGTTCGTTAGAAAAACATGATTGCGCAATAAAATCACCTTGTTAGCCTTGTGCCAGTCGTTTCTTATGTCTTGAATGTACTATGTATGTACACATAATATATTCACTAGAAAGAAACGACTGGCGCAAGGCTAACAAGTAACTGATTTCTTTTTGCGCGATCATCTTTTTCTAAAAAACACTTCTGAGCGCTCAGTCACAGCAGAAATTCATCATATTTTCAAGCTATAGGTAGTGTTATTTTGTGATGTTTTGGAATAATCTAACTAGTTTTGTGAAAAGGAAGAACATATTGGAAGGATTTCCATTATGATTCCGATTTGTAGTAAATATCATGAATTTTCTGGTTTTTGCCCTATACCTGTAACACTAATTGCCCCTATGATTTGAATTTTGGTTGTGCCCTATATTAAATCATATTTTCACCTGTTATTCACCTGTGTGCCACCTGACTAAGCAGGTGGCTGACGGGGAAGGGAGTCAAAGACTCATATAATCCCCCATTAGTGGCCCGTTCAGTCTTTGGTGAGGAAGGACTTAAAGGGATTGATGGATGTGCAGTCAACAGCTTCAGATGGCAAGTGGTTCCAGGCGTTGATGACCCTTTGTGTAAAGAAGTACTTTCTAGTGTTCAGATTACAGTGGACCTTATATATCATGTGGCTGTGTCCTCTGGTTTATCCAAACCTCATTTCAAAGAGACTTGCAGGCTCTATGTCCTCAAAACCTCTAATAATACGATAAGTTTCAATAAGATCCGCCCTAAACCTTCTCATTTCTAAAGACATAGGACCAAGATCATCAAGTCTATGCTCATAAGACAAATGCTGTATGTCTGGTATCATGCGTGTAAACCACCTCTGAACCTTTTCAATCAGATTAATATCTTTTCGTAAATGAGGATTCCAAACTGGACTACAATACTCCAGAACAGGACGAACTAAAGACTTGTAAAGTGGCAGCAGGATCTCTCTTACCTTAAAAATCAGAGTTCTGCTTAAAATGCCCAGTGTTTTATTTGCTTTCTTAACTACCTCAGATACATGCTTTCTTGGTTTCAAGGACTTATGTATAATAACACCAAGGTCCTTCTCTTCATCTGTTGCCTGTAATACCTTTCCTCCCATGGAATACAAAGAACTGGGATTACTCCTACCAGTGTGAAGTACTTTACATTTATCTACATTAAATAACATTTGCCAGTGCTCCGACCATTTGTACACTGTTGCCAAATCATTCTGCAAACAGGCAAAATCACCTTCTCCTTGGATTTTAGAAAACAATTTAGTATCATCTGCAAATTTTATGATACTTCTGACCAGGGATGTAGCTAGCCAAATTTGAGTGCCAGGTAATTGTCCTATCTGGGGAAAGCACCTCACCCCACCCCATGGCATCTAGCAAATTTTTCAGCCATTTATTTTTCATTTTTCCCTCATTTTACTTTAGGGATTAAATTTAGGGCTAGTTTTAGGTCTCGGTTGGCAGATTTGTGATGGGCGGGGAGACGTGTGTTTGCCTGGAGTGCCGGGCGGGAATATTGAGTGCTGGGTGTCACCGCCCAGCACCGCCTACTGTAGCTACATCCCTTCTTCCGACTATGTTTTCATCAATGTCATTAATAAAAACAGTAAACAGAACAGGTCCTAACACTGATCCTTGAGGTACACCACTACAAACATCTGACCAGTCAGAAAAGGTACCACCAAGTTGCACCCTATGCTTTCTTCCAGACAACCAAGCCTTAATCCAGTTACTCACAAGGCCAGACACACCATGAGCTTTAAGTTTAGCAACTTAAGACGAAGATGCGGAACTTTGTCAAATGCTTTCTGGAAGTCTAAGTAAATAACATCTACAGGAAATCCTTGATCAACATGCTTAGTCACCTCATCCATAAAGAGAAGCAAGTTTGATAGGCAAGATTTACCACTCATAAAGCCATGCTGCGAGGCACCGATTAGCTTATGTACACTCAAGTGGTTTATCAAGTCATCCCTGATAATAGATTCCATCACTTTGCAAATGTGAGAAGTAAGACTCACTGGCCTATAGTTGCCAGGATTACTTTTAATTCCCTTCTTGAAAATAGGTACAGCATTGGCATTTCTCCAATCATCTGGTACTAACGAACTCTCCATACTACTCTTAAAAATCTTAAACAATGGCAAACTCAACTGTTGAGCTGCTTCCTTTAGGACTCTAGAGTAAATTAAGTCTACACCTGGAGCCTTTTCAGGTTTAAGACTTTCCAGCTTTTTACAAATAACTTCCTGCTGAAAGACAATATTTTGTAATTCCTCACTCTGACTTGCCACAAAATTTTGTCTAGGTTGAGGCAGGTTGTCACCTGACTCAACTGTAAATACAGAAGCAAAATAATCCTTCAAAAGATTTGCAGCAATAGCATTATCTGTTACTGTGTCACCATTTGAGTCAATAAGTGGACCAACTTTGTCCTTAGTATTCAATTTTGAACGAGTATATGCATAAAAAGATTTGGCATCATCTTTAATGTTTTCTGCCAACTTCATTTCAAAGTGCCTTTTCGCCTCCTTAACCTTTCTGGTGTACTCATTTAAACTCTGCTATGTAATAGTTAGCATACGTCCTACAAGTTCGATACTGCTTCCATAATAGATACAGTACTTCTTCTTTGCAGCCCTCTGGGCAGCTTTAGTCATCCATTTAGGTTTAGTCACATATTTCCTTGCCCTCTTTGGAATAAATTTTTTAACATAGTTCTCCATCACAACTTTAAAGGAGTCCCACATCTCTAGAGTTGACTTGTTGAAAAACGTTTTATTCCAATCAAATTCACTTAGGTACTCCCTCATTGACGTGTAGTCACCTTTTTTATAATCATAAAGAATGTGACTGTTCTGCTTAAGCTCAACATTAACTACCAAATCGAAGTTTAAGATCATATGATCACTTGTAGCTAGGCAATCACCTACAACCAAATTCTCAATCATATCAGACTCAGAAGTAAGGACTAAGTCTAAAATGTTGCCTAATTTATGTGTAGGTTCATTTGCATGCTGAGTGAGAAAGCAGTCCTGTATGAGATCAAGAAAAGCACTGTCAGCTGTGTTAGCACACAGATATTTTGGGGTTTAGGGATGATGTTCTCTCCCTAGCCTCATGTCTAAGATAACCAAATGATTGCAGCAGGCCACAAAATTCATTTTCCTAGTCCCAGGCTAAGCATGACCTTGGTAGCCTATAAACCAACAATTTTTAGGTTAATCACAGGCCTAGGCCCAAACTCTCACATCCAAGGCCACAATGTAACTTTAATGTCATTCAGTTGATAAGTGCATAGGCTAAGTCTAACATTAGCACAGTACGGCTAAAAGACCTTTCTGTGCCACGAGAAGTCGAAGCACAAGCACAAGTTGAATCATCATTTCATTCACGATTGCACTTGATAGTGATGACTCACTATATCTGCAGGTACAGAAGAATAGAAACAGGCTGTTCTATTTCACACCCGGACTACCTTAAGATTTACTAGTGAATGACCTATGACATAATTCTTTGTTGTCGTGTTGCGTGAGTGTGTACGTGCAGTACTATGGCCTTGTTATTGTAGACTGCAGGGAGGAGGTTACAAGCAAACAGCATGTTTCCTGTGTGACCGTGTGAGGCTGCTTTTGTATCCTGTGGTCAGTTTTGTTTACTTTTGTCCGAGAATGTAACACTGTCCAAGAATGTACTGTAACATTCAAGTCTCGATGTGGGCTCATCTTGGCATGGCTACCATATACTATAGGGGACATACGTATATGTATTCATGTAGCACAAGCAAGTAGGCTTATGGCACAGAACTGCAGCAAGTGCTGTTACCTTGGGTCAATGGGATTCTTCCACATTCGCATATTTCTGTCAATGGGTATCATTTATGTGGTTATGGTAAACAAAGATACAGTATAGGGCTCCAAACATTGCGTTTGGTTTGTGACATTTGGACACCTGTGGTTCAACCAACTACAATTTTACGTACTATACTGTATCTAGTGGGTGCACTTTGCTCCAACTAACATAGGCCTTTAATAAACAACTTCCCTGACAAAATGGTGGGGTCAAACATCGCCCAGAGCCAAAACAACCAAATTTTTGATGTTCTTTGGATTGACCTTTGAGGCTTTGACCTTGTGTAACCAACAATGATGACAATGCTCACGGATTGCAATTCTTTGTTTTCTGTAATAAAGCACTAAGTTGTTGGTAGTAAAATTTAAGGATTGACTCATTGTCTCTCAAAGTGTAAAAGTTTAAAATGATCAATTTTGATTAGGAACATTGAAGTATTGGTTACATTGAACTATTGTATAGGCTTAGACAGGGTGTAGCTGCAAGGAGAATAACTAAATTGTTGGGAGTAACTGCAGATTACATGTACAATGTCCTGTAGATGGAGCACTGGGAAAGAATCAGTGAGGTGAAATGCAGGGTTTCCCCTGGGTTTAAGAGAGTGTGAGGTGGCATTAGTCCAGGGGGTAATATGTTGCCAATTTTGGCACCAACAGTGAGGTAGAAGTATCAATACTTCTATTGTTAGTACAGTACAGGTAGCAATTATAGCAAGTTTCTGTGAGGTGGTGGCCAAAAACTGTGAGGTGGCCGCCTCACAAAAACAATGCCAGGGGAAACCCTGAACTGTACACTAGGGTTCCTTTTTAGTTTTAACCCTGTTGCTGCATTTGGTGTGTTTGTTCATTGAATAGCAGCTACAGGTATGAGTGGGTTCTGCTTTGAAGTTCCAGTGTTTGAGAAAGGAGAAAAAAGAAATACCATCATATCATCATAGGGCCATTTGTAACATTTTATCTAGTTTCACACTCTCTTCTTCACTGAGCCCTCCATCTTTTTGGTAGAGGTGCAGTTGCAGTCCCCAGGAACTCGCTCTGTCTTGCACAGAGCCTTTTATCTTCTCAGTGGAGGCACAGCCGCAGTCCCAGTCGACTCACTGTGGCACAACTACTGTACTGTAGTGCAAGAGAGTGTTGTACTGGCATGCAAATATATGTTCAGGATTCCAAGGGATTTTTTAGATATATTAATGTTTTGAGAAAATTGCAATGGTGACACCATTCTTTCTGTCATAAATCCATTTTTGGACAAATTGTGTTTATTTTCATTTTTTTAGGGACATGGTGCTGATTGTCTATGGCTTCCCAAGTGACATAGCAGCTTTACGTGTGAGTACAGTGCATTTTGTAGTCCAGTGTATCACTTGGGAAAGGGAATGGAATTTAAACATTTTTAGGGAGGGGGAGTTAGAGTGGGGGACGGGGGAGTTAGAGTGGGGGAGAGGTTTAGGGCTCGAGGCTCGAGACCTACAGTATATGCCTGTGTTCAATGTGGAGGTTCAATTGTTTGAAAAGTGGACCATTAGTATGTAACAGTACCATCTAAGCAGACTGTCACCATCAATGGGTAGCGCATAGTGTACCAAGCAAATTTTTCCCAAAATGCATTCTGTGTTTCCAGAAATGGCACTGCCCTGGCCTTGTAAGTCACTTCTCAACATTCTTTATTTTGGAATTTCATGTGTTTGAAATTTTCACTTACCCAACAGAAGGTAAATGAGAAAATGTTTATTCGGTCAAACCACTGACATCACTGGTGATTGTGAAAGTTGCTTGTTGTTGAAGCTACTGTACTTTGTCTAATCAGCCAGTGGTCAATGATTTGTGTGCAAAATTAGTGCAAAGGAAAAGGGAGCAATGTTTCTGTGGAGGGGACAAAGTCATTTTTATCTGGAAGGTTGAATTTTGACCCAAGCTGATGTATTGGTTGTTTAGAATAAAACTAAACATTGAATTGGTGTAGTGATCAAAAATATATTAAGACTACAGTATTTGAATAGTGATGAATCTCTGTTCTGATGTAGAGGTGTTTCCCTCTCCTTTCAAACAAAATTTATTTTGGAATGTGCTAAGATAAAAAATGGTGCACTATCATTTTTATGGTTTTCAAGCATGTTAGTGGTCAAAATGCTAATAATTATTTTAAGAAAACAATCTAGAAAGCAAGATGCATGATGATTCCTTGGCAAAAGTGAAATTTATTTGGAACAATGAAACAACAAGATTTTGAAAGTGTTAGGAGTTGGCAGTGGAGTGTACTGCTTTGTGTTCAAGAGGTCCCTGGATCAGATCCTGATGAAACCACCTTGAAATTGGCTGGTGGCTCAAACCATTACTTGTTGGTAGTTTGTTGTTTGCAGTGATGTGGTTTCTGGTGATGAGGCTTAAAAAGTTTTACAATTCATAGTCACTTCAGCTGTCCATGCAGTGATGTACAGCAAGGATTATCCACCTTATCAGCCTTCAGAAAAGTGGTTGAAGCGTGGGAATGCTGTACACTCAGTCCATCTTTAGGGACATCAACTTGATAAGTACATCCCTGGCATGTTGGTCTGTGAGCACAAATTGAAAAGGGAAAGCAAATATCACTGTGTCCATCTACTGTACCATCACACTGAAATAGAGCCCACAGTGAACCCAAGTGGCTTACTGGTCCTGAAACATGAAAACTAAACCTATTGTAAGGGGCATAATTAATCATTTTGACTGTCTCATTTTATCGGAATGAATCAATTTTTCAGCTTGTAGTATATTCTCCTCTCACCATGCCTCTTGTGCCCATGTTGTAGCAGATACTGCCTGTAGTTAATGGTTTTACACCCCCTGGATAGGTGCCTGTTGTTCTGATTTTCACTGAAAATCATACAGGGTGTATTAAAATTAGAAATAAATTTTTATTTAAGGGCCATGACTGTATCATTGGAATGAAGTTTTGTAGACTTTAGGGGAGACATGCTTGCTTTTCCACTCCATCTCCAGTATTTTCAGCATACTGATACATTAATAGTTTTATTCCACCCTTTGTGATGCTGTTCTCAAAAGTTGGCTTGAAAATTTAACTGAAGATTTTGATCTTTCCATAGTTTGAATGGGCATGGCAGCACCCAAACAAGTCAAGGAGACTCAAACATGTTACAGCAAAGAAAAGTTCAGAAAAAGCTTATGACTATCGGCTGAGAGTTATGGCTAACATGCTTAGTACCTCACCCTGGTGTAGACTTCCTCTGACTGTGCAGTGGTTAAAACAGGAGTACAGAAAAGATTTCCCGGTGGATTTGCAGCCGCCTTCACACATTCCTATTGGATATGGACCAATCAGGAGTAAAAAGGTACTGTATAGTGGGAAATTTTCATGGGGGTTAAATTTTCGCACATCTAGTGACCAAGTATCTAATCGTGAATTTAAAACCCGCGAAAGTGTCGTTAGTTTGTACAAGACTATGATGGTTGCTAGGGTTGTTACGATATGACGATATCGGCAAAAAATATCGATATGGGATTTTGCTCGCAATATCGTTTATGACAACGCCTAAACGATATTGTGAAAATCCATGCCTGAAACATCCCCATAAACTTCAAGAGCGGCGTAGAATAATGACAGGTTGTCAAATTAAGCTTTGTTGTACTTTTTTAACATGAGCATGAAAAAGAGTGATATTAATGCAGAAGATTCTATTAATAAACCTGCAAGATGGCACGCCAGATAAAGTGACCCAAAGAGCAAGCATGTCGAGTGTTCCTACACAAACACCTGAACGCTGCATTGCATAGATTAAGTGTAAAATGTACGGTATGTACCTACTGCACATCGTGAGTTACGAGTGGAGGGACCGAGTGAAGTGTTGCACGGGTAACCGACACTCTCGACGAATTCTATAACCCTTAAAACGTTGCTCAAGAAAAAATCATTCCCAATTAATGACTTCTGAATTGTTCTTTTTTATTAAATTCCAACTTAAAAAAGTGAATAAAATAATCCGGTCATGTTACCACACTCATTGTTCAGTAGGCTACATAAACTGAGCTTAGAATCCACTTGCCAAGCGAATCATTTGTGCTCACTGTCCGTGAAAAACATCGCAAGGTCATTGTTACGTAGAAGCTTGATGACAAGATTCTGGTCAGCTATTGGCTGTTCAATAGCCGTATTGATTAGAGAAAACTGCCGAAAACCAGCTGCCTGGGACTACCTTAATTAACTACCCCAAATATCCAAGTTTCCGTTAACCAAAATGTCAACCAGTTAAATTGTTCAAATGTTTCATAAAAGATGGAATTTTTCCGTATCGCACCCCCTCCCCCCCCCTCCCGCTTCAGAGAGAAGAGAAAAAACACCAACAGTTTACAGTATTCATGAGACTACGTTTGCAGTCTATCCACTCCCCATGCTTGTCAGTATTAGCATGGCCGTACGGGACTGTTTTTCTCAGGGAGGGCGGTGAGTTTTGCCTGACTCAGACCTAATATAACTGTCCAATTTTCCGCCCGCCGACTGAGTCGAAATATCTGCCCGATTTTGTCAGGTTTCTGGCATTGGGGGGGGGGGGGGGCGGCCGCCCACGGCCTCCGGCCCATACGGCCATGAGTACGAGATAAATAACTGCTTCTGGATATACCCCTGTAGCCCTACGATGTTGTACAAAAGCAGTTGTCACATTCAGTAGGCTGGCATGGGCGCAAGAGCTCCGATAGTCAAAAGAAGTAGGCCTAGCCAATACTGTACTAAACATCTCGAGTGTACCTGAATTGCAGACACCTCGATTAATGGGTTTAAATTTGTCACTATAATGCTAATCAACCGAGTGCCATGTGTTAAGTGCTAAGATGGGGCTGTTAATACTGTAAATGTTCAGGAAAAGTTACAGCCTGAGCCATTATATTAAAACTAGTAAGCACCAAAATGGTGCCCCTGCGAAGTTACAATAGATTGAAGGGTGGCCAAATTTAAACCGCAGGGCTACGTACGGAGAACAGCAGCCTACCGAATGGCATAATAGAGACTTCCGCAAAGGCAATACTACACATCGCCAGATTTGATGGGTGAAGGGTTTACGTACGTCATTCTTGAGTGTACTAAGATCAGACCGAGCCGTATATTCCTGGCTCTGCGTGCAGGGAGGTGCTGCTTTAGTTCTAGTGACATGCTTGCTGTAAACACATGCATGTACCAGCACACAATACACGTGGCATTTCAAGGGAAGTTCCGCAACATTTACTGTAACACATGCACGATACGGGAAGCTTCCAAACTTGCAAAAGGACCTCAAGCTGTTTTGGCTTGCGATTGGTCGAAATTAACGTGCTAGAAGATGTCCCTAAAACAATCTGGGAAAGTTACAGCTGGGACCCTGTAAAGTATTAAATTTCTTTGATTGGTATTTTTTAGTAATATTTGTTTCGTTTATCAGTAATTTTTGTTTAGAAATGAAACAAAACGATTTTGTCTGGACATATTCCGAAGCTCTAAATACGATCTAATCTGGGGGTCTTTGGGTTCAAATTTCCAGTTAGACTTGGCGCTTATTTCTGACGCCGAATGGCAGATCACAGGCCCAAACCGGTGATCTGTTCACCACTAATGTATAGTAGGCTCTCATCTTTTTTCGTATTCGGTATTTTTGGCTTGGTCTGCAAGTCGCAGCAGAAAATAACGGTACACAGTGTTCGGGAAAATTTCTTACGGTACTGTACCCCCACTGCTACAAGTACGTAGGACAGTCATTTGGTCACAAATTTTTCGGCATTGAGGTGGCCGTGCTGAGGTTCGTAGCACTATCGCGGCCGTTACGCAATGGCCGGAACCAAAAACATTTGACATGGTGGCTTAGTAAACACAAGCCGGATTACACGATATCGCGATATCGTTTGGGAATTGAAGGAAAAATTTTGCGATATCGATATCGAAAATTTCATATCGCAACAACCCTAATGGTTGCCTGTAACAGCAGATTCTCCACTCCGCAAATATGTGAACAAGGTACAGATTTGCTTGCCCGCCTGGCGGATGTGTATTACTCCTGCACCTATATTGGCTACACTCGTAATACCACCGTCCACGAACTTTCACAAGAATTCTTCATCAAACTGCGTAAACACTGTACACTATTAGCTATTCATATATACAATCACAACAAACAGAATTATAAATATTCAACTAGAAAAATGACTAAAGCAAGTCTTGATTATCATGCTGTTTTGAACGACAACTGTCAATGGGTTTTAGTGTGTAATTTTGCCCCCTTCAAGCTCACACAATGAAGTCCCATTGACTTACTGTGTAAAAGTGAACATTGCAGCTGAAGCCTTTTTGTGCAAAATGAATATTCATATTTTGAAACCAGTCAACAGTCCAGAGAGTAAAATCATATTGGGCTCATGATTATAACGAAATTGGATGGTCTCTGTCATTGTTCGCAGGTGTTAGAGTATGTACGCCAAAGAGGAGTACACATTCGACAACTGCTATGAAGGTAACAGATTTGCCAAAAATTAGCCTCGCAGAAATTTCCTGCTGTACAGTAGCAATTATATCAGTGCTTTAGCCAATTGTCATTTGCCAAATAAAGAATCATTTTGAACTTTCTCTGCTATAGACCTTATACTCTGATGTCACTTGACACCATTTTGGCGGCAAAACAATGAAGCATACAGCATGCACCACATAGACTTCAATGTGAACTGTAATGGTCAACTATCATTTTTAGCTTTATAGTAATTGTGGGGTAAGTGTTGACATGGCGGTATAGCATAAATTTACCAAGGTATAACAACTAGTCCCTGAACAGGCCATTCATGTTGGAGTGACAACATTACAAAATTCTACTTGTTGGTTTTTCCATCAGGCTACTGTAAGTATTACCTGTAATAGTTCAATGGTAAGTAGCATTGTGCTATACCTGATGTGTTTTGTAGGACTCGTCACTCTGGTCATCACTCATGTCGTGTAGAACCATTTTAGCTCAGTATATGAAACCAGTATACAGATTGTGCATTCAGACTCCTATAGGTCTGTATGTCAGTTAACAGCTGGACCAGGGGTCTTATAACCTGCAGTATGTACACCCCTGGGAGAAGTGGAATCTTCAGGGGGTACGGTACTCAAACAAGTATCCTTGTTGAATATGCATAATTTCATTGGGAAAGGATTTCTTGGAGTGCCAGAATTTTGAGTGAAAGCTCTGGGCATGCACAGTGCGCACATAGAAAGAGGAAGGGGGGGGGGGGGCTAGTTTGGCATAAGACATCCTTTCCAAAAACACACACCACCAAAAAGTGGCAGTCTTGAGTGTTATTCCCAAAGATGTATACTGTATAAAGCAAAATAAAAAGAAAGCATTCAGTTTGTAAAACATTTGCCAACATTACATGCATGAATGTGATATTTTCACATACCATGAGAACCTGCAAATAAACTTTATGCTCAAAAATTCATAACTTACAAACTGTGTCACAATCAACAAGCTTGCCAGTGTGGATGGCCAGTACTGCAAGAGGTGTCAGGCTGGAACAAGCACTATCGGGATTGTGTAGAATGCATTTTCCCCTACACGATACCGTTTTCGTGGCTACTGCCTGGCTTAACTTAAATACAAGTAAAGAGAATTTAATTCCAGGACTTCTTTTACCTAAGTATCATTAAGATAACTAACATTGCGTGCAGTTTGGACGGACTTTACTACAGTAACATACAGAAACAGGATTGTCACCACAATTGTAAGGACATGCACGCATCTTTTGAGGATTTCTGATGCTGGGGTGTTTCACTAAACACATACACAAAATAATTACAATAGCTTGGGGTTGCATTCAAAGTAATCCTGTTTGTAACTAAAATGAAGAAAAATAATACTTGCAACTGCCTGGTTGGCCTTTATCAGTCCTTCTGTCAACAATCTACATACATAAATAAAACAATTTGCAAAATTTCTTGATACTTCTGACTTTAATTAATGATGATTATTCATTTAGGTGAGGAAATATACATTTACACAGACAGACAGACAGACAGACAGACAGACAGACAGACAGACAGACAGACAGACAGACAGACAGACAGGCACACACATACACTCACACATTCATGCACAGAGACACATGTACTTAAATTCATGCACATGCATACAGACAACTCAATATTTGGTGTTCTAATTAATTCAGGTCCCTGGGCAATGTTCTACACATCAGTTGATGGAGGGGAGTTCTCTCAAGCTCTGTAGTCTAGGTTAGTGGACCTTCACCTAACATCAGTCTTCTTGATCAAATCAAATAAATTTGATGTCCAGCACCAGGGCAGGAGCGTGTAAAGAACAAAACATGAGGTCCTCCAGTACAGCATCTTTAAATTCACACAATTTTCTAAACAACATTGAAATATATTCAGAAGGCCTTCCTACTTGCTCATCCTCCCTTAAGCTTACTGTAACTTAAGATGTGGCTGGTTTAAACCCTTTTTACAAAGTCATTTAAAAACTGATTTCAGTTCTCTTTTCCAAACTAACCCATAACTGTACATATACATATTATGTACATTGGGATGTGATTTTGCATTTAACACAATGCATGTTAATCAATTAATGATGAACATTTTACTAAATTTGGCAAGCATGACTGTACAAGTGCTGATAAAATACAATCTTACCTTGGCGAATCTGTTACTGACCTACTTTTCTAATTCCTTTATCTTAAAAGAAGAACCTTTCTCACCATAAACATGGCAAAAATAACATGCACAGTTCAGCAGCTTGTTCCGGTTTCTCAGGATGTTGTACAGCCTCCATTACTTATCTCCTTCTACAAAGCTACCCTTAATTTAAGTGGTCTTACCCTCACACTTGCTCTCAGTGCAACCTCATAGTATCAGACTGGGTGCTAAGGCAGATATCGTACTGTGAATTTACTACTTTCTTAGTTTTTCAGGAACCAAACAGTTCTCACTGACAAGCAGTCAAAATACTAGTGTCCCAGCAGAGAAAAAAACAACTAGTACAGTATATAATTTAACAGCAATTTCTTTCATGGAACAGGGCATTTCCTGCCAGACAGGAGTAACTCACACCTACTTCTTGGGCTTCAGTGCATGGATCACAGGATTATCCTTCTTGGGCTTCAGTGCATGGATCACAGGATTATCCTTCTTGAGCTTAAATGCATGGATCACAGGATTATCCTTCTTGAGCTTAAATGCATGGATCACAGGATTATCCTTCTTGAGCTTAAATGCATGGATCACAGGATTATCCTTCTTGGGTTTTAGCTTGATTAGATATCATTATAGCAACTCTGGGAATTAAACTGCACCTGCAGAACTAATTTGTTAACATGTGAGATTTCTTGAACTTTGCCCTGTTTATTTACTTTAAGTTTAATGGTCCTGTAATAATTATGAATGATGCACTAGAAATTAATTTAGTTTTCCTATGTCATTTATGACAAGAAATAGGCTGCACATAATCAGCAAAACCAATAGGTGATATTTGTTCATTGTTAGAGAATGTGCTACCTTTACATACACTACTGTCAGACTCTAACAATAGAGCATTGTAATTCTCACCTGGCAAAGGTGAATACACTATTACAATAAAATAATGGCAATGTTTTGTTGTATTTGTGGAAAATAATATTTTCATCCATATGGGGATACACATCATGTGACATGTATAGTATACTCGAGAGGTAAGCTGATGAAATGAAAACTGAAAATCTTGTTTCTACAAGTATAAGTGTACAGTACTAAGGAGGCCTGTTACTTTTTTAAAGGCCAAACGATGTGCACCACTTAGTCTGTCTATACCAGTTTGGTAACACTTATAGCAGAGGTCTAATTTTTGTTTTTTCATTTGCTTGCACCTCTGTAATATCACAGAGGATCTGACTGTCACAGGGACAGACCTTAGATCCAGCTAGGGAGCCTAGTAAAATTTTGTAGCATGTTTGCATAATTTTTGAAAACCTCACACACCACAGTTTAGAAGTAAATCTGTCTCACAGAAACAATTAAATTAACCACTTTAGCAAAGGAGTGTCAATCTCTCGAAGAATGTTTTCTTTTTCATTTATTTTTTTTTCATTTGAATTTTCTTGATTTTGTGCAGGTTAAGAAGCAAACTGAAAAAGAGGAAGAGACCATCCCAGGACTGGATGACTTGCCAAGTATTTCATCAAGCCAGAGTTCAAGATGTGAAGTGTGCATCAAGAAAATGAAGGTTCATGTTTTCCAATTTTTTCTAAAGCCTAAATTCAAGTCCAGTTTTTTTTTTTTTTTTCTTTCTTTTGGCCATGGTGTGTTCATTGGATTCTTTGGCCCTGGTTGTTGGAACTCTAAAAAGAAAAATTTTTGAAAGAAAACTTTTCTTGTGTGTTACGTTTTTCGTATGCACTGTAAAGAGCCAAGAAAATTTCGTCTTCACATGATTTTGATACGGTACAGTTTCGTTACCATGGAGTTTCATTTTGTGTATATACCACAAAAAAATTACTTTTGTCTTCTTTTTTTACTTATCCCCTCCATTCTTCTTTTCTTTCGTTTCACCTAAAGAGATTTTCTGAAGTCAAATAATCTAACATGGCCAAAGGATAATTTTGGGATCTACCTCTGTTTAATTGTATCATGTGTAGTTTGGGTCCTTTTGTTGAGCTCAGGTTGTGATCTGCTTAAAAATAATAATGTAGGAATGCCTCTTAGAATGGAGGGTGACATTTGCCTTATTTCTTTTTCTGTGCACAGCAGTATTTCTGCATTCATAAAGCTTTTGAGATGTCCAACAATGCTAAAATAATGCAAAACATTCATATTTCTTTTTTTTTTCAGCCCGGAGAGGCCACAGTGGAATGTGTGTACCCTCACTGTGGTGTGAAATCTCACATGATATGCCTTGCCAAACTTTTCTTGCACAATGAACCATCTCAACTTATTCCTGTAGAGGGTACGTGTCCCAGGTGTAAGGGTACATCTAGATGGGGAGACTTGATTCGTAAAAAGCAGGGATGTTATGCTGACCTTGTGAGAGAGATAACAGAGGTAATCATTATCAAAATTTTAAGTTACACTGGTGCTTTAAATTCAGCATATAAATGGGAAAGTTAGGTTGGTTAGGATGGGTCACTTACAGGCAATTTCCCTTTAAATCACACTGTTTAACATTCTTGACACCCCTCCCCACTCATCACAGATTTCTCAGTGATGCAGTATTATCAAAGTAATGTTTCCTGACAGCCTAACCTTTAACTGCATGCCTCCAGACCTTACAGCCCTACAAGGAAGACCATAGTTTTTAATGAAAAAGACATAGCCTCGTATTCATGTTTTGTCACATGGGTGAACTTGGCCAAGCATATATTTCTCTAAACATTGAGTCACACATGTCACATGAGTGACTTAAATGATCACTGGTGGTTTCTTGTTTTTAACATGGTGTTATGTGGAAAGTTTAGGTTGGGAGGTAGACCACAATAGACATACTGTATTGTTTTAATTTCCACCATTATACTTATGCACCCTTCAAAAGAAACATTTGCCCTCGTCAAATATCCTGCTGGAGGAATTTTGACGCAAACTTAACAGTCTAAGATAGTTTTCTAATTTCATCAGTATTCAAAGCACAGAGTATTTCTTTGCAAATTATATGATTTTTACAAAATGCGTATGTAGATGCTTAAACAGTGAGTGTTATGTTGAAATGAAAGTTGCATTCTTTCCTTTTGTGTGAGTTTCAAAAAATTAGAAGGTGAATTTATAAAACTGTCTACCAGAAGTGAACTAAGCAAACAGAAGTGATATCATTGCCTCTCATAAATCAAGTTTTTTTCCCCTTGAACTTAAAAGTCCAGTGTTCTCCCCCATAATGTCATGCTTTTGTAATGTGAATGCTTGAAGGGTATGGGAATTTTAAATTCAAATTTCTGAAGGTCAACTCAGGTCAAACCAACAGACTGAAAAACAAAGAAAGCATTGCTCAATCACGTGGGGAGGTAACTTCAATCTTTACTTCAAGTTTATATGGAGTTACAAGTGTAGTAACTTTCCCTAGTCATGAACTACAGTTGGTAATTGAACAAAAATTTCACCAGATTACTTACATTAAGGTGTCCTTTCATTCTGTATATGTGAAACAAAATTGGGTCTTTCCTTTTCAGTTGTCATCTTTACTTTTTCCCTTTGCTCCAGAATGAAGATTTTGCTAGTCACTGGGCTGAAGAACTTCATGTGTGAAAGTCATCACTTGCAGCATCTGTAACTGGTCTGACATTAAAATGGAACTTGCCTCACCCTTTCAGTTTTGATCTTCATCTTGCAACAAAACTTCCATTGTGCAGTAAGTCATAAGGGTCTTGTTCACTCTCAGTTCTATACTAATGCAGCAGATTTCTGTCTGGATTCAGCAATTTGTATTGAAGTTTTGAACCTTAAGTCATTCCCTATGTAATACATTCAATCACATTGGTATAATTACTGTTCATTAGTTCAGTTGTGGAATGTGGAACATTGTTTCCTATGTCTTTCAAGTGCCACTTTGTGTTGATTAAGCCATCACACAGTATAATGATGTGTTTTAAGAAGTTGCAACTCGCTGAACTGCAGATAGGGTGTTGTGAGAATGTGTTGGACTGTAGACAAAGGTGTCAGACATGTGATGTTGTGGTAGCACATACATTTTCTGCCTAAGTGTATTATGTTGTTGTCTTTGGCAAAATGTATCTTGGTGGCCTCTAACCTGGGTTTCTGTTTTCCTGTGAGGTATGTTGTCATTTGGTCACAATATATAACTGTAGCAGCCTGAATTATCCCAGGAAGGAGGGGAGGGGTGTGGGTGGGGGTCAGGGGAGGTGGGTGGATGTTGTCATTGACTAATATGTGCTGTATCTTTTGATAAGAAGCCTGTATTGTTGCCTTACAAATGAAGAATACTATTTCAAGTACTTTTAGTGCAGTGTGCACAGTTTTACCACAGGTTACTTGAAAAGAGTCACCTTGAGTCCCATGCTAAAGCATTCAATCTGCACCCTTGGCTCATTCTACTTATGCTGATGGTATCTAGCTTGACTAAGGAGCTGCTCCTCTGTTATGTTTCCACATTTCTTTATTTCATATTGCAGTCTTTAGGTCCTATCAAGGTCTTTCTACCTCATATTTTGACACAACTGAATTAACAATTCCTTACTGTGGCCATTCTTTTTGTTTCTTTTACATGTCATATTGGCCATCATTTCTAATTTAGGAAATATATCAGATGGAGAAGGCTATTTCTATATGTACTAGTACTGTCCTTGCACAGGGGATAGGTTTACGTGCAACCACATCATAGGTTGTGAATCACTGTCTTCACAATTGCAGTGCCCAAAATCACCCGATGTAGTTATTTCACAAATAAGGTAAAAGTGTAAGAATTTGTACAGCTAGGCAGTTTTTCTATTAAAATTTTGAAGTCTTAATTTGAACACTGGCCTTTTAAATACTGCCTTGAATGAATAATTGTTTTGATGAAGATTGCCTGGTGCAGGAGTACCTTTTGTGCTATTAAAAATGGATCATGTTTAAGTGTTGCCGCATAGCTATAATGGTGTAACATACGGTATAGTGTTTCAATGCCAAAGGCACACACCTTATTTCCCTGATTTTCTTCTGTTTTATATATTTCTTGCACTATAAGCATCTTTTGTTGGTCCTTTAGTTGTAGCTATCATGTTTATTGAACGAAATCAGAGTAGCAAACTGGAAGTAGTTAATTATGACTCACGATCAAATGGTTGCACATGACTTTCAGTCCCCTCCTTGGGGTGATGTGGCATGTGGTTTAGCAAAACACCTAACCCCCCCCCCCCCTCCCACCTTCTGTCTCAGTCCACTGAGACCCAGGTGTTAGTGGGTACTAGATTTGGGTATAGGATTTTCCAGCAATAAACTGAAGTCTCCTCCTGGGGGATTATTACACTCTCATCTGCATCAGGCCTGGAAACTGAATTTGAGTACAGGCCCTAGGGTTCCTATGAGCTCGGGAGAAGGATTCGATCTGCAAAGTGTAATTTTGACCTTAAAGTTCCTGATAAAGCATTGTTTATAACTATTCAAGACTGATATTTAATGCACAATGAAAAATGTCTTTTATGGAGGGAATGTGAGTATATAGTAATATTTTCATTATCCAAGTGAAAAATATTAGTATTACCTTCCCATGCAATGCCCTGCAGACAAAGTCATGAATTTTTGCATTGCAATGGGATGACTTCAAGTTCATTTTACTGCTAAAAATAAAATAAATTTCAGCTTTGTTCATTAAAACATTAGAGGGTTGGTGTGATATTACTACTGTATTAACTCATAATTTCCCAGTTCATTTCATAAGGAAGTATGAAGTGCTTTTGTGCAAAGTTTTTGTTATTTCCATGAGAAAGTGCAATGTTCAGTGGGCATTTTAGTTAAACACTGATTTATAGTTTTACCAAGTTGTGCAAGATGTTTGTTCCCTTTTGTTCCTGTTCTTGAGTTCCTGGAATTCCTTCATAAGTGTTTACCACACCAAGCGTACAATAGTGTCCGTGTATTGAATATGTTGCTCTTTTAATATTTAATATTTAATGAGACATGCTGGAATTTTGCAATGTATAACTGAGAATGGGATTTGCAATTTGCAATGGAATTTGTGATGTATAAATGAGGATCAGATTAATTGCAAATAAACATAAATTAAACGGATGTGATCTTTCCAGTGAGCAAAATCTTTGTTTGAAATGAATTAATTTATCAATGGATTTTAGCTTTCAGTATTGTCCCTTATAGTCACAATGACTGCTTAAAGAAAAAAGAAGTTTTGAAAATTATTTAGTGTATGATCACCTGCAAGTAAAACCATTCAGGCTACTTTGCATTGAAGGCCCGACAATCTCGCCCCAAAGATATTTAGGAATATGACCATACCTGTAAGTATAATTGGTGTCTGCACTTTGATTGATATTTAGCTTCAGTCTGGTTGGTCAGTCATGACTGTAGTCAGTGGTGTTGCTGTTGGGCACACACAGTACCATGTAGATAAGGTCTTGAGCAATTTAAACTCAGAAGAAGCTATTGAGTTTTGTCAGGGGGGGCGCATTGGACAGGTGTTTTTGTTTGTATCAGAGGTGCTTGAAGGGCAAACATTTACTCTCTGGGGTGAGATTGTTCGGCCTTTAAAAGTACATAGCACTTACAATATGTGCATGTATATCTTCAATAGCAGCAGAAAGAGGCAATAAGACTTAATGCTCTGTTTGATTCCATTACTTAGTCAGTAGCTAGTTGGTTATGGTTCAGCTATAAGGGGGTTTTTAAGCTTTAGCAGTCTTTAGCTAATGATGTAAAGTTTGAATTTTAGCAGTCTGTAATTAATACTGTTTTGAATGTCCCTTACATAAAACTTTCATAGAGCATTGTAGAGGAGAAATGTGAGAAAGTAATTTTACTGACTAATTGAATTAAGTGTAACATGAGTTGCATTATCATGACAGTCACTGTTGTTGCATCAAAAATTTTTGGATTGCTAGTGTAGACAAGATGTATGTTAAAACTGCTGTTTGTAGGCTACATTCAGTTCTTAGTAAGTCTGGGTCAAACCGTGAATGAGGAATGTCTTCTATTAAAGAGAGGAGAGGATTTAAGTTTAGTTAAGAAATGCACACAAATTCCTGTCCTTTCCTCCAGCCTTACATTCGTACTCTTTATCACTCTTGAGTTTTCAACCAGGGACTGCTCTCTGTTCCAAGGTGTCTTTTTTTTCTGATGTCTCTATATTCCGACAAGTTGATATTGAGGGCAGTGTAAGCATATGGGTTTGGTTAGGTTTACGTTATGATGAGAGCATTGGGGTTAAGTATGTGTGTCGGAATGTAGAGACATTGGAACATAGAGATGTCAGAACATAGAGGTTTAACCGTTCGTCCTATACTGGTAGACTCCAGGAGAGGCATAGAGAGGGGCCTTGGATTGCACAGCTTGGATCTCTCACCATTGTATCTCCCTTCGTGTGCAAGATTCCTTGGAATGTAGTAAGTGTCAGCTGTCTTCCCCTTCCCCCTAATTTGTGCTCCATTTCTTTGGGGATATCAGTTTTGGTTAAGTTCTTGCAGTACATCAATCGTAAGAGTTAAAAGTGAGGATTTTACTAATTTGTCTTAAAGTTGGGGACATTCAGACACTTCTAGTTTATAAGAGGCAAAAGACGAATCGATGCTGGTAAATTGTATAAAATAGTTGCTGTACTGTATGTACCTGTAATGAGACTTAAGTACAGACAGTCATCAATCTTGACATTATCATTATAGAAATGACTGCTAGGTAATTTTCTTTAAAAGCTAGCAAGACTTGCCAAATTTTCTGTGGATGTTGTGAAGGTTTTGACCAAAGACACTATAGCGCCATTAGGCGCAAGACCAGTTACTCTTCCTCCAAAACCATAGTACGTCATGGGGCGAAGTATCCGCCATTTTAGTAAGCAAACGCCGGGACGCTGATATGTACGTAACGTACCGAGACAGTGTGTACGAGTAAGTCATAGACGACTGATTGGTTAAGTGGTTCAAAATTGCAAAAATGAAAGTAAAATTAGTCACCTAAATATAATGAAAAACATAATCTATTGTTGACGAAAGTTTAACCGTGATGTCATAGAGTTGATGCTAAACATTGTTTATTTGGTACGTTGATAACTAATCATAGGGAGACAACTCCAAAACTACCGAACGGATTCATGTGCGGTTTTTAGCTACTGGTAGTGGAAATTTGCTCCATAATAGGAGCAGGCCATGGGCCGGAGGCACCTCACGGGCACCCTTCCCCCACACAAATCTTTGACCCAATATTTTTTGGAAACCTTAGGGTACCCTGAACACGAAGTCAAGAAGTAACAGCAAACACTTTCGGTTTCACTCATTCAAAATGGCTGCCAAAAATGGCGGCAAAAATTAAATTTTGTATTAGATAAAAATAAAGTAAATATTCCTAAAAAATATTTTTAAGGCATCGAATGTTAAAACTTGGTCATATTTTTATGACAAAAATTCCAAAATTAATTTTTGAGACTGTTTTGGTGAGGTTTCGGTTAACCAAGATGGCGGAAAAACCAAATGGCCGCCAAACTGAATGAAAAATTTTCAATAATTGTGCAAACACATTGCAAATTTCTACAGTCCTCAGTCATAATGATGTAAATTAACATTTTAAAATTAAGCTTGAACTTTAAAATCCTTGACACAAAAGTAATTGCCAACCAATATGGCGGAAACGCACCGAAGAAGTATAAAACAATACAGTAAAAATAACCCACAAAAAATAAGAAAATTAAAAAAGTGCAACAAAATCTCAGAAAATAATCATTAAAAATATATTTCCATTAAAAACCCCAACTATCTTTATTTATAGCAGATTGTACATAAAATTCAAAGCATGACTTGTGATACTTTATGCAGGACCCCGTATTAACCAAGATGGTGGAAACAACAAAATGGCCTCCAATAGAACAATCAAAATGTATAAAAATAATATGAGAATAATCATTAAAAATACTTTTGACACAGTTGCCCTTAATATCTGGCTAGATTTTACGACAAATAATTCTAAAATTATTTTTCAAAATATATTTTGGGGAATTCAGGTCAACCAAGATGGCAGAAAAGCAAAATGGCGGCCAAAAATAATTATGCCAATATAACATAATAATAGTAAAAATATTCATTAAAAATACTTTTGAACACAGGAAAAGTTAACCTGTGCCCATTTCCTGTTGTAAATATGCAAAAAGGTTTTTCTGGACATTTATTTAGGATCTGAGTCAACCAAGATGGTGGATATAGCAAAATGACCTCTAATGTTAAAATTTCTATATATCACAATAATAGGGGAACTCATCCTTAATATTATATTTGTAACAGTTGCTCTTCATATTTGGCCATATTTTGTGCCAAATAATTTGAACGTATTTTTCAAAACATTTTCTTTACATTTATGCTACATTGTTACTATACCATAAGCGGCCATTTCCCTTTTTCTGCCATCTTGGTTGACCTGAATTCCAACAAAAGTGTTCTAAAAAATATTTAATTATTTGGCATGAGCCATGACCATATTTTAAGAGTCGGTGTGTCCAACATATTTTTCATATTATTTCAATATATTATAATAATTACATGGACAACCGTTTCAGAATTTCCGCCATCTTGGTTAACCTGGATCTCACCTAAACAGTCTCAAAAATTAATTTTGGAATTTTTGTCATAAAATATGACCAAATTTTAACAGTCGATTCCTCAAAAATATTTTTAGGAATATTTAGTTTTAATATATTTTAATACAAAATATTCATAAGTTTTGCCACCATTTTGTTTTTGGCAGTAATTTTGAATAAAAGGGACCCAAAATATTTACTGTTACCACTTGATTCTGCGTTCAGGGGACCCTAAGGTTTCCAAAAAAATATTAGGTCGAAGAGTTGCGGGTTGGGGTGCCTTGAGGTGCCTCTGGCCCATGGCCTATAATATATGTAGTTTTCATTTAGTGTTGGACTATTCTTTGAACTAGTATTTAAAAGAAAAGTCTAACACTAAATGAAAGTACCAAACCCAACAGTGAAACTCCCATTGACGTTGCATTGTTGGTTATCGAGATACTAATTTTATGAACGTCAGGTCAACGCATTTACAACACGCAGCGTTTTTCGCGTTCCATACGATGCATCAAAGCTGCTTACTAAAATGGCGGACGCTCTGCTCCATTGCATACTACAAAAATTTGTGTGCACTTTCGTGTGAGTAACCAGTCTTGCGCCTTACGGCGCTATACTGTCTTTGGTTTTGACAGTATGTTTTGGTGATTAAGCAAAGGTTGTACAGACTTTTGTTGTTGGTGGTTTTAATTTTATGTTTGTTTAAATCTGAGAAAGTATCTGTTTGTTGGCTACCACCATATGTGCAATATTTTGATACTTATTTCATCATAAATGTGACATATGTGTATCTTGGGAAAAATATTTTTTAATGAAAATGTCAGCTTTGTAATATTAAAGGTGAAAAAAGGAATCATGTTTTTGTCTTGTATTTTTTGGAAAATATTTCCATTTTAAAAGATTCAATTGACTGTACTTTCTGTATTCAAACAGATGAAAATGCTAGGCAGCTGATGCAGTAAGGGCATTGTCATTGACCCACTAAACCTGTGCCATACCCACTCAGTATCTCCATGTGAGTTCTTCTCATTATCACACTACCATGGCACATATTGAAGGTGGGGGATACCCACTAGACCAAAGATTCCTTTCACCAAAAATCTACTTCAGGTTAGAGGTAGGCTTTTAAATGGATTAGATACAGAACAAGGTTTAGAATTAGGATAAAGATTAGCCTCAGGAAGGATTAGGATTTGTTTTAGGGTTAGGATGAAGTTGAAGGTTAGAATCTTCAGTTGAGTGAACCTTTAATCTAGCAGACCTTTAATCTGTTGAATCCTGCCCATTCAAAGCATTGATGCTCAGCAATCAAGTTATGCTTTGACTGATACTGTGTGAACACAGTGTAGTTCTCAAGCATGCTCTAAGTTTTTATGTCCCAAATGGCGGTACAGGTAAAACTAAGCCCATCGGATGTCATGTGAAGTACCTCTATTGAGAGGGATATTACTGCCACTGCTGCTACAATAGAAGTCTGAACATACCTTCAGAGAAGATAAACCTGAAAACATCAAAGAAATTGTCAAAAGACAGAGAAAACTCAGGGACAAATTAAACAACTTTCACTATTCATATTTCAATTGTGTGTCAGAGAAAACTCCAATGTGAACAAGCTTCCCAAACCTGTATCTGCTGAACAGGGGTATCATCAAGAAAATGTTTTGAATGCTTTTAAAACAGGATGAAATAATTACCTAAATGCAAACTTTTTGATGGCCTGCTCTTTTCACATAGATACTACTAATGCATCAAAATAATTCATACTTTCAAACTAAGCTTCACAGCTGATGTTTCAATTAAGTTATTCTGACTGGGAAATATCTTCAGTGTTCTTTAATATCTCAACATCTGGCAATGCTCTCTGCTTTGACTACTGAAAGTGAGAGTTAACTGATGACCATGAAGTAAATTAATTTAGTTCTTGTGACAACTTGGCTACCATCAAAATACTACGAGACCTATATGAAATTTGTTTTCCTAGACGTCAAAGATATCAATATGTTTTAAGATAAGGCTGTTGAAAAGGCCACTTCAATCTGCCATTCTTGAATGATAAGGTTAACACAGGCACATAAATTCTGATGACTTGCAGGAAGAATGTTGCCTTGAGATCCATGTTGAAGGCTTGAAGCAGTTGCTCCAATCTCCAAGTCTAGTCTTTGACAGATGAACACAGGTTGAGATCACTGAACATTCATGTTTAAGTGCAGATAAATGGCCCCCTTATGATGGAACTTCAAGGTCTGGAGTTTTCTCCTTCATTGTTGCTGAACAGGAACTGGAAACTTCAAAATACATTTCAAGTTATAAGGGTTTTGAGAATCATCTCCTCTCTGTACAGGGGGTGAATATGAAACAGCATAGTAAGTCAACCTAACAAGATTTGTCATCATTCATCCTCATCAGAGCTTTGTCTCAGGGCTAAATCTTGCTTTAGGTCTTTCCATTGTTTCTGAAAGAGAAATTGTGAAGGATCTGTCACAACTCAAGTCATCTTGGATGTAATGATAACATCATTTCAGCAAGCTGAATAATAGTTGAACTAGGTATGCACTGTCAGCTCTTCATAAACTTATGCAAAAAAGATACAAACAGTAAGACATGAAGCACAAAGTTTTGTATGATGACCATAAAACAGCATGGCTGCCTAGTGAGCTCTGACAGGAAACATCAGTCACTTAGCTACCATGGATATGCAACAATGAATGCTGGGTAACATGTTTAAAGCAAATATGTCCATAATGGACTAAGAAGTGACATGGCCACAGACATCCCATGTACATATACAGTAGTAGACAGCAGATCATGTTACCATAAGAAACATCAAAATACTTCAAACTGTTTGTTGATCAATGGAGCCTTCCATTTTATTTGAAAATTTCCACAGTTTCTTACATAATCTGTCGATATCACCACTTGAGCAAGTCCAAACTTTTAGGAGATTAGAACACAGCCTTATTAGTAAGCAAGGTTCGCAATAACCTGAGACAATGGGCGGAATACACAGTAAAATGATGCAGGATGCATTGTTAACAAGGGCTGTGGTTTTGGGGGAAGAATGGATTGTTTGTACAGCCAATCTCAAGATCTGCATGCTAAAAATTTGGTGCTCTGGCAAAAAAGTGTCAGAAACTGTTATGACCAAGGAGCTGCCACTCGGAGGGAAAATAGCAAAACTGGGGTTTGTCTGGCACTAAAATAGCACCAGATGTGGGTTACAGAGAGAAGGCCATCTTTCAATAAAGCAAAGTGTCCTTGCATGTAACAGCATTCACAAGTGCAAGCAAATGGTATATTGTCCTAGGTATGTATTTGAAGGACACAAGCTACTAATGATGGAGTAATGCAGGAAGAAGCTTGTGCATGAATTATATGCTGCAGTACATTAAGCAAAACGGACTGACCACAGCTGCACGCAGACCTTACACACTAAAGGGCTTGCAGCATAAACGGGAACATTCATATACTGTACATGTTGTAAACGTTTAAGGATACGACTGAGTGCCTAGAAACTTTCCAGGAAAGAAGCAGTATGGGAAAATCTTCATAGTAAAGCTAGCAGAAATGTAGAGATTTGTAAAATGAGAAATTTTTGTGACAGTAACAAAGTAGATTTTAAGTACTTTTCATGGATCTGTTAATGATCGACCTTTCTGAGAGTGAGGGGTGCTTTTGTCACGTAATGTGAGCACACAGAAGTGCAGCTTTAAATTACTTTTGTGACCGTATCTTGAATTTTAGAAATAGGCCTAATATCCCTTCTATTTGGAAGTAATTACCTATCATATTGCCACTGAAATACTTGAGTTTTTGATTTGCGGGCCTGGGACCCCCTCACATGAAAGTACTGTATGCTTGGGTTTGTGGACCCCTGAGAAAAACCTATGGAAGCCCGCAGTAAGCCAACTGCACATCATTGACCAACCATAGTGAAGATACTGTTTGAATGTTAATCATGGTGCAGTCTCTTTATGTACAGTATGAGGCATTAGTGCAGGATGCTCTGTTCATATTACAAGAAGTCCATGATCATGGCACATGACCCACTGTATCTTTGCTGCCTCAGAGTCATGGTGCACATGGGACAAACTTTGAGCTAAGAAACTCAAAATGCTCAGTACAAAAACATTTGTTTCATTACTTACAGTATGTATGCTTACTTACAGAACATGTTGCTTGCATATGGGATTGCATCTAGAGCAAATCAGATGTATTAAGAGTTAAGTATCACATTGATCAAGAATCTACCTACTAGTAACATTAAGTGATTGCTCCTAATTGAACATTAGAATAAATTGGATACAACTTGATACAGTTTACTCTAATAATTTCTTAACTTTAAGTGCTGATCACCATGCCTCTAAAAGGTGTCTGAAAGGTGTCTGCCAGGCTTTCTCTTTCAATGTGATATTTACAATGGTTTGGCTTTTCTTTATTCGGACGTGGTTTACACTGTGTAAATTTGGTGGGCCCTCAAACTTTCTGTAAATTGCCAGTATTACCAGTTAAAATGTTTATCTTGCTTTACATTCTCTTGTAGCTTCTGTGGATGGATTCCTTGCTTTTGCAGTGTTATTGGTTTTCATCACATTGGACTAGTGAGTTATGAATTTGAGAATTTACGCAGTTGGGGGTATGCGAACATGTCTTCATTCACATTCCTTTTCATTATTTACAGCAACAAGATGGTTGAGTGGGAAAGCTGTGAGAGAGGTTAGGACAAGCCAGGGTTGATTTCAGGAGAAATAAATTAGGGCTGAACCTAACGTCCAAGATGAGTAAAAATGCATCAGACAACCACTTTCTCTCTTTGAGCTTGTCTGAAGGTCAAAAAGATTTTATTTGTAAAGGAACAGTTCACTACATCATCATGAAATTATGTCACAAAGTCAAAAGTCTGCTTAAAGGAGCTATGGCATCCCCCCAAATATATTTAGATATATCTCCATACAGTAGTTCTAAATCTAGTTGGTGGCTGTACTTTGATTGGCATTCATTCTAACAATAATAGTACCACTCTGGTTGGTAATGATAACTTTGACAATCAGCTGTATTCCTAATTAGGCACAGTCACACAGTTTGTTTTTCAATATTGCCTCAAGCAATTCAAACTCAGTGCAGGCTACTGTGGCTCTGTCTTGGAAGTGTTCCACTACTAGAGAGTTGTCTGTGTTTAAATTGGAGGCAGGGCTAGCAGGATTTTCGCTAACCCGGGTTCCTGGGTCTCAGACACACGACAAGCCGCCTAGACGCTTGGAAGAAAATCTTGTGCGTCCCATGAACGCATGATGTTCAGCCTTTTACACACATTGTAGCTCTAAATTTCATGGTCTTTACCCACATATGTATTTACGCACGTACGTACATCAACTTCTCTACAGAGCTCGTGCCTAGCCTAAGGTATGGGCGTTTGAATTCAATTATGGAACTGCACATGCACTTCAAACTTTGCCGTGCTTCGCCATGCGTTTCACTTGAACCTGGCCTAATTCAGTGTTCGCGTACACAATTCCTATACCAAACATAATAGGGTTTTTGACCGCGAATATTTTTGCTACCTTTGAATGGAAAAATGTAAAGAAAAGGACGAGCATTGATTGATGTTACATCAGTTCAATGTGAAAAAGAATGCCATAAATGAAGAAAATATATGTTCCTGAAGGACAGCAAAAAAGAAGAAAGGAAAGAATACAAGACACATTATTTCACATTTTGTTTCACAAGACATAGTCCTTTTTGAATTCTTATTATCGTGTAGTCTCAAGGAAAAGTTATTGCCATAATTTTCGATTTATCGCCCAAACTTACGCGCTACGCGAACGGCACGAAAGTGGTCTAAATTGCTTCAAATTAGAACAAAACTAGAGTAAACAGTTGTAACTCAACAAAATCTGAAATGTTTTATCTTTATTTCGTTGAAAAATAGAAGTACCTTGTGGCATAATTTGCACAAATAATTCGTGCTACAAACAAATGAAGGAACTACACCTGCTCGATGCTAATTTCATGTTTG
The DNA here is from genome assembly GCA_029531755.1 of Holothuria leucospilota. Classification (NCBI taxonomy): domain Eukaryota; kingdom Metazoa; phylum Echinodermata; class Holothuroidea; order Aspidochirotida; family Holothuriidae; genus Holothuria; species Holothuria leucospilota. The sequence continues at coordinate 8,377,374 of CM055964.1, forward strand.
TCGAGCTCAAACAAAATCTTGCCGGGCTACCACAGTCTAATACGAAAAAGCCTGATGGGCTACCTCTTTGAAAAATATTTTCCGAGCCCTAATTGTGACAATCCAGACATGCAGAGCTATAGCTCGACATATTCCGGTACAGTTCACGTTCCTACTAAAACACCTGTCATTTCCACACTGCAGTAGTTATGATGGATTCTTGTGTAAACGCATGCGTACTTATTGCACAATAAAAATAAACTGCATATTTTATTATACCTGGGATATGCTCCGTTTACAGGGAAGCTCGATACGTATGCCTGTCTGAAGGGTAAGGGTATACAGTAGCTCCATATCTTGTACACACGTACGTATCGTACAGGTTACAGTACAAGTACGGGACTCTTGGAAAATTTTGGAAACCCTTGAAAATTTTGGGGGACGCTCGAAAAAGAAAGCTGAGAGTTTCGGGACTCTTGAGATTGGAAGCCTAATGAAAACCCTGGCTAGAAGTTAGGTTAATTGGGAGAACTGTTACCATCTGGGGTGAGCTTAGAGGGCTTTTATGGGTCTGGTAACATGAAAATTACACAGCTGGATATGTAACATACAAAGCATACGGACACAAAAATCAACCAAATGTGACAAATACTGATAGGGTTCCAGGGTTGACACAGATGTTTATGACTGTCCAATATGCTACTACAATGTCAGTTTTGGGCTATTAAGTATGAAATACTGATACTTTGAGAATTTTCAAAAAATTTTTCCTGAACTGTTTTCAGAGATCCCAAGTTTTTTTTTCATTTTTTAATAGAAGTACAGTCTCTGTTACTTGTTATCACTTAAATCATTTTGTGATGATGGTGCACTGAGTCTCGGACATGCAAAAACGCACCATTTAAGAAAAATTTGACCTTTGACCTCCATTATCTCAGTGTGCCAATGAGATCTCACCAAGTTTCCACTTAGCCTAAGTAAGGTTAAGGGCTTTAACTTCTTTCAAGTGAAGTTATTTATTCAATGGGGTCTTGCTGGCACACCAAGTTATGAGGTCTTCAAAACTGAATGAGGGCACTGTTCGTCAAGGGTTCAGGTCAGCATAACATGACATGCCAATGACATTACAACAAATTCTTTCCACTTTTGTTGTATACCCACCAGATGATTTTAAAATGTTTTACTTTCGTTGGGATTTGCTTGGCACACACATTTGTATTCATGATTGGCTAATCGTTCCAATGATTTATTTTTACACTGAATTTCACGATTTTCTTACACAACACCAAAAGTGCAATGAACCTAAAATTCGTGCTTTGTCATATTGGCCTTGGTGTGATAAGGTATCACTGTATTGTTTTTTCAAATATTATCTCAGGTAAGGTGACCAGATGTCCCCGATTTTCAGGGACAGTCCCCGAATCCAGTGTTCCGTCCCCGATGAATAAGTGACCCCGAAAATGTCCCCGATTTGAACAAATGTCCTTGAAATTTAAAATTTCCCAGCATATTAATTATAATGTTGTAAAAGATAATATTTTGTCGATTGTGTAGCCTAATGTGTACCTTTTGGCGGGGAGCTGAACAGCCGGCTAGCTAGTATTATAGGGCTAGTATTACATAATCATCGTTGTATCAATCGCAGCACCCAAGTACAACATACGTAGGCTAACAAATAACAGTTATCTGCAATCACAGTGATCAGAAGTCTAGAGCATCACTTGTTTTTTTATTACTGCTGTGTCCCAGTGGCGTAACCACGGAGGGGTGCACTGTCTGCCCCCCAAATTATTTTGTAATTTACATTCTTGCCCTGCCCCCAAATACTTTCATGCGATGTGTTTAAAAGAAAAAAAAACTGCCAGAGTTTTCTAGCTTGACAGATGAAAATACATTTACATTATATAAAATCTTTGATACATATGACCAGCTTGTCAATTAATCAATTAGGCCAATAGACGAGTTGGGAAATGTTTCCACACAATGCAATATGGCAATGGGTCAAAGTTGAAGCGTACCACGCTTACTGTGTGCCAGCGCGGGTGTTGCATGTTGAGTATGCAGAACTAAACACTTTGCCCGTTGTCATGGTACACTTGACCTTGAGACCCAGCCGGAAGTACCGAATTTTCCAACATGTCTATTGGCAGGTACGATCTTAACTGAAAACAATGTGAAGAAATGATGGTAACTTGGTCCAATTTGTCATATATAGCTTCATCACATGCATGCAGTATCAACACATACATAACATCCAGACTGCATAGTTTGGCATTCGCGCGGAACTTCTTCCGCACGCATTTTCAATTTATTTACCGGTTTTATGATGAATTGGCGTGCAATAATTCAGTTTGGTTCATTAATCAGCGCGTGGCACGCAGGCAAAGAATTGAGCAAAAGATGGGCGCGGCGCAAGAAAAATCCCGATGCTCAAAACTCACTCAAAAAATTACGCTCAAATTTTAATGTTCAGAATAAGCATTCAGGGGCATCAGAAATGCCTAAAAATGCAGATTTACGGGGGCTTCGCCCCCAGACCCCAGCTGGGTTTTACCCGTCTGCCTGTGCCCCCATAAACGGACCCCTGCACCCCATGCCCGGGCGCAAAGCGCTCTTCGGCGCGCAATTTCAAGCCTAACAATTAAATTCCGCGTGCAATTAACAAACTATGCAATCTGGCATAACATAGTCACGTACAATTTACATTGTGCATGCTGCTGCATGCTACACCAGGCTTCAGTACTGTAAGAGCATAAAAAGATTATTATGGTTGCACCACTTCTGACTTGGGAGAAGCCTTGCCCCCCCCCCCCCCCAACATCTGCAATCACACACATGCATCTACTGTAGCCAATTGCACACTAACAATATATATGTTCCTTACACGGTGCCTGGTCTAGTAGCGTCCCTGATTTAAACCCCCAAAATGTGGTCTTTATCTGAGGCCGGGCCCATGACCACTCTCTTAGTAAAGACTCATAGTATTGCATACACAGGCTAGAGTGCAGTACAGTATACGCCTAACTTACAGCTTTAGGCATCCACGTTTGCGCACTAAATTAGTCTTACCCCTTTATTCATGTAATCAAATAAACCGTCTCCTAGCTGATCGAAGAATCTTTCAAAGAACACAGCACCGACAACAATTGCTAGGGCATAGGACGATGTCCGCCTGAAGACAGTGTTGTAAATGGTCTGGGTAAAAGACATTTTGGCTGGCTCTGTGGTGTCGTATTGCCAGTTAGCTACAAGATTTTAGCCTATGGTATTCAATAGTACATACAGTATATACTGTGCTACGGTATACTAGCCGGCCTAGCCTATACGTAAGTGTGTACGTACATGTGTGTAACGTGTTGTCCGCAATAGCGTTTCATCGAGAACGCGTAAGGTCAAAGGTTACACTATCGTCCACGGTCTTATTGCATAATCAATCAACCACCCGGAAGTAAAATTTTCTAAAACTAACCCTGACATGAACGATTCAAGAGCAACAGCTTTTCAATACAGTGGTATCCTTCAAGGTATTGGGTTATAAGTGTATTGGTAAAGAACGGGGATAATTTGTCGATCACTTCTCTGAAATCTGTTACTGTATTAACCAATCAGCGGCAGATCAGATAATCATAGGCCTATATCTGTTCCAGGGGAAAAGACGTCGTCATGGGAAAATTTTCGGAGGAGTTCCCGTTGCATTGGCATGTTTGGCATAATGATATTACAGAACTACGAAAAGAGCTCGTTAAGCGTGAGGTTCGTACACATTCTTCACAACAGTACAGTATGTACGTACTAAACCAATGCAGAAATCCCAGTTGTAATGTTACACATAGGCCTAGATCTCTTATTAGACTAGGCCTCTTCAGTATTTTGTACACTATTCTTAGTTTAAAGTAATAAAATTAGTGCAAGATGTGAGTGAATTGGGTAGTTCTGATGAGACTTGTCATTTGCACACAATCATGGAACGCCCCTTATATCTGTGATGGCCTATTTCTATCACATTACAATGCACATGAACACCTCTAGTTGTCTTGCTTTTGATACTTGCCCTTGGATTCTTCAAAAATAAAATGTTTGCAATGCTGCGGATAGGGAAACAGTCTTAGGGAAGGGACAGTCTTACATCCATATTGGAAAGTTTGAAACTGATCTGCTGAAATTTTGTGCCAGTTATCTACTCATTAATTTACACCAAGCTAAACTGGTGTAATTTTATAACTGGTATTTTCAAATTGTCTGGAAGGTAGTGAAGTCTGGGGGTAAATTGTCTGCTTGGAGTTGGTATTGAACAGGGCCCAAAAGTCCTACTGAACTTGTTCTTCCCTGCTCATCTTACTGCAGTTTGCTAGGAATATGTCATAATTATTGTACAATGAATTCCAGCATTCAAAACATAGGTGTAGGAAGCTGGGGAGGGATCGGAGCTGATTAAGCCCCACCAGTAATTAAAGTGGTGGGACAAAAGTATGTTCCCCCTCCACAATTTAAGGGCAAAAGCGTCTTACCTTATTTCTTCCCTCTCGAAAATGTTAAAAATTTGCAGTGACTTTTCTTACAATATGCTTAATACTGTATGTGGCAACAAATTGCATCTAAAGCCAGTGTGCATTTTGTGTGCACTATACACCAAAGATTTCCAGCATACACAAAGGAAAATGCACAGCGTAGCGGCATGAAAATTCACTCCAGTTGGCATACAACGATACCGTAGTGGCAAGAGGATTTACTTGGGTCGGCGTACAACTTACATATCAACTACATGTTTAGTATTGCAAACTAGCTCTAAGTCAATACGGCAGCTATAAAATTTTGTGCTGCTGTGTGTTCCACTTTATAACTCCCATTGAGTCCCACACAAAATATGATTATTTCCTACCAAATAGGAAAAGATGTGTGTCAGTTTTTGCATCAAGTGTGATGAATGATCATCATGCAGCATGCAATTCTATGTAATATTTGGTGGTATAAATCACACCTTGGGGTACAGTGCATACACCTTTGGTTTTATTGGCATACACCTTTGGTTTTGTTGGCGTACGAACGCTGACACCTCGGCGTAACTTTGGCGTCGACTTTACATGGAATGCACCTAGGATCTAAAGGTCCTTAAAATTCTCAGATACCAAAAGATTACCCCAAGGGAGAGGGATTTCCCCTTTGGCCCTCTTTTCCAGGATGGTGGACTGAAACAATATTCAGCGCCCAGGTGGAAACAGCTTCCTAGGCCTATAATGCAAATTCACAGGGGTAACAGGCATTTAGCCCCAGCAGCAGCCAAAATAGCCCTAGAGAGACATTACAAAAATGACACTCACATTAAAAATATCTCTACAGGGTTTCCTCTGGGTTTTGGAGATCGTGAGATGGTATTAGTTCATGGGGGTAATATGATCATGCCAGCTTTGGCTCCATCAGTAAGTGGAAACTATCACTACTTCCATAGCTAGTACAGTACAGGTGGCAAGTATATCAGATTTCTGTGAGGTAGCGGCCAAAAACTGTGAGGTGGCCACCTCACAAAAAGAATGCCAGGGGAAACCCTACCTGTGGACCAGGAATACTGAATAGCCCCTGTAAACTCTTTGGGAGGTCAGTTGGACATTTTTTCTAAAACATGTTTCAAAGGAGAGCCAGTATGCATAAAATTTTAATTAACACTGTACCAAGGTATTTACTTTTGCAAATTGTTTTTAGTTTTGTGAACTTTGCTTCATTTGGTACCTTATGTTCATCTTTCTTACAGCACGATGTCAATGAAATTGGAGTTAGAGGGCGCACTCCACTCCACTTAGCAGTGACGTTAGGTCATCTTGAAAGTGTCAAAGTACTTCTTCAGTTTGATGCTGATGTGAATATTGAAAACAAGGATGGCTGGAATGGTAAAAATAAATAAACATCATTGAGCAGAATCAAACATGATCTTTCCCTAGGTGAACTTTTTCTTTGTATCAATTGATTGATGTGCACTGCAGTATAGCCCTAAAAATATGGTTGTACAAAATAGTGTTTGTTCTGTGTGCTAAACACAAAGACATGTCTGTAAATTTTATTTGGTCTTGAGCTTCAATTATATTTACAAGTCCTGATGTGTCCAGAATTATGATAGGGCATAAATGTAGTGGTATGTACAGTTCATACTCTAGCAGCTATTCAACAGCAATTTGCAAACACTTTTAATAATGTACGTAGTTATACATGGGGATTGTGTTCATATGACTGCTTTTGGGCAGTGTGTCGCGGGTGATTTGCGGGTCCTCCTTTTTAGGAATTTGGAAGTGGTCGCCCTACCTGTACACCCCATTGTGAAGTTTATACTCAGAAATGCTCAGTCATGTGTGGTTTTATAATTACAAATCATGGGAAAAATTTAATTATTGAATTGTAAAATGTGTTTGCAATATGTAGTGTGAATATGTTGTGACTGCTTATTTCATCTTGTATTGCACTTTTCTGTGGGTATTCTTTTGCACTGTCAGGAGCTTGTATGGCCACTTGATTTTCAATGTGACTTTTTCATTTGCTTAATAGTACCATAAACTGTGTACTAAAATTCTAGGTTTACGTGTGAACTGATTTGCAATATATTTGTTGTGATTATCATGAAGGTAATTTTTAGGAAAATAAGAAGGGGTTTTCTTGTGTTCATCTAATGCTCCATAGTTTAGTTGGGTGACAGTTCATAATGTACAGTACCATTGAGTGCTGGTGCTACTTAAAAATTATTTACCCGTAAGGAGGACTTATATTTCTGCTGGCAACCATAGGCATAAGTTTTCACTCATGCTGGGTTATAGTTATAATTTCATACATTTTACTCATTCTTCTTCACAAGTTTGGTATTAAATTAGCTCTTTTAATCATTATTATTTCAATTTTTATAGTTGTTCAAGAGGCTATCAGCACAGGTGACCCTGAATTGGTGCAGCTGATATTACAGCATCGAGACTTTCAGAGAGCAACCTCCAGAATTGGAGGTATTCCAGAATTGTTAGAAAAATTAAGACAGGTAGGACCTTATTGGTTAAAAAATTTCAGTTGCATCCAAGTAGATACTGTAAGAAGTTTGACATACCCATAGACCTTTTCCAGATAGCAATTACTATTAAGGATTGTGTGATCAAATTTTGGTGTGTGTTTGGGTGTCATTTTTAGGCACAGTTAATTACCATTGACAAAAATGAGGCATACCAAAAACTCCTTTCCATTATCCTTTGTAATCGCTATTTGGGAAAAGGTCTATAAAAGATGGACATTCATTTTCCTAGAACACATAAATCAAAACCGCCATTATAAAGGTTTTCCAAAACTAAATTTAAATTGCAGTGATATGGTTTCCTCATAAGATTGATGCAACCTCATTGTGTAGTGATTTAGCATTTATTGTTCCATTGATGGTTGTTATTCAAATGTAAGGAAAAATGCTGGAAGAGTCTGCAGTCGTAGTAAAGTAACCTGTTGCTGTATGCATACAGTAAGTGTCAACAGCTAGCCTTCATACACCGTTAGTAATAGAAATAATCACAGTTGAATACTCTCATATTTTACAATAGAAAATGAAATCAAAAGGGTACATCCTGCCGTTGAAGTAGTTTTGTCATTGTGCAGGATTATTGTATTTAAGTTTTGTGGGACTTTTTTACATGGTAGGTATTTCTGTCATGAAACTGGCTAAGTTTAAGCTGCTAAAAACGTGCAGGAATTTTCCACAGACTTTTGTTTTCTTTGTAGGACAATCTGACTCAGGTGTGGGAGTGTGCACTAGTTGTGGAAACACTAAATTACCTTCAGCTTTCCTGTTTGTTCTTTTGTTTTTCTTCCATCAATATTGCTTTTTGATATGCCTTGTTTTGCTCAATTGTGGCAAATCTTTTCCTGGCTCATGTTGCAGTCAGAGACTGTAGGGTGACTTAAAAGTGATAATACAGAATGGATAACAATTACAGTATACTACTAAAAATGGTATCTTATGCCACCAATGGCAAACTTTCCAAATATGAAACCGTACTTGCATTCCTTTGCTGATAAACTTTTGAGGGTGGAGAAATAAGTTGCATTACAAATGATGTACCATTGCTCATTGTGTAGACTGAAGAGTTGTAAACAGCTATCTCTGTTTGCAGTCAGGTTAAGTAAGTCATACCAAACTGTTGACCTGAAGGAAATGACTGACTCTGGATCAATGTGGGTGTAGCCATCTCCTCACCTTTGGAGGGAGTAGAGGGTTGGGCAAGGAGGGGCACTTGATTGGATCCACAATAAGCATCCTTAACTGAAACTGTAGCTTAGAAAAAGTGTCGCTAAATTCCAAAGCCATTTCATGTTTTGCAGGCTCCTGATTTTTATGTGGAGATGAAGTGGGAATTCACAAGTTGGGGTAAGTTACCGTACCAAGTTTATCTGGGTTACAATAGCATGACATGTTGTATCTAAGTTTGGTGTAAGGCAGCAGGATTGTGCCATTCCCGCACTATCTCAACAATCCACCAAGTTTCAGAGTTGTGTGTGGGAATATCCTGCACTTGCTGGCAAAAAGCTGTTAGGTAAAAGTTGACTTTTTCTGTTGCAACTTACCAAGTAATTTATCAAGATCCCCCCATTGAACCAAAGTCCTGTCCAAAATATTTTGGGGGGTGGATTCCCCCCCCCCCCATATTCTGAGATCTGTTACCAACTCTGGTTTTATCCATGTTTTTTGTTCTAATGAAATATTAATTTCATAATTAGATGCTTGTGGACACTCATCTAAAACTCTAACTTAAAGTCAATCCAGCTGCAGGTTGTTGAGTCACCATCAACATTAAAGGATCCATGAATGTGTTGTATGGTGACAAAGCAAAATGTGGAGTTTATGCAAAGTGTCACATACAAAATGCCTTTTTGTATGCTTTTATGAGAAAATAGCACCACTTCAACCAAATTGTTAAAAATGTACATGCACAAATTTTTTATAGGTTTGTGTTGCTCTTTTGGGCACTGCAATTGTTGTTTGCTCATCTCAGTCCAGGGGACATCGCTTCGTTTACTGTGATAAAATACTGCTTAAAAGGTTAAGATGTTGTTAAAATGTATAACTGCTTGACAATGTTTGGAGTTTGAGGAGGAAGAAACTGTTTATGTCAGCAGCTATATCTCCCCTGTATCCCCACTCACTCCCTCTCTTCTCTCCTGTTATCCTCAGATTTATTGCCTTTGCTTTTGCATATCTTTATAAACTGGTCAATCCATGTTGGGGCAATTGGAAGGAAGGTACAATCTGTTGAAAACTACCTGTCCCCCTCCCACCCCTCCCCCTCCCTCTGTTCTCTCAGATTTGCTGCCATTACTTTAACATGACCCTTTTTCCTTATGGTATATCAATTTAACTATAACTTGTCTATTTTCCTGTTCTAATTGTTCCAACAGTCCCTCTCATGTCAAGACTATGCCCCCACGACACATACAAGGTTTACAAAAGTGGACCAAATGTCAGGATAGATACCACTCTTATCGGCTTTGACAATATGAACTGGATCCGAGGGAACAGAAGTTACATATTCAGGAATCATGGTGAGTAATTCATTCTGTGACTCATGATGAATGAGATTAAAGTTTGAGTGGTATGTCACACCATGTATAAACAAACTGCTTAGAAAAGAAGAATATCTAAAAAGGAATGCAAAAATGCATTGAGGTTTCGAAGATAGATGTTCTATTCCAAATTATGCCATGATGTCCCATTTCTTTCAGTCCACATACCTAGTATGAAATCTATCCAAGTATCCTACCTTGAAATATCGTGTTAACAAGGTTTTCAGAGTTTGACCTCTGGTAACCCCAGATGACCTTTGACCCCACCAAAAACAATAGGGTTCTTCCTCTCAATATGAGGCATCTGTGTACCAAGTTTGAGAATTGTCAGAGCTTCCCTTCTTGAGATATTGTGTTAATGAGCAGTGTCACAAACACATACAGACACACACATACACACACATACACACAGGCATTCACATACACACACCATCATGAATGCATAGGTTTCTCTTCCATGGAAACCAAGAAGAAGGCAAAGTCAAAATGTGCCTTTAAATGAACTCTCTGAGTGGCCAATGATATATGACTATTAGTGAGATGCCAAACACTGTGGCACAGCAGAGTGGCTGTACAAAGAGGAAACACATTCACATTCTCAGATTACGTGAGATTAGGTTGTTTGGAAAGGGTTGTCCGGCTAGAGTCTTCACTTCATATAGATATTCCCTGTTGATTAAGGCTGCTTTGTGGGAGGTGCTTAGGCAGTTGTTGATTTTGCAGATGGCTTTAAATTCAGCTTTGATGGGATAGTATAAATCTTCGAGTCTAGCAAATTTGGCAGTTTCATTTTTTAGTAGCTTGAGTTTTCATGTACAGATCTTTTGTCTCCTGCTTGATTTTCATTGGCTGACATGTTGCATCTTTTTGCAGAGGGAAATAAGTTCCAGTTCATTGAAATTGACCATGATTCAGAAATGGCTTATTCAGAGGTCTTAGAACTACAACCTCATCATGATCTCGCACGGATGATGCCCTCAGAAGATGCCATTGCAGCTCGGCTTACCTCACCAATCACCACAACTTACATCGATACTGATAAAATTGAATTTAGCAGGTAAATTTTTTGTCACTTTAAAAAGTATTAGGCTTTAAGCAACATGATTGAAAAGGTGACATTATGAACAAGTTCTGGTACAATGTGGCTGCCATGTACCAGTTTGTCATCAAGTTGTCTGTTTAAGGATCACAAGCAATTGTTCAACAGATGAAGATAAAGATAAATCACCTCAATTAACTCAACTCGTGAAAATTTTAATCTGCGGTAAGATACAGTAAACTAAAACAAAAAGATCGCAGACAAATACAAGTGAAAGTAAAATAAATTTGTACAAGTCAAAAGGCAGAGAGGAAATACATAGAACTGAGAAACATAAAATAGATAAGAGAATAAGACTCCAATAAAAAGACAAATAAGACTGGAGTAAGAGAAGATAAAAATATATTACGAGTAGTAGACATGAATGAGGTTAAAGGAACCCTAACACGAGAGCAGCCCTCCCTCTCCTATCTTTTATAATTCATGTTGTGAGACCGATTGGCCGAGCCTGTGAATGAATTGCGATAGCAATTGGCGAAGAAGTCAGTGGTCTTAGTCTCCCACTATGGTCAATAATATGACTAGTTAAAATTTCAAACAAGGGATGAGAAGAATCTTTCTACAATGATAAAAGTTTTGCCTGTACACAACCCTAATTCAGCAGAACAGATGACATTGTTTATCAGCAAGAGTTGTTACTTGTGTATTGACTGAATTGTGAAGTAGCAGAGTTGTTTAGGTAGTGTTGTGCACTCATAGATTTTACCCTAATATATTGATAGCCTTCTGGTGGAGGGAAAAATCAGAATTTGATTTGATCAGCTAAACTGCCTAGGTGCAGGAAGGTCAGGTACATTGCATCAGAATTGTGAAATGCAAAATGTTAGTCTGTGTGTCACAAATGCAGGAATATTGATTCTTAAACTCCCAGTCAGTACCACTTTATTGCACCATGGTTGAAGCTAGTGTTGGGCATATTATAGGTATGCAATACCTGTATCTGCAGATATTCCCCATTTGTTGTCCTTTTTTGGTATCAGTAGAATTTACCAAAAATGCCACTATCACCTACTAATATTTCTTATTGTATACTTCATTGAAATGTTACATTATTTGAGTAAGTTCAACTATAAGACCGAATATTTTATCTCATGAAAATGAAACGACCCTCAGTGATAATGCCCAGTAGTCTGTGGTTTAGCGTACAGTATGATCATTTCTCAACTATTGGTATCTGATCGGCATTGGCCAACATTGAAGATTAAAATATCGAGCTGCTGGTAATATTGGTTGCTTGTAGTTTCAGTAAAGCAGTAGTTGTGGCAACTCCAAGTTGTGGGAGAGGTATCTCCATTATAGCTATGTCCTGTTGACTTGAATACCTCATCATCAATGATGACTGGAATATATAACCATCCTGGTGGAAAATGCCAAAAATTATTAAGGTAATCTTGGAAGAAAGTGAATGACACTAGTCCTTGTTACCACACAAACTTCTGGGGAACTATATAGTTCACTGTTTATATGCTACAAGTTATGTACATTTAAGTCTACATTTTGAATGGTTGGGATTTGTAAATTGTACAAAAGTAGCCTTGATAATAGGTAAATAAAACAGCCAATATGTTTTCTCAAAGCTTTCTAGCAGAACTTGCTTTTCTCCAGTGTGTGGTCAATAACATGGCAGGTTTTACATAGACATCATCAAGCTAATATAAAGATGCATTCTATTGTTTGAGTGGGATGAAATAATGTACTCTAAACTTAGCCTAAAATGACCATTACTCAGGCTTCTCACACTGTACTTTGAAATACAGTACCAGCAAGAGGTAAGTTTGTAGTATTAGCAGGATATTATGTAAGAGGGAACTGCACTCATGTCACCGTCGTGGGTACCATTTTTCTGTAAAATAACCAAAAAATGAACAACAAATAAAGCAGAAAGCATGCGCTATACCAAATAATAATATTTGACTTTTTCTCTTGATTCAGTCAAATTTGAATGTCATTTCCATCTGTCCTGTTTTATTAGGAGTAAAGCTGGTATTTGGGGTTGGCGACACGATAAAGTAGAGGTGATAAATGACTATGAATGTAAAGTTTTCAGTGCATCCAATGTGCAGCTGGTCACAAAGACAAGAACAGAACATCTTACAAAGGAAGACAAAGAAAGAAATAAAGGTTTGTGTTTAAGTGCCTTTGTTTCAGCTTTGTGTAGCTACAGGCTTTGATCAATGGATTTAAGATAGCATTGTACTGGTTGGTCAAAGTTGTGAAAACATGCTCCATCTTTCTTATCCATTAATGGTGAAACTTGTTTTGGCATTTAGCTTTAGCACCTACTTTTGATAGGCTTAATTTACAATGTACATCAGTGTCCAACTTTGCAAATTGCCTATTTAATTGAAAACAACAATTTATTGTTTTTGGTCAGGTGGCTAGCTAATTCAACATTTTGCATTCTTTTATGTGGAAGGAATGTTTGTGATGAAATTGTCAGTTTTATCTTGAGTCATCACATATCATTTTGTACTGTTTCAGCGAAGTGGAGCTGCAGGCTTTTATCAGTAGTTTTAAAAAGCAGTGTAGAGGGCCTGTCAAAGTTGCACAAGCTATTTGCAGTTACATCTTTCCAAATTAACCTACGGATTAGGCTATGTTTGCTCTGTACCTCTTTGTCTTCCCAAATCAGGGAATATGTCACACAGCTTGCTTGTATAAAGACAACATCTTTCATTTCTATTAATGGTCAAAGTTGTCCCTGTGTTTAGCTGTCTGTACCCACCTGCAATCGTAAAGTACAGCAGTGTCAAATTTTTGAAAGCCTATTGACCTGAAAATGACAATTGTTTAATAGGTGAGCATTTTCCATTCTTTAATATGTAGTAGGTATTTGAGATGAAAAATTGATCACTTTTAACTTGTTCAAAATTGAACAGGTGGACCACAAGTCATCTCTTAACCATTTCCTGTGAAATAAATGGCTGCCTTTGTTCTTTTAGCAATAACATAGATGTGCTGTATGATATAAAAGAGTTTAAAACAGTTGTGTAGTGTATCTTTTGACAGATTGCTGCAGAAGTTTCTTTGACTAGATCAACTTTTCAAAGTAATGCGATTGCAACAGCAGGTTGGGCGAAGTGTCTCAAGCTTTGTTTGCCTTTCTGTTGTATTTTTATCTGCTGTCATAAAAGATAGGGATCTGAAATTTGTAGAATGTGTTATGCAAATTTTGTGCGGATCAATGGTCATTTGGAACCACTAGAGCTTAGTGTCCAAATTTAGACCAATATTTCCTTCTTCACCAAGAGATTTTGATAATTGTGTCTGACACGTCACACAGTCGTCTACAGGTTGTTTATGCACAAATAGTGTTTGGGAATAATGCATATCACAAAAAATGATATTGTTAGGGTAAATTTTTAATCGTAAAGTGACCATTCAGGGTTGGAAGTAATTGCTCCTAACATAAACAAACTTAGTTGCTGTATTAACTTTTAAGTAATCTATTCTGGATATTTGATCAACATGTCTTTGACAAAATTTCTCAAAGATTTCTTTTCATCTGAAGCAATAGATTCTGCCCAATGCAAAAATTTATTTGGCATTGGCTGTAAAGTTACACTCGTCCAAGCAAAGCATATCATTATTTCAGCTCAACAGGGACAAACAGTGGGCGTTATGCCAACGTCTTGTTTATTTGGCGTATAACATAATAATGAAATATTTACTCTTGTACAAGGAATTGGCCAAACCGACAGCTCCATGGCCAACTATAAACCACACTGAAAATAGAGAGCTCATATAGCTATGCATTGTTTGCAAAAGTTATAATTGTTATGCTAAGCTTGTGATTGCATAATAAGCCACCAGATCTAGTCATACAAGCCAAATTATTTATGCAGAATATCTTAGAAACAACATATTGCCTGAACCAGTGCCTGGCCAGCCTTGTCAAAGTTGAAGTTTGCACCATTGGTGCTCTTGGTCTGTTTAGCACTTGAAAGTTGGAAGTATTCTGGTGATATGAAGCAGTTTTGACATGCTTTCACTTTTACTCATGTTCATTCAGCTGATGGAGCACCCTTTGCATCGCCGTTGCAGTCATTATTGGGGGCAGCAGAGCAACACGAAGAAAAGAAGGAAGAGGTAAAGGCTGGAATGCTTTAAGCACAGTTTATAGTTCAGAAATACATACACCTTGTAAACTACTATTAAAGAATACATTGATAGTTGATGAGGTAAATGCTGGAGTGCTTCTAAATTAATACTGAATATAAATGGTCACATGGTACCTGTAACCACATAGCTGTAAATACAGGGCAAGAGAACAAGTGAAGTTTCATTTTGTAACGGCAACAAAAATTGTTACAACATGTTTATTAAGTCAGTGAAATCAGGTTACATTGTGGTATAATACAATCCATCCAAAGCACAATTATACACAAAACTATAAAGCTGTTTCAATTGAGAAGATAATAATATCTAAAAAAGAACACATATATGCTGATCTTGTAATCTGCTTCACTTGCACTTTTAAATAGAAAGTATTAGATTTGGTTTTTGTCACAATTGCCATGAACTAGCTGTTATTTAGCTTTAAATGCATTATGGTGAACAACCTTTTACGAAAGTGACTCATGACGGAATGCATTTGAATGTGTTTCTTAAAATAGGCGTGTTGACAAGCGTTAAGCTTCTGACTAGAGGTGTTACTGTAATCCTTTCTATTATTCATTTGCTCTCATTTTACTATTAATAGACAAAACTTAATTGAAATTTGGGGGAGGGAAGTTATAGTCATTAAAGACAAATAGCAAAAAGTTTTTTTTTTTTTTGTGTGTGTCGTTTATCATGACGATAAAGGGTTTCTAGCAGCCATTCCTATGACATATTAGTCTGCATTATATAAACTGTGGATGATTGAAGTTTTTATATCAGTTTATAATTGCATTTGCTAATTATGTTGACTAGTTTCATTGTTAGAGTTAATTTACAACATAAGTTTGAATATCTATAGGTCTGTTTTAAACTGAGTGTCATTGAGAGAATTTTTGTAAACCTGCCTGTAGATTATTTTCTTGACCAGCTTACTTTTTATGAATACCTCTCTTAACCAAATACAGTAGAGTCATAACTTGTTAAATTCCTTCATGTTTGAGGTATCTTTTCTATTCTCGATACAAATTTTCATTTTAAATTGGTGGCAGCCTTCAACTAGTGAGGAGGCAACCTTTACAAATCCAACTGCCATTAAACCAGAGGAATATTTTAACAACCTCATACCACTCGAAAACAGAGATGTCGGTAGGCCGAAGGAAGTGTCTAGCAAAATTCAGAAGTTTCGTGCCACCCTCTGGTTGAGTGAGGACCATCCACTTTCCATGCAAGAGCAGGTTCTACCCATCATTGACCTTATGGCCATCAGCAATGCCCATTTTGCAAAGTTACGAGATTTTATTACCCTGCAGCTGCCAGCTGGATTCCCTATCAAAATAGGTATGTATCATTGTATTATTGTTAGAGGGGACTGGTCACCATTTAGGCAGACAGCAGTTTCAGTGATTAAAACATGAGTTATCTCTGTATTGAACTATGGATCTCATGTAGCATATCAAACTGTGTTTCCGGCCGTGGAAGTTCTGTTTGTCCATTTCACTTTGTATGGTATCCATGCATAAGGCTGTTGAATTTTCTATATGCCTCCCACAAAAAAGGTGACAGCCTGTCTCCTTATAGTATTTAAAGGGCAAATCTGGTCATCCCAGACAGTTCCAATTCTCCCAACTAAGCAACTTGTAGCTCCTCCCATAATAGTATAAAGCTCCTCCTTGTGCAGACTATTTATTGCTTCAGGCCATGTCCTGGTGAGCATACAAGGCCATAATGTGTAATCCAAATACTCTCTCTGCATTGTGTGGAATGTGAGTTACTCTGCATCAGTTGAATTTTCAATCTATGATGTCAATCAAAGAGCAGTAACCAACTGAGAATATTGATACCCCCACACCAAATATGTACTTTGAGGTGATGGCTGTCTGTCTTTGAGGCATTTTTGTGTATTGAATACATCTCATCTGAGACATCTTTTCTGTAGAAATTTGAAGCTGTCTGTGTGAAGCCATGTACATTGGTCTCCTTCACAAGACATTAAAAAAAATGTATCTGCATTGTGAAGTGTAATTTTCTGCAAGTGTTAGGGGCCAACCATAATGTTGTATTAGGGGTCTTTTCATAACTGGCCATTGGGGTATGCCTTGGTGGGGCAGAGCTGGTGTGCACCCAAGGGTGTCATATTATCAGCACAGGTCCATGTGATCATCACAAGCTTTTCCATAATATTCAACCACAGACCTGAGCCTGTATTTAATCCAATTTGAGTAGAGCAAAGGTCTGCCAGGAGCAAAAACATCGTCTTGGATAATTTGGTCAAGGAAGTTATACATGAAGAGTTTAAAATACATAATTTAACCAACAGCTCAAGCATGAAAATGCGCCCAGATGTTTAATTGATTAACATGATGGTTCTCAGACCATATAAGAAGGTCCGTAAGATTGAAAATGAAATAAGGTCCGCCAGACCGAAAATGAAATAGGGTTCGCGAGACTGAAAATGAAATAGTGTCCACAAGACCAAAATTAAAAATCCGCTCGCGAGACCGGAACTTTTAATACCAGAAGGGTGGTGTTGCAAGGGCAACACACTAGTTTGCAAAAGGTAAATACTACAGGGTGCCAGCATTACCTTAAAGCGGAGCGTAGCAGTATGGCGGACTGATACTTCTGTCGGTCTCGCGGACCTTTTCTCATTTTCGGTCCCATGGACCCTTTCTCATTTTCGGTCTCGTGGGCCTTTTCTCATTTTCGGTCTTGCAGACCTTCGGTCTCGTGGACCCTATTTGTTTTTTATTTTTGGTCTCGCGGACCTTCGGTCTCGTGGGATGCCCCCATCCAAAGTACTGGCTTATACCATACTGCTAGGCTTATAAATGCTTGGCTCCCCAAACACTTGTCTTTTCAAAATGAACAGACATTATAAAATATTGGGTAGTGGTAGGGTAAACATTTTTGTGTGAGGACACAGGGAAGACCAAAAAATTATGACATGTTAGTCTTCAAGTGAAGGGATTTGGACTTTATTCAGGTGACTGCCCTATGTTATAATAGAATAAATAAGGGGTTGGATCACTTAAAAGTGCATTTACAATCATTTAAATTAGAAAGGTTTCTAAGGTTGTACACTTGTCAGGAGAGCAGATCACTTCAAAGCCTTTGTCATCTTTGTCTAAGGATAACCGTAGTATTTTTAAAAGATAGGTCAAAAAATTTAGAAGAGAAACTAAAGGACCTGTCAGTCCAAGTCTCCCCTATTAAACTATTCTCAAGTGCATATTGTCAAATAGATTACTTGTTCAAATTCCTTCCATGACAGCTCCCTGGTTTAATTGAAATGAACCAGCAAATAGGATTCCTTGACCTGATTACAACATTTTGGTCTACTGTCTTTGGGTAACAGGAAGACAGTTTTGGCAAGCATCTTTGGATGGTTGATTGCTCTTAAGACCTACTTAAAAACGTTTATATGAATAAGACTGATGCAACATGAAAAGATGATTTTCTCTTGATCACAAATGCCTTTTTGGTATTTACTCATCTGTTTCTTTTCCTCATACCATTAATCCACAGAAATACCTCTCTTCCATATATTAAATGCGTGTGTAACATTTGGTAATCTCAACACGTGTGAATCACCTGTGAAAGGTGTGTCCAATATTGTTATGGAAGATCTTGCAAAGACAGGAGAACTACAAACACCCGAAGTTGATGAAGCAGAGAATACAGCATCCCTCCCCGTAAAACCAGTTCCTTCAACGTGTGTGGTAGATAGGACTGTGTTTGACATTCCTGAGAATTATGTGCACACACAAGCAGGTCAGCAACGGGTACGATACAGTGACGATGAACTTCTCCAGATGGCCATTTTGAAAAGTCAATTAGATTCACAGAGAGGAGGTGTCAATGTGGTAAGATTTCTTCTATTAATAGTTTTGCTATCATGTCTTCGCAAATCTGCTAATCTTAGTCTCATTCTTACTTTTTTTCTTTCATAAGAATTTGATAAATGTCCATGAATCAATCATTAAACCATGTGTTTCCCCATGTGGAAGCATGGAGGGGAGGTTAGGGATCCAAGTCCACTATTGGGTGTAATAATTTACCCACAATGACTGCCATCTGTCGCCTCCCCCCCGCCTTAGTGACTCCCCCTTTAGTCTCCTGGTGACTGCCAATATTGGTACAGTGAATTACATTTGGGTGAAGTTCTTGTCAATGACCCATGTTTGACTGACAATGCCAGAGGTGGTGGGAGTGGGTTATTCATTGGTACATTTATTTATGAAAGCAGTCCTAAGTAGTTCTAAAAGTTGGGCTAGTAGAAAAATGTGTTTACAATGATATATTAGTATTACAACTGATTGATATAGTCACGGTAACCCTTTGCCGTATGAAGCTTTTGATCAGACACATTTTATTTTATTTTGGTTTGTAATAATTTCTTGCAAAAGTTATAGAAAAGCATATCACTTCTTATCTTATTTGTTGTATGAAAATTTGAAATCACAAATTCACAATTGTGTAATGGCTTCTTAAGTACACACAGTGCACCCAGCAATAGTTGATGATGTGCACATTGACTTTGCTCTAAATTTAATTTGGAATGTTAGCAATTTACTTCATATTAAAATAAATCATAAGGAACATGTGAGTCATTATTTCTGAGATGCTTAATTCAGCAACTATGTATATTTCTTCTATCCACAAAGTCGATCATAATTAAACTTTATGAACAATGTGCACAGCAAATATGCCGTGCCATGTGGGAATGTTCAAAACAACTGATGTGATTTTGTAAACATGTAGACCTTTTCTCGACTGAGTGGTCCACAAAGTGTGATTCACAGCACAAAGTTCAGTGTGAATATTTGATGGATTGTAAGAGCTATCTGGATAGTTGTGAAAATAAGGGAAACATTTCAAAGAAATTCAAAGGAAAACTTGATTTGGCAAATGGAGACAAATTGGACCGTGTATAAGCCTGACTTTTAGTTGTGATTTTGTAGCATAACAGAAGTGTATACTAATACAATGGTGCTGCCAGGATATCAAAAAATAGGGGCTTGCAAATATGTTGGGGGAGAAAATAAGTTAAGAGTGCATGCACATTGCACCTGTAAACTTTGTTCCTTTGTACAGGGGGCAGGGTTCCTTAGATCAATGGTTAAGTAGAACCGAAGACACTGACTCTAAACTAAATCCTAATCCTTATCATAATCCTAACCAAACCCTAATCCTATGCAAGGCTAATCCTTGGCCTGATCCTCAACCTAATTCTGTATCTATAACCCTACCCTCTAACCCAGAGTAGATTTTTAGTCAAGCAGATCTTTAGTACTAATGGACCTTCGGTCTAGTGGGCATTCCTTTGTGCATGAGTAGACTAAGAAGCAAATGGAGAACAAAAGCATTGACTGTGAAAATAAATTCCCCTCATGCCCCCTCCCTTGGCAGTTCTGCTGATAAAAAGTTATTGTGTACTCCTCACAGTTAATGAAACAGTATCTTAAAACATGCTTAAAGATCTATTTTGTTCCTCCTGATTTCTTCTTGTCTGTCAAGTAGGGTCATTCTTTGCATGCAGAAATAACTATGCAGGTCACTGTCCAAGGAAATTGTTGTGGACTACTGCTGTAATTAGTATCTTGTAATCCTTTACTTTTTCTCACTTTTCTTCAGGATGACTACATGATACCTGGTCAGGATTTCCTGACAGAAGATGAAATGCTTGAAAGGTAAGGACAGAGTGATGTAAAGAAAGAGTTTTTCTGAAAATCAGAGAGCTAGTGTTGCATTGATCTGTTCTCTGCTCTTAGCATACTTCCATACCTTTAAGATTCAATTTACTACTGTGTTGTCCAAAGGCACATTTTTCTCCAGCCAGTGTACTTTAGAAAATTTCAACTTTAACATATGTCTGTATTTACATAAGAGCATATACCATGATGCAGTGCACTTCCCATAGTGTCAGCAACATCTTTTCATTGCAGAGGCAATTAAGGATAATAAATGTCCATGTATGCATGAACAAGTGTATAAATGCCTTGGATACATACATATTTACACATACACTTTTCTAACATGTAGTTGTTAACAAGAATTATCAGGTTCTTGTGGGGTCATTGAGGGCAGCTGCTGCAATCTTCCTCAGTAGAAATCACACAAGTACCAGACAATATCTAATGCCATCTGCAGAAGAAGGAGAAACTTTCATTTTGTTCTCAATATTAGTACAGTCTATAATCTGTTTAAGTTGTGACTTAGCTTAGTTAGTAGGACTCTATGTCTTGATTTGCTTGTGGATCCATTTTGTACATCACATTTTTAATAGCAGCACAAAAAGTGCCATGCAAATGCTGGTATCCAGTGATTGAAATGAGACAGCTGTGCCTGTAAAATGTACCGTATATGTACACTGTCACTTGTGCCTGCATGCAAAAGCCATCCAAATTTATTTCCATAGTGGTGAAAAGGACATAACATAACACCACATTAAGTGGGTCCATTGGATTCACTTAGGTCATTGTGATAGGTATGTTAATCCAAGTAAGGTTGAGAGAGCTTTCAAAAGTAGAGGTATCTCGTTTAGTTGAAATGTGATTCCATTCAACTGTTTTGACCACTGTATGATTGATGAGACAATATGTAAGCATATGCAGCTTCAATTGTATTTATATTTGTAATATTAATACTGCCATAAGTGTCTTTGTCTCGTAATACCTCGATCCATACAGAATGTTATTTCTTCAAACAGGGCAATTCAGGAGAGTATTCTGGCTCAAACAGCAAATGGTAATATTCCAAATCAGAGTCAACAAAACACCATCCCACAAGATTCTCAGAGTATGCAACATCGTCAGCTGCCTCCTCTTCCAACCTCAGTATCATCACCTGGAATGGATGAGGATTTAAGGATAGCTCTCGCGATGTCCGAAGATCACCAAAAGCAGGAAGAGTTACTACGCAAGCAGGAGGAGGAAGAACTTCAAAGGATTTTGGAACTTTCTTTACAGGAGAAATGAGGTATGATCATTACGTTGGCAACAGTCCTAGAAGCTGTACTCACCTGTAATTGGTGTGGTTGACTAGGATGCTGTGAACGTGATCTATTCACACTGGGTCCTGTTGTATTACCTGAGTCTTATGAGCAATGCATTAACCACCGTGTCTGACTTTGTTCAAGTAAAACAAATTGAAATAGTAATTGGTCTGGACTTAAATAGGAGTAACTTTTTCAGGCTTGTGCATCTTTCCATAGGGGCACAGGGGGCAATTCGATCCCCCCACCCTAAAAAAAAAAAACTTTGCAACTTAAAACAATAATATGCAATATGAGATAACTATGGTATAATGAGGGATACTTCTAATTTAGAGGGCAGCATTCCTTCTATCTCACAAATGGCATATAGTTTGTACTGTACCACTCTTCCACTATTCATATGGATAAATATTGTACAAGGCATCTTGACTTAAGATATCTCCCCTCCACCACTACAGACTGTTTTTGTTTTGAGAAACTCAGTTGTGACAAAATTTTGTAATAGGACAAACCAGCTTTAGTTACAAGTGTCAGAATTGTATAGCATTAGCCTTTGTAAAGAATCAACTTGTTGTCTCCATACAGTACTATAAAGTCGTCCAACAGCAACACATATAGGATTCAGTGCAAGTTGCCAATTCTTTCAAATTCCTACTTTTCAAAATATATCACCTGTTTAATAGGGTTCCCAAAATCACCTGGACAATTTCCTGCAGAAATGTGGGACTATACTCACCTAGACTAATCCCATCCAAAAGAACTCCCACCAGGACAATTTCTCCTAAACAATTCCGTCTCGGACATTTTGACCTTTCTTGCAAGGTGAAGCTTTTCAAGTTGTAATTATCATAGATGGTAATTGTCAGGGGAGAACTGTCCAGATGTGGGGAAAGGGTGGGGGGGGGGGGGGTTGTCCATTAATGGTCTAATAGCAACATTGTATTGTCAGTCTTGTGTCATCCTTACCTTCTCCATTCTTTCAGAATGTTTTTAAACCCTTTTTTCTTTCTTTATCCATCAGCGTTATTAGTATGTCCCTGAAGGCTAAGTTACCAACCACCCTTGCAGACAATCAGAGGTTACCCATGACCTGGATAAACTACATGGATGGTTGACTTTGGTGTCTGTAAATCTGTATTTGACCACCGGATAACTCAAGGGATGTTTATGATACACTTGCGAATTGCCCAGTCAGGTGACATGAATGTTCCTGTTAAGGACAAGGTTACACAGGATTGTAGAGATTTTTACTAGTTTTTAAAAAACAAGCAGGATTTTACTGTAAATTCCAACAATTTGTGAGAAAAGTGAGATCATGTAGACACCCATAGAATGAAATGTTGGCAAACTTAGTGGCATACAGTCGCTATCTTACTACCCACAAGTAAAGCAAAAGAATATGATTGGAAAACAGGACCCTCTACTCAGTACATCTCCCAAACTGTATGACCCATCAGTTTCTACAGTAAACCTTGTCTTGCCTCATCCCTTCTGAAATTCTGTCTGTGGCACTGGGTACAACTGTTCCAGGTTTTGTACCAAAATGATTTTTTACTTAAACGACTATCCAAAGTGTCAGTGTGTAGTATGTTGTATTTCTGATATTATGTAAGTGTTACAACCCCTCTGTACAATACTAGCAACTTGTACAGGCTGTATATTTGTGTATTAGTCATAAACATGACAAGACTTAAGATGTTTCAACTGTATATCTAAAAGAAGGATGAAATGATATCTTAATTATGTAAATTTTGTCGCAGTTTTCAATGTTTCTTGTTGTTAATATTGCCGAGATAAAAATCTTTCAAGCTGTAAGCATGGCTTAGTTTTTAATGTGTATATAACCCGTGTGAAAAAGTTAGATGGTGCAATATGTGTTTTATGTAAAATCAAAAATTACCTAACTATAAAAGGGCATTTTGCCTTGTCAAGGAGATATAAATGTAAATGGCTAGGACCAGTTTCATGTACTAACATTCTTATGATAAGAAATTCTCTTTTAACAAACAACAATTCCCCAATCTTTGAGACTACTCAGGGAATTTTGTAGTGATGGTCAAAGCCAATCACAGGTCTCCAGTAAAACATTGTCCTAGTTGAGTTTTATATGGTTTTGAGACACATGAATTATGAGGATGATATGTCACTCAGTCAGGAGTTAACCCAGCCAACTAATGGTCTGTGTCAGGGGTTCTCAAGTGTTTCGGGCTGCAGGCCACTGTAACTTGATATTTTGCTTTAAATTTGTAGTTGAAGTCAGGGCTTTGTTCAACAGCTTTTGTTCTTATTGAAATTTTGGGCTCCTAGAATCTTCCACAAGCCATATTTGTGGACGTCACAGGCCGCAAATGGTCCGCAGGCCACTAGAGGAGAACCTAGGGTCCTTGAAGGAGAGATAGATTTTCAACCTTTCGAGACGACTAAAAATTCTGTTAAAGAAGCCCTGCTTAATAGTCATTTGAGCAGCACTAGAAGAATTCATTTCATGCTACACGATGTTAACTTCATTTACTTAAACGGAGATCACCTGACAGCCCATTTCTCGTGTTAGTTACAAGTTGTTGTAAACTTCATTAATCCAGGAAACTCCTATATGAAAAGGGCTCAGCAGTGCTTTCAATAGTACTGTAGGTAGTTTAAGAGGCAGCATTTCAGTCTATTAATTAAATGAGCATGAAAGGAAGACAGCAATGGTGTTATGGCTCTCAAACGTGAACGTTCTGTGATGAAGCAGTTCATTGTAGTGAGACCTGCACAATAATCTTGCATCCATAGGCATACAAGCCAGGGTGCAACAGCTCCCCTCCCCTAGAGTATGGTCAAAACTTATTTCTCTGGCAGATTTTTGGAAAAGCTTGGGCACTTTTTCTTCAGATTATACATTTGTTTCTCTGGCAAAAGTGGCTTAGCCCCCCCTCCCCCCCCCCCATCCCCCAATGAAGTATCCTGTTTACCCATGTTTTCATCCCTTGTCCTCCAAGCCATTAAATGCCTTGTTTATGTACTTTAATGAATTGAAGGTAGGATGATTGCAACTTTGTAGTTGACAGTTGTAGAAACAGTAGTCCTATCCGAGTTATAATGTCAATACCTGAAAACATGAGCTGTATCTCAATTTGTCTAGGTCATCTTGACTTCAGTCTAGAGTAAGAGTATTTTCTCAAAACCTTAACACCACAGGTCATACTTCCATCAGCATTTCTATGAAACAAAGTTTCCCTTCACAACTAACTTATTTGTGCTTGCATGTTGTAAGAATTTTAGGAATGTTTCTTGCAAGTTACTGGTAGTACAGCGATATTTTTAGAAAGGGGACAATTCTACTCTTTGGTTTTACATCATGCTAAAATTCCATGTTACTGTAAGGGTTGGGTTTATGTATTCTCACAAGGGTTGGTCTGTGCCTATCAGTTTCAAAACTTTCCTTGTATAGTGACATGACCTAATAAGGCCATGTTCATTTCGGGCATCAATCCAGCCAACAAAGAGTGTCAATAACTGCTGTAACAATCAGTGCATCATTTTTTGATGATGCACGCACTCAGCAAACTCTCTTTCAAATGCCCATGAACCTGTTAAGTGTTTCAAGTATGCACACGCTAAGATATGCAGTCTCAAATTGAATGCCCAAACTGCCTACACTGAACCCGTACATACAACTTTGTACAAAAATTGCATACAGCGCCCACTGGCCTTATTAGGTTACTTCTGATGTTAGGCTTGAGCTGGAAACGCTGAACTTGTCGTAATTGAATCTCTCAAAAGGAAAATTCTTTGGTAAAGATTTATAGCTCTCAAATAAGATCAAGTCTGCCAAAAGATTTGCAGGTACAAACAGATTCACATTCTTTTTTCTTGTTTTATAAAAATGAAAAATTTCTTAGAGTGGCCTTATTAGGTTATGTCATCATATACAGAACTATTACATCCAACTGCTGATGGTAACTCCTGCTCATCCAGCCTTCACTAGTTCATTAATTAAAAATTTCAGAAACAAAACTATAGTCACAGGGTTAAAAAGAGCCATTCATGGAATTAGAATACCAGGTTATACTTATTCTAACTGGGGTAACTGCATTTTGCCCTTTTCAGCATTAGGGGAGATGTGTTTAATAAGGTTATGTTCATTCACAGATGACATTGATGTTCCAAATAATGATGGGGTAACTGAAAGTCAGGTCCTACCAGGTCAACAAGCAACTCTCTGGTCCTACTTCGCCAGTGTTGTATGGTTTTATATTCCTGCTTCAAAATCCAGACATCTTTGCTTTAAAAGTCAGAAAGCCTCACACATCCAGTGACATTTAAAGGATTAATTTTAGTCTCCACAATTTTGTGGATATAGTGCCCCAGAACTTTCGAATGTGTTTTCCCTGGACCCACAAGGGCCTGCATTAGGGCAAATGGGCCCCACACTCTATGCAGAGAGGGTGTTTTATGTCCTTGGCACCAGCAGTGCTGTTGGCCTACGAGTGAATTATGACCATCAAAATGACCCTTCATGGGAAAGGTTCCCCATTCCTTGCTTAGGCCATCACAAGGACTGTCTCTTGAACATGTTATCACTGATGAGGGTAATGTTTGTGAAGCACTTTGTTACTTTGGTGATAAAGTGCTTTTTAAAAATCCAAATATATATTACATTATTGGTTCTACTTACTCAGCACAAATCATCTCATTAATATGAATGAGAAAGATGAATCTATGTTGGCCATGCCTCCATAATTTAAGGCATTCATTATAAATGTTGAAATAAAAATGTTTGTTCTCTTTCAATGTCTCTAGAGTACTTGCCTTTTCTTTCTTTCTTTTTTTTTTTGTAAACTGTTTGTGTAATTTTAGACAATTTGTGTATGATGGACCTCTTAAAGATCATGGTGGTTTGTGAATGTGGTTCTCACCAAACATATTGTCAAGGAACATGATGTCATCTACTATAGAAACCATTTATACTATTTTACAAAAGAAAGTGCCTTCCTTGGATGTTTCTGACATACTTTTGCATGTCCCATCTATTTAACCATAGGCCAATTCTGGGTTTTGCAAAATGGAAGGTTTGCAGTAAAGGAAAAGCAGTTGCTGAATCGGTATAGGGTGAGTGTTAAAGGTAAGTCATCAGGCAGATGCTTCAAAGATGTGTACAAAGTGCTTACACTACAGTCCAATTTGTATTGCAAGAAACCTATATCGAAACCTCACAGTAATAGTAAGTTTAACATCTTGCTGGCAATCTCTGTCCAGTGTCCACATTGAGGTCAGCTGTATGGGAACATTCAAAGCTTCAGGAAGTTTCAAACTGGTAATAAACTTGTTAATTATAAAAAATGAAATCTAATATAAACTTTTAAACAGTTTTATTTGTTCCTTCTGTTCAGATGTTGTATACACATTTTAAATGATGCAAGATTCATGGATATGAGTACAAAAGAAAAATGTTAAGACAAGTACAGTATTAAAATATTGTAAAATCTTGAGTAAGGGTTAAATTTGGATGGATAAAATGTAATCACAACACTACTGTCCACAGTAGTCCAACTGAGGAACTTAGGTATATACTGCAATAATTTGACAATAGATATTCTGTACCATTTTCTACATAAACAATAAGCTTTAACACCAAAACTTGACTTAAACATGCAGAATTAGGTAAGCTTTTGGCACTGATATTTAGCTTTCAACATTTAAATGACTCACAACACAAGCATGTGTTAGTGCAATACATTGGAGATACAAAGACTCTTTATGAATTAGTACTGTGAGACTGCTCACAATCCACGCAGAAACTGCTTGAAAAAAATCTTTACTCCAGAGCCTGGGAAGCAAACTTAAAGAGGAATATTTGAAGGATTACATTGGTTGTACAGACAATTTTCATTTCTTTTGAAATAGCAAACTGGTGGTAGAGAATAATAGGTAATTCAAATATAGTAGATGGGTAACTTTCTTTCAAGACAGAAGGTTCTCATACAAGGAATTCACCAAGTCGGGAGCTCATGAATAATTTGTTTACACAAACTTTCAAAAGATCACTGCAACATCCATAACTCTTGTAATACATTGTTTGTGGAAGAAAAGCTATTGCTGCAGTTTCATTTATGAGACTGAATGGCTTTACAATGATTACAGTACAGCTTTTCTCTGTCTATGCAATGTGTGGGAATTGTAATGCAATATTTCCCTTTGAACTTCTCAACTTCTTGCTGTTAAATCAACTGTGCCATGTATGGCTCTGTTAATTGGCCTGAACTGGCCTTTCAAAAGAACCCAAATTTAACATAAATTGTTGAGTTGGTTAGCCACCCGACATGAAGTTGTAATTGTAAGCCATTGGCTTCTCCCACTTCCGTGGTCGCCTAGCGTTCCAAAACAACTAACCTTCAAGGCCTGAATTCAAGGCTTGATGCTAAACATATTTTATAGCAGAGATACAGTACTTGACCACACCAAAAACCCAACTTTATAGTAGACCAGGTCCCTGTTTCATTATAAAGTCGTGATCGATTTTAAAGGGAAAAAGCAGTCACCCCAATTTGGATTAGTGTTCCCAAGTATCCTACTTCATGACAGACACTTGAAAATCATGTGACAATATTTTTCTCACTGAATTGTGAAAGTCACACATCGTAGGTCCTTGGCTTGCCTTGAATATGCAACATTTATTTGCTAAAATATATCACAAAAGATACTTCGAAGGGAAAGAGGATATTTATGAGATTTAGCTGTAGTTTCAAGACAAGTTTGGGGCAACTTTATGCCCTTTAAGAATGAGCATAACTCTGTTTGAAATGGCACAGGTGCGTTTCTCACAAGAGACAAAAACCTCTACACCTAAACAAGGGAATGGAGGTGCCAGTTAAAACATTCGCCTGCCACTGAATACACTCAGCCAGTGTCAGCTTATAATGGGTAACCAACATGACAGTCACAGGGCACCATTGCTCCACTGGCCACCAACAGCCATCCAGCAAACACTGACCCCATCTGGTCCAACTGATGGAATTTGGTCCACCCAAGGTAAGGGTTGTGTATAATACTGTATGTCTAATATTGGTGCATTACACATAGCTGTGAATTAGCCAGTTCAATGAATCAAGACTTTTAACAAAGTCACCAGTTCCCAACATTTTTGGATTATACGGGCTGCACATGTAACTGTATCAATAAAAAATTGTCCAGATGTGAGGAAACCGTGAAAGATTGTTTTCAAAACAACCCCTGCTTATCAAAGAAGCTCACTAGACACCTGAGGTCCACTACACTAACCACTTCTTTGTAGACTGCTGCTGTTCAGATAGGTTTAGCAGGTCTGAGTGGACCTTCAGACTAGTGGACCCTGCTGACTTGATACGAACATGTTCTTAATCTCAAAAGACTATCATTAGAACACAAATGGGAGAATAAAATGTCCTCTTGAGGGAGGGAACCACAATTTCCATACTCTGAAAAGTGTGGTGGCAGTGTGGTGCTACACTTTCTCAACTAAAATTTAGGAGTGCAGTGTTTTAGTGCAGGAATCTCATTTTAATGATATTCTACCACTAGTGTCCTGTCTAGATGAGACTATTTAAGAACTCATGCAAATTTCTCTCATGTTTACTGGGAGAAACATCCTGTTTCATCAATGCACCTCATTATTCTACACTGCCAGGCATCTCCCATGAACCAGCTCTCACTGCAACACTCTTATCATGATTGCTATTCTATCCAGACATTTATTATAAGCAACTTTTGAGCACTACTTGACTAATGGATTCTAATTCATTTGGCTGTGACAATCCAGCTCGTTGAATAGCTGTCTGTTAGGGCTGAGTCGTGAGCCAGTGTACTAATAGAAAGTGGCACTTCAGAGCTGAAACCTACAAATGCTGTCTCCATGGTACTAGTCTCTAGCTTAATCCCCTAAACCACCTTGATAGCAACCAAGACCTGCTCTCTAAAAGTCTTATAACAGTGACAATGAGGGTAATGATTTCAGCAGTGACAATGCACTGCAGAACCATGAGAATTGTGGACTTATCCATTACTACTTGTTTTCACTTTGCTACAGTATCTACCTTGCAAATAATCTGGTACAAAAGTGATGGTAAAGACCTTATAATACACTGCAAGGCTATAATGCCTGTTTACAGTCATACATTGGTACATTAACAGCATCATAGAAATGTATGAACACTTGCTGGAAAGATGAAACATGCAGCCAAGTTTGAACACCTTCACACATGTTGGACACTGTTTAAATTGTTAGAAAAGCAGTCCACATGATCATACCTTTGTCCGTGACCATCGAGATACATATTGTCCGTGACCATTGAGATACATAAGTACAATGACATTTTTGAAGAGATATATGATGGGGTAGATGGGCTTAAGCGTTGACTCAAAGGTTTTTCTTTTCTAAAATTAACTCTGGGGAGACACTTTCATTTTCTGAGGGCATTTAACCCTTTGCATTGTACTTATGTTGGGTGGCTACAAAATTCACAGTGAAATCACACCCTTCATTCTACAATGGAATAACTCCACATACTGAAGAAGAGAACTGGATCATTTCTTCAAAATACATCTGACTTGACTTGCCTGAATGTTAACATGCAATCTCCAAAATGATCAAATTTATTGCTTGAGCCTTCAGACATAATTTATAAGGAGGAAGATCATTCCAAGAGCAGCAAGTAACAATTAGGATCCAAAAAATCTCTGAAGATAGACCCCGACAATAAAAGACAGTAATGTACCTTTACCTAATGCTGAACATTTGGCAGGAGTATAAATTTATTGGCTCTTACAAAGGAATATATACAAGGCTTGCTACCATCTTTTCCACCCCCAATTTTGTCAAGTAATTGGGGCTATGCAACTAATCACTTGCTGGGACTATGCAACCAGTCACTTGTAAGGCAGGTAAATTTTAACACCAGAAACACTATCTGTTGCATTGTTTATTTCTACTATAACCATCTATGTTTAGATCTATCTTCCCTATCGGGTAGCAACCACTTACATTTTTCAATAGACTCATTCATGTTTACAAATGACACATCACGGCTGGTTGGCAAAAGAGAAGGTATTGGCACGCTTTCACTGTCACAATTAAATGGTAAGATTCTATTCCATATCTTAACCTTTTAACAACCGTTACATTTACATGACATCTGCAACAATCTGTAACCAGTATTCTGCCATTTACAATGCTTCATTCCCAGTTACTTACAATCCCTCCTGATATTAAATTTAGCAGCAAATTTTGAGCAGCACTAAACTTTCCTTAGTCCAATTCCTTACAACAGCATTCCAATCATAAAGGCTATCGTAATGCTACCAACAGTTTGACAAAATCACTGATTGTTAAATGGAGAAGTGAGTTACCTCCTGTATGGAGCATATATAGGTAGTGCATCACATCAGAAAATTTTGAATGATGTAAGCACCCATGTGCACAGAGATGGAAGACAATGCTACCACTACTTGTGCTCATCAGCTTGATACCTGTAAAATATTAATCTCTGCTCTGCAATCAGCATGAAAAAAATTTCAAACCTCCATTAAAAACATTGCATAACGGCAAAAATACACTTTTGGTGTTTATAGACAGACTTTAACTTAGAATGAAAGCATGTCACAACAGGAAGGTTTCAAGAAATTAAGAATTAAAAGAATTATGATATACTCACATGACAATAAGCACATTAGAGAATGAAGCTTGAACCAACAGTTCTACTCTATAACAGAGCACAAATTTTTATGGAAAGTATTGATTATCCCACCTCTGCCACCATATATGCAGAGCAAATGCACATGGTGGCAGATGTGCCCGACCATCAATAGTACCCACAAACTGATTACTGCAATTTTCTGTGCTATCGTTCAATGCTTTGAAAAATGGTACCAGTAGACAACTTTCACAATGCTCTTCCTCCTGTGAGAGAGAAATTTATTTGAGTATCTTTTCCCATATCTCACTGACCTGGAAAGTACGTTTTTTCTACCGTTCCTCAAGAAATAAAGGATTCATAAATATCTGTCAAACTCTGCCAATAAACTCCTTCAATGTGTAAAAAGAAATCTTTAGATTTTACAATGCTTATCACATGATTACAATTCAGTGGTATGATGTTACAATTGATACTGTAAGCTTTGTTGCAGCAGCTGCTAGTAAAATGATCCAAGGCAACTTGAAAAAAAAATTCATTAAAACCCTCATTATTCTGAACTTGGGTCATTTGGGTTTACAGTTATAGTAGGATTAGAAGGATCAACCCCTTCCTTTTGGATTTTGAGTGAGAAGTCAACAACCCCATAACCCTGCGTAAGTCTGCTCATTGAAATGACATCGATACACGGTCCAAAGAATGAGGGCAGCATTGTTTCTGTGATCCCGCCACTGACCTCGATGAGCAAGTGGGGAAAGAGACATTTCAGTTCATCAGCAACTCTATGTGCAGCCTGAAGAAAGAGACACAGAAAAATGTTAATGTTAAAAGTACAGTAGGAGAACAACTTGAATTCTAAATAAATCACACTTCATGTGAAGAAATGCAAATGGTTACTTCAAAATACATCTACAAGACCTACTAATACAGCAACATACACTACACAAGTAGCAAAACATGATCTTGAAGATGGTTTAAAGAATTGCTGAAAATCAACAACAGAGTTACATGCAGCCACTGTGTTAAAAGAGTTAATTCATGTTTACCATGAAGGCTCTAAAACATACTGTAGGGTACAGCCCTATCTGTGAGCATATGAGCCCTATTAGTCAAACTTCCTACCCCTTTGTCAAAGAGAGACTCAAGGAACTGGCATGCTCAAATATTTAAATAGCTTTTAATAATCCTCACACTCTAAGCAATTTATAACATGTTTAAAACTTTCATTCACTACATTTAGAGGAGTAAACACCAAGGCTTATCACTGGATGAACGTTGTATTTACAGAATAATCTGTCATT
The DNA here is from genome assembly GCA_029531755.1 of Holothuria leucospilota. NCBI lineage: Eukaryota > Metazoa > Echinodermata > Holothuroidea > Aspidochirotida > Holothuriidae > Holothuria > Holothuria leucospilota. Next base: position 8,410,068 of record CM055964.1, read on the forward strand.
CTAAATGGGTGTTAAATAATTCCTATGCTACTACTCTACTTAATTTATGCATTGTACAGTCTCAGAAATACTAACAAAATGAACAATTCTACACAACATTTACAACATGCTTGTTTTTAAAGATCAAGTCCAGGCAAAATTATATCTCTTCAGATCTAGTCTAGGATAGTTCACATATAGCTGCAGTACAAAAGCAAAGAGGCTGTCAGAACTTGAAATTGCTCTATCCTCAAACATGAGAGGTAGAAACTAAGGAAAGTTTCAGTGGGGAAAGTCTCAAGGAAGACAGATACCACGGCGCCCTTTGCTAGAAATCTGCTGTATCCCAAGCGGTCAGATGAAATAAGTGGTGAAGTAGTGTGGGAGACAGGGAAATGAAAGTATGTAGTGAATCTGACCATTTATTCCATCACAAAATAGACACATTTTACTTCAATCTCCTGTCTTAAAGTCATCCCAAAAAGCTGCAAAGTTGGAGATTTGCATTAAGTACAGTTGCAAACAACTTCGCTCAAACTACCCAATCAAAGTCAATTAGTGGTAAGGGTGTGCACAATACTATGTATGTGCCATACTATACATGCAACACAGAAGAAAGTATCCATATTTATCTGCACTGTAGTAGCATGAACAAACCATGACTTCATACAAAATGGATCTAAGCTATTACAGATGTGCAGGGCAGCACAAGACCAATAATGAGATTACATAAGCTTTCATCAAATAGTGACATACCACGCAAACTGTTCATCACATTGGTCAGGTATGTTACTGATCGAAATCAAGGATTTGAGCAGTTTGTGATATGATTATTATCACTTACCTCTGCTTGGAAGTTATCCAACATGATAACATCTGCCCCTGCACTGGCAGCCTCTGTGGCTTCCTGAAGACTTCTGCATTCTACTTCTACCTTGGTTGAAAAGCCACCAACTTTTTTAGCATTTCCCACAGCCTGAAAGGCAACAGAAGGCATACAGTTAATTCCAGATGTAAAAACCTTACTATACAATGCATGACAAGGAGAGGAGGTTGCAAACAGATATGACACACTAATACTAGCAATGGTAATAAGACTAAGAAGCATTTTCACTACAAGGGAAGAATCCAAGGTACAGGTCTTAAAGAATCAGATACTTGGGAATCAGAATGTGCACACCAGTAGGACTTTCCACACTTTCTGGTATAATTATATTCAAGGCTTTTTATGTTATTCGTCAAGACCATGATGGTCATCCTCATGACTCAAGAAAACATTACTTTGGAAAGAAAAATGTTTCTAAATGTAATAAAAAATTTTGTAATCCAACCAATGAAAAAGATAATGATACTCATACTTGGATCTAGAGCGTACGAACAATGCACCTGCATTCGTATCAATGTACTCACACTGCCAGCCTGTAACATTATATTCATCAATGAAATAATAAGTGTGCCCCCCTTTTGAATGTGCGTATCATGCTTCCAGTTTTCCTCCTCTATGTATATTTCATTTTATTCAAAAAATGTTTTCCATTATAAACAATTAATATGCACTATGGACAAACGTAACGTAACATGGTAGTATGATCTACGGTACAATAAGTGAAAGGTTAACAGGTTTATGGGTCGTATAAAAGAATTTCCAGATTAAATGCCAACAGCGCAAGGACTCTCTAACTTCAACCCCAGAAATTTTCCAGGCCTTTCTAAGTTTCAGTGACAGTTAATTTCCCTCCTGTGCAGCAATCCAACTGTGAATTTAAGTAAGGAATCCATTTTGAGTGCACAAGAACCTTCTAAACTTTAGCCAAATTACATTTTCTGTATAAAGATGTCTGTGTCTACAGAATAGCTACATTTTAATGAAGGGGGGTTTGCTCTTTGATTTAGAATTATTCTGTTCTATATCCCTCTTTTCATTATACACAGTTTGGTTATTTAGTGATTCAGTGCTTTTGCTCAAGAAAAGCAAGCAACAGTGCCAGAAAGAGTTCAACACTTCCACTGGCAGGGGTGTAGATCAGGCTTTACTGCAGAGCTGTGACGGTTAATCGGTTTATAACCGGTTAACCCGTCAGTTAATCATGCATTATTTCTCTGTATAATTAACCGTTTTTGTAATTCCAATTACTCTATCGCCACCACCTGGATTTGTCCAGTAAATTGTTACACAAACATCCTGCAATAAACAGTGTGATTTTCTCACAAAATATCATGCAAACAAACACAAAATAAGCCAGCGGCACGCCTGAATGGATCTCCGAGTCAACTAGTAATTTAAAATGAAAAGGGTTATAAATCGGCGGTTCAACTGATTGGGATTAACTAGTACCTAATGATGAATGACAAGGGGCGAAGTTGTTACCTTCATTGGCAGAACTTTGCATGCTCATCTCCTGATCACTTCAATAGCTACACCCAAGCACAACTTTAGAATTCGGTGGCATGTTTGAGAGATTACCAAGAGCACTAAGAGTAACTGACACATAGCAAACTTTTGTTACTGCCGTCAGATGAGCATGAAAATCTTGTCCTAATCCACAGATCATTTAACTTTAATTACATAATTGGCTCAGCAGTTCTCGTGATTTTGTGGCGGGTGTGAATGTTACTTTTAATTTGCAAGTGAAACACTCTTAGAAACTGGTAACCTTTGGATGGATTTAAGTGATATGTGTGGACACACATGAAAAGCTGTAAAATGGATAAAAGCAGGCTTAGTTTTCTCGAGTTTTCATTGCTAGTCAGTCTGCTTTACTATACTCTTCGCAAAATTTCCAATCAACTACAACTACCTAACTCATCAACTCATCATGCCATGGAACTTTTTGGAGAAGACGGGCCAGTCGTATATTAAGTGCAAGATATGCGGCATGTGCCTCAAGTAGACAGACAGTTCAACAAGCTCCGAGTGCAACCATTTGAAACTAAAACACCATATTACACCAGCAGCAGAGAAGAACTCAATTACTTTGGATTCTTTGTCACCAAAACTGTCTGCCACCCCACAAAGACACAGAAACTGAACACCACAATAGGCAACACGATCGCAAAGGACTCTCTACCAGTTAGTTTTGTAGAAGGGGACGGCTTTCGTGACCTTATGAAAGCCATCGAGCCAAGCTACACCGTTTCATCAAGAAAGACTGTTTCAACCCTCCTTTTGGCTAAATTTGAGCCAAACAAGACGAATGTGAAGACAGCTATTGAAGTGATGGCTTCAGTCAGCCTCACCAGTGACTACTGGACTTCCAGGGCGTCAGAGGGGTACACGACAGTGACAGCGCACGGAATTGACTAAGCATGGAGGAATGTGAGTTTTGTGCTGGATGGGCACGAACGGAAAAGACGAGGGTGTGTGGCACACGGCAGCAGCACTGACCCAACAGATGTCAGCAATAGTTGAAGAGTGGGCCTTAGAGAAGAAACTGGGCACTATTGTGCATGACAACGCTAGTAACATAAAGAACATTGGGAGATCTCTAGGTGGAGATGACATGCCTTGTGACGGCCATACTCTGCAACTGTGCATTAACAATGGACTCAAGGCCCACGCAAACATAGGGCGAATCATTTCATGTGGGAGAAGACTTGCTGGACATTTTAAGAGAAGTGTTGTGGCCACTAAAGCATTGACACTAAAATAGGAACAGCTGGGCATACCAAAACTTATTCAGAGTGTATGCACATGCTGGAACTCAGTGTACATTGTGCATTCCATGTCCGGCCCACGCTGAAGGTACACCGAGAAAAACAATAACATAAGAAAAAGGTCAACTCCACGCCGAAGATCTTCAAATCGTAGTGCATGAAATGCACCTTGGCCCCCCTCCCCCCTCCCCCCACCTGAAACTCAAGTCACAGACCAACCCATCCCACTCGACAAGAAACCTGTGCCATACCCCTATTAGGCCTTCCCTCAAAAGTTGCTAGGTCTAACAATTCAATTACCTAGTCTTCTCACACGATCACCCGTACACCACCGCACAGCCCAATAATTAGTTGTCAACAGGCCTACTGTAAGTAAACCTAACTAACGTTAGACCTAAGCTGCTAGCAGTACTAACTTTGTACTGCACTACTGCCACAAGCCTACGTTAGCCAATGAGTAGCCAAACTAACGTTAGTGCAAAGCGATGCTTTTGTAACAGTGTTAGGCCTCGCATTAAACAATCTTTAAAATTCAAGAAATTCTTTAAGATGACAGATTATTTTACCAGTAAAATCTTTCTACAATACAAATATATCGCCATTGCACAATGAGAAGTGAGAACTTTTCGACTTCAACTGAACTGTTGTGACCAACACCTCGATCGCCATTTTGATTACACTTACTTATGTGTTTAAAGTGGTGGCCCTCTTCCAAAATGTGGGTTTTACATTCAGTTAACCATAAACCAGTCTGTTAATAAAAGCGGTTAATTGGATAGTGAATTATCCGGAAATGCACAGCCCTACTTTATCATCAGAATACTTTTGACACAAGTCAAATTTTAAAGTTATCTCATCACGTCAAAATCACTCTATGTACCATACTGATATACTTAGACAGGTGCTGCTCTTATAAATTTGTCTGTTTGGCTATTCTCTGTAAATAACTAGCTCCAGGCAAATTGAAACAAGCCCCACAAAGCCAAATATTTCAGATACTCAGGCGATGGCTGCCAGATTAAATTCGCACTGTACAGCTTAACTTCCCAAAAATTACATCTGCTGTACCAACATCATTATAGCAAGGGATTTTTCAAGGCTTAATGACCATTTTTGATGTTGAAATAAGGCCACATGTGTCAAATTTGGATGCAAAAGGGGCCACATGGTTGCCTCGCTCAGAAGCTTCTTGTAGTAACAGCTAGGGAAGGTCAAGTGAGCCCTGTGTGTTGTGAACCTTTCCTTGCAAAAAGATAGTACCATTCCCTGGTAAACATTACCTCTCTAATACTCCCAGATGACCATATGTGGTTATCCTTCAGCATAATCATGGACGACAGGTCGTATCGATGAGTACTGACTCCACCAACAATCAAAGCATACTTCTCAACCATTCTGAACCCTGGTGTAGTCTTCCTGGTTCCTGCTATTTGGCCATGCCAACTGTACTGTTTGGCCATACTAGATAATCTCTTGGCAAGGGAAGCAATCCCACTAGCTCTGGTAATACAGTTTAGAGCAGTCCTTTCCCCACGGAGGATGTTACACACTTTACCCTTGACAGTGGCTACTTTGCAGACTGGGTCCAGAGTTGTCCCTTCCTCATGGTGCCACTGGACAGTGCATCCCACCTCAGAAAAGACAGCATTGAAGAATGGCACCCCTGCCAGTACACCTTTGGACTTGCAAAGCAGCACAGCTTTCTCGGTCTTGTCGCCTACGACAAAACCACCAAAGTCAAAGTTTGGAATGTCTTCTCTGAGCCAGCTTTGCACAGCTTCCTTCAGATGGGAGGCTGGAATCATATTACCAAAATAGTCCATCTGGGGCTTAACTTTCTTTGGTGCCTGTGAATAGGAAAAGGAAGATACAGTATCGAAATTAGCATGCTAAAGCCTGCTATCTGAAAACAAATGAAGTCTACGGCATGGACATATATTTGTTTATGCAAGATTCAAGGAGCATGAATATTTCATAAGGAAACAAACTATTTACTCAAGTTCTGGTAACCATAAGGATAAACTCAAGTAAATGTGGTCAGCCAAAGACATTTCACAACCTCTGGCCTGAAGTATACAGGTACATGAGTAGTCCACACATCAAAATGCACACACAAAGTACTACTGACAACACTCAGCTCACTACTGGAAAGAGTCAGTTACAGTATTAAAGGCCCTACAATCTCACCCCAAACATACTTTAGAAATATGATCATATCTCAAAAAGCAATTGGTGACTACCCTTTTGATTGACTTAAATTCATAAAATAGCTTTGCTCTGGTTGGCCAATGATGACTTGTGCAGTCAGTTGTTTTTCCCACTTGCTGACAGACAGTATGGTGTGGATGTGACCTTGAGCAATTCTAACTCAGTGTAAGTTACTCATGCTTTGTCTGGGAGGTGTATTAAACTGGTGCTTTTTTTTTTTTTTTAATTCAAGGTAGTGCTAGAAGTACACTGTATCTAAATTTAGTAAGAATAATTTTAAATGTCTGGGCCAGATTGTACAGCCTTTAAAGGTAACAGGGTTTCCCCTGACATTGTTTATGTGAGGCGGCCACCTCACAGTTTTTGGCCACCACCTCACAGAAATTGCTATTACTGCCACCTGTACTGTACTAGCTATGTAACTATTGATAGTTCTCCCTCACTGTTGGTGCCAAGGCTGGCACCATATTACCCTCATGGACTAATACCACCTCACACTCTCTAACACCCAGGGGAAACCCTGGGTAAATACTGTGTTTGTGGCATAGGAAGTTTCACACATTTAACCCATGATTTATACAGTAGATTGTAGAACAATACACAATCAAAAATATAAACGTAGCATCATATCCAAGAAATAAGGATTCTCACAGAAAAAAATCCAATGCTTTGTAGCTCATAAATACAGACTGTAACTTGTTCATATCAACTTTTATCTTTTCAAATGTTGCAACATTCTGATATCTTGTTATATGTCCCAGGGACTATATTTAGGAAGTAAAACTACTGCAAGAATTAATTGGTTATATACTCAATGGTTTCATAATGACAAATGGCATTTTCTAACTATGTAATGTTGATCAATATAAATAACTAATTCCTTTCAATACTGTACAAAATATGAAACAGACCCAAATTTGAGTGCTGAGGCAGGGAAAAACTGCACACCAAGAATTGATAATTCTGTGATCCTGCAGTGTAGCTTTGCTGAACAAGTTTCTGTCAACAGCAATACTAATACAGTACCGAACTGGGGAGATATAGACCAAACCAAGATATTGTGACAGTTGGTTCCTGGACTGTCCAGTCAAAACCCAGGTAAGTTGGCTGATTCCTACAGTACTCTCATAAAGCAGCCTTTTGTGTTGTAGTTTATGCAATCTTAGCACCCACTTATAGTTGTACGAGACCCTAATAATACAATTATAATACTTCAAATGATTCAGTAAAAATTAAGATATCTGCATATTTGATGTCTGTTTTTCAGCAGCATTTGTCCATTAACTTTGCTAAGAACCATTTGACTATAATGTGAACATAACCACATGTTAAAGTTCACTTTAATAATGAGGCACTGGCTAACAGTAAACATGTAGATTGAGAGCTCGAGCGATGTAAACAAATGCCTGTTACAATGTGCTACAGTACATGTTGTTCATGAATAGTGTAGTACTGTACGTGTACATGTGCCATTGTTATACAGTACAGGTACAGATTATATGCACAGTATAGTCAATCAAACGTAATTATGTTTTCAACTGTAGTCACAGAAAGAGAATTTCCATACAGCTGTAGGTGCATAACCTTTCTTGATGCCATTTCTTCTCTGTGTCAGCCACAAGTTTGGCCACTGCCACCCATCAATTATTAAAATCCATAACGTTAAAGTGCTATTTCTGTATAGCTCTAGGCAAGCCGGCGGAGACTACTGGGCTATGCATACCTGTAGACCTTAACATTTCACACTTCTGCCCTGTGGCTCTAGTTGAGGCTAGGCTACGTATACATTATGGAGTTATCTTACTTACATATTCACTTTACACATGCACAACTGTGCTTCACCCACTAGTTGTCCACTGATACTACTACTGATTTTTGCCATGAATGATATATTTATAGTGAAGGGCATGTATAAGCATTCTTTTGCAGATATTGGATTATTTTACATCCGTCTTCGGGGGTTGTATACGATTAATACCTAAACAGCTTAAGTGTCTGACCACTCAAAATCAAACTCCTATCAAAACCTTAATTACTTGCTAATTAGTGCCTGTTTTATGCAGGATACTGTTGTGAATGGCTAAGCTATATACTTGCAGTGATTGCGATATGAAGAAATTCACTTAGCTCAGTGAGCTGGTGAAAATACTTGGAAAACAGCCTGAGTACAACTCAAAAGGTTGCTAACTTGCTATAGACAATAAAGAATATACAGAATATAAGATATAGTAGTTCACTTCACTGCCTGTAATTACCATACAGTGTACTGCTCCCATGCAGTAAATTTGTGTGCAGCAAACAGTGTGTACAGCCTATAGCCTATACAGCATACTCATTTTCAAGGTGTACTGCCAAGTCATGACAGAGCCTCCCACTAACAGTAATGTACAGGTAGCCATTTCCTTTAAGAAATAAACTCTGCTTGTCTTATGAATTTAGACACTTCATGAGTACATACAGGTGCAGAGATTTCTTTTCAACAGTGTGGGGGGGGGGGGGGGTTGACGATCTTTCAAAACTTAACTGTGCATGAGGTATTTGTCTCGTTAAAACTACTCAAACCCTCTTTCCCCTTCTCTATTATACTGACTGCCTCAAGGTTGGATGTTGCCATTGTCCAGATCATGACATGTGATACAGCTTGTTGGAAAGAGATAATTAATTGGCTCAACGATGGAGATAGCCTCGGGCATTAGAAGGTGACATGAATCCTACCCCTTGAAAGTCAAATTTTGTGGGGTCGGAAATCTAGCATTTTTTTTGAAAGTGGGGGGCTTGTAAACCCTCAACTCCCGTTTCCCCACCCCTGGTCATTACAAGCATTGTACTTTTCAACAAGTATATCATCTGTAGAGTATACTGTAGAGAAGAAAACATTTACAGTATACTACTGTACATATGTCACAATGTGATTTCACTGCAACAGTACAGTACCTACAGTACTGCAGTACAGTACCTACAGTACTGTACATTAACCTCAACCTTCAGGGTTCTGTATGGCTACCATTTAGTTAAGTTAAAATATTTATAATGCATTAAAAATGCTGAGAATATTGTGAAGTGCAATGCTGAGATCACCTACAACCACTGTACTGGTATAACACTGCCCCAGTATACCACTGCCAAACAACAAAAGTAACAAAAGAGCTCTAAATCCTGACTGTATGCCTAGCCTTTGCTAACTTTCCCCAGGTACACACAATGCATTATACATGAAACTTTACTAGTAATTAAAGTGTAATTTCAGACAAGGTGCCCAGGTCTAAAAATAAACCACTTACTGTAATATCTACTACATAGCATACTAGTGTGAATGAGTGGACTATTCATCAATAATGATGTCAAGAGTGACAATATTGCACATGAATGCAATTCTCGACTAACTCAATTTGTGAAAGCCTGGAGTAACAGTACTGCACACTGCACAGGACACTTAGTACATACGTACTGTATTGTTACATGTGGCCACAAGTGAGTGCATATACTGTACTGTACATAGGTTCTTGCAAGGCTAACATCACTAAAAACGTACATACACTACTGTACTGTACTGTGGAGTGCAGTCAATTATTACGTCCACTGTTATCAGTGCATGTATGACATTAACTCTGTATTATATAAAGGTCAGATGACACATGACTACACATTATTAAGCCACCAGTACAAGGTGCATTAAGTGACCAGAACACTATATATAGACCTATCATTCATAACTCACCTGTCTACTATGAAGCCTTATACACCATTTATGTCAACATGACTGCAATGTAACCTAAACAAATGTGCACAGTGGATAGTCTGCATAAACTTTGCTCTATAGTTCCCAAGCACAGCACACAGTGCTACAACTGGACAGTACAGTAAAGTCACTATGGACATGCTTTACTGCACTGTCCACAAATGAGACCTGAGCTCAGCTCTCATAGTGTCCCACACTGTAGCCTATACTGTCCTGCACTTTGGCTGTAGTAATGTGGTATACTACACACAGCTTACCATAAACATACATGTTTGTGAAAATATGAAAATATTGGGGGTTACCTGAGTCTGAAGAGAAGACAACTCCAAAATATAAAGACAGAGTGAAAGAAGTAGCTCAAATACCAGGCCTACACAGAGTTCAGCCAGACAGGTCAGCACAAGCTATTGTAACAGTGCTCACACAGCACTAAATATTATCCTATATTATTCCAAGTGGATTCAGGCCAACATATACTACTGAGATGCAAACACAATAACTGAAAACACAACAATAAAAGTGAATCTGAGGTATTCCAGGGTGCAGGTGTGCCACATGCACTGAATTAATTCAAAAAATGTTTGCAAGACTACCTCACACAAATCTATAATGAAAGTGTATTACTTCCACACTGTTGAGTCTCCCTAATTAACAAATTTGTTATGCTACTTTTTGTGACCAGCAGTTTTTATGCATACCAATCTGGTGCTTCGTTACCACAAGGTTTAATTAAAGGAAACCCACTTTGCATCAGACCTTTATTCATTTCAAGCAATGCCAATTTATTATACAGCACACTTTGCAAGCTGTTTGAACTTTGAACACATGCATATACTACATGCATGCTGGTATGTACTGTGCATTCAAAATATCTGTAATCTAGAATTCATTTATTAAAATTTTATTAATAGAATGGTATCTAGGAGGTTCTACTGAGCTGGAGTTCTTGTTACTAACTAGTACAACTATCTCCAGGTCATTGAACTAATCTACACAATGAACCAATCATATGAACATACACCACAAATTTATGTTTTAAATCCTCACCAGGGCCTTTGCCAGGATTTAAAATCAAGGAGTCCTTTGTGGTATGAGGGAGGAGTCTAAGGGTTCACCTACCCCTTTGCAGTAAAACATTCAATTAGACCCTTCTGGGATAAAACTTGGTACAAAATTTGACTCACTTGGCATCCACACCAGTGAGTTACTGTGATGGAGTCAGCAAACATGCTGCATTTTTGAAAGAGAAAAAAAAAATTTCCTTCCCTTAGGAAGGGGGGTGGGGAGGGGATTTGACAGTCCAAAAAATGGCTTGAACAGTTCTCTAGCTTGAGTCTGGTTTACCAGCACTATTACAATTGGATACTCAAACCCATCTGAAAAGACAAGTATTTCTAGGGAACATGTTAAAACGTCTACAATTACAGTACTAAATAGGCACAAATGCAACAACACTTACTTTAAATACACTATCTGATATGCAACAAGGGCCAGAATAAAAAAAAAAAGAAAAATAGGAGTGTTAAATAAAAGCCCCTGCAAATGCCTTATGAGGCTATTATTTTATTTATGATGGCTCTTTCCAAAAACATATTTTAGGTACCAGCCTGGGGCAATATTGTCTTGGCATTGCTTAGATGTATTCTGTATGTACAGTATACAGTACCGGTACCTATAAAGCACAGTTCACAAAGGACTTAAATGTGCAGTACTGTACAGTAGTGGTCTTCAGCATACACTGGAAGTATCAGTTACAACTGTATCATACATATGTTACAGTACATCAAACCATCGGTCAGGTGTTGTCTTACAGTAGACTTTGTCACTTAGCAAAACATGACAACTTTCATAACAAGGAAAACATGCAGCAAACATATAAATTATATTTTAAAGAATTTTGGTTACATAAATGAAAGCAAATAATCATTTCAAATTGAAGAGTACATGTCAGATGTATGTATTTGCACATTACTACTAACTACAAGGGCACTTTTTCTTACATACAGTGGTGTATTTTGCATTTTTAGCCCTCCCAATTGTGCTTTCAAGGTCCTTTTCAGACTTTACGTGGGCAAATCGCCAATTGCCCCAGTGTGTATTCACATAAATGCAGAGTTGTAATCGAGCTACGGAATCGTGACTCAAGTCACCAATTGTCAAACTTTTACTGTAAGTGACTCGAGTCGCTGTACTATTTCAATGGGGAAATTACTCCTGAATTCTCTCGAGTCACTAACATTTTGAGAAGAAGTGACTCGAGTCATGACTCTTTACAACACTGCCTAAATGTAGGATAAAATTAACATCAATCAGGACCTATCACCGACTACAGTTTATCCTCTTTTGTCTTACATCATAATAGACCCTATTACAAACAGCAACTACAAAGGATTATGGGATAGACTTTACGTACGCATTTTTCTTGTCCACAGTAAAATGCAATTGACGAAAACGACACACAACAAAACTCGATCCCACAATCCTTTGTAATTGCTATTTGGAAATGGGTCTATGGCAAGTGCTATTTCCTCCTTCACACTTGCAAGCAATATCTAAATCAAAACTCTCATAGTTCAGCCCAACTACTTCATGGATAAAGCCCTTAAAGTAGGCTGTACAGTCTCAAACCTGTAATTACAAAATGCTAACCACTGTGTGATCATTGTATTAATGTGGTTTCAAGTGGGGCAGTTTCTTTGCAAATTGTTTTTATAAGTAGGTAGCCTATTGTGATGCTAAAAATCCAGGGGGCATGGATCAAACTCATTGATATCATCTAAAAACATGATCAAAAATCAACTTGTTTCAATTTTGGGCATTACATGCAGGTCTTGACATAACCGATGGCACCGACGGCAAAAAGCCGTCGTGCCCTCGATGTTTGCCGCGGCGCCCCTGAAAAATACACTCGCCCAACGGCAAAAGTTGCCGTCATGCCCGTTTTGATTTGCCGTCGGTGCCCTCCCTTTCACTATGCACATCCCAAGTACCTTAATAGGCTAAGTTACAGTTCCTAAAACTCCCAATATTTTTTGGTTCAAATCGTCCTTCGCATTGTGGTTTCACGCTGAAGTTAGACGATCAGTCATTTCTTAGAAATTTTAGCGCAAAACTAGCGTCTCCTACCTTACTGCAACATAAATCAGTGATCATCCTTCCACTCAAAGCAACGTTGCTTCTACAATGCTTTTACACTGTAAGTCAATGGGACAATCTCACACTTGAAGTGAGCAAAAACACACACTTAAGGCCCATTGACGTTGTGCGAAAGACAGCAGAGATCAGACTTGCTTTTAGTCGTTTTCAAGTTCCGATATTTAGTGCTGAGTATTTACACAAAATCCCCGCGATGAAAGTAGTATCGTCGAATTTAGGGAAAATGCAACGAGCTGGTATGATCTTGCGGAACATACCACGTACAAAAAAGGGGGGGAGCGTGCGTATGTGACTTTCTCTTTGAGCTAGCTGGATATGAAGTAAGTATTTGTTACAGGTTAGTTGTATTAATGTTCACATAATGCAATAGTCTTGGTACACCCTTTACTAGTCCACAAAAGATGTACCACCTTCGATAATGCACACTTGACAAAATGCCGTTGTGCCCCTCCCTCATATTCATTTTTGCCGTCATGCCCTTCATATCTGCCATGGTGCCCTTCACTTTCAAGACCTACCGATGGCATTTTTGACGTGCCCTTTTTGAAGCTTAATGTCAAGCCCTGTACATGTAACATATGATTCAAAAATGTTTCATACTTTATGCACAGTATCACTGTTTACATTGTTTCCACAGTGTGACCTCTAGTGACCTCAAATGCCCTTGATCTCTACCAAAAGCAATCGAAGTTTTGCAACCAATATGGGGCACCCACATACCACCCATAACAAGATTCATACAGGTTTTCTTTCTTAGGATAATAATGTTTACAGTTTTCACTTTTACATGTTTCCAAAGTTTTTGCTTTGGCCCCAAGTCCTCAACTGACCTCTCATATCCACTAAAATCAATAGGGATTAGTGTTGGAATAATTACAGGTATCAGTAGTCAATACCACAGTCTCTGTTCTTCATTTTTGTCCTGTATCTCTATAAGGAAACTTCACCTTAAATGCACATCCTACAACTGAGAGTGCACAATAGCTATGGTTTAGTACTGTAATACTGTACCTACTCTACTGTACATGCTCGTTTCTCAAATGTCAGTACTGGATCACTAAACAGCTGAGTATCAGCCAATATTGGGAATTAAAATATCTGATAAATTGGTAACACTGGCTATTTCCACCATCATGCTAACCCTATTTTAGGAATCATCTACAAAGTATGGACCATCCATATCATCACATGCCAAGTATGAGACCCTCATGATAACCCTTTTTGAGACATTATGCCTACAAGTAAGTGTCACACAGACACAAACACACATCACCATCATATAGACTCCTTTGGAAAGGAATTACAGTATTCCTTGCCTAGGGGAAGTCAGACTGCATGATGTATCTCTCAGCTTCAACTATTGTGCTGAAAGGGTTGTAACAGAATGTGCTGAAAGGAATTGTTATACGTGACCTTTTCACAAAGATGATTGGTCAGTAATTACACTTTTGGGAAACCAAAATGAATTTTCTAGACCAATGAAATAGCATACAAATACTACATGTTACAAGGAGAAATATTAAAAGCTCCAACATCATTAACACAGAATTACAGTACACAAAGGAAAACAATTTTTAACAAAAATATGTACCTGTCGAGGAGTTGATACTTGTGGTAGAATTTCACTTCGTCTACGATGCAGTGCCCTTTCCACAGAAGTTCTGGTGGGCAAAGTTGCCTCAAGTTCCTCACGTTGCTGTTCTGTTTCTGCCTGCTGCATGAAATTCCACTTCACTTGCTCGTACACATCTGGCACGGATAGATTTTTGTTGCGATCTTCTGCGATAGCCTCTTTCAGCTGGGCCCTGAATCTGATGGCCCGAACATCTGGAGGAGGGTGGTTGTGGGAGTCATTTGTTATGTGGGCCTGATCATCCAAAATGTAACCCTTGGCTGGGCATTTCCTCTCCTGACATCGGACCATAACACGCCCCTTGCGTACCACCTTCCTGGTATAGATATACGCATCAACCAGAAAACCACTCCCTCGCTTCAGCGTTATATGTTCAAAAGAAAACGTTTCAACAATTTTGGCCATTTTTCAGTCTGCTTTTACCAAACAACCTACAAAGAATGAAAAATTTTAGATCTCAATATGATTGTTATGTTTGGCCAAGTACAGTATACTCAATGACATGGATAGAGCCAAAGAACCTACATAATTTACTACATTTAATGACTCTGTATCACAGTTTCATATGAAGCCAATGTTAAGGCCACCACGATACTTGTGCTTGTTACACTTCATCAACCAAGTTGTCAAGTGCAGTACTAATGAGACAAATTATATGTGTAGTCCTCATAGCAAATGGAACCATCATAGTCCATACAGTGGCTGGTCAAGGAATTTGTCATAGCCTGGGGGTGATTTCAAAAAAAGAAGCTGCACAGGACCAAAGCCCACTTCAGCCCTGCCATAACTGGGGCTGAGGTCAGAACACTTGGTATTTCAAATGTGAACAGACTGCAGGAAACCCCACCACACACAAATCTGTAAGTGTTTATAAGTGTGGATCTCCAATATGGAAGAATATTCAGCATTCCAAATGTCCACATTGCAGAAAAGGTCACTCTAAGACACCATAAGATAAATTTTTCACTACAGTTTTGCAATTTTCATACTTTGTAAGCACACTGCAGCAATCTGCTAGTGACTTCATATGAGGTTTTCAGAAGTGCAGGAAACTTCGCTGAGTAAGGAAGTGAAAACCATATTTCAATTGCATGTTGCATTTGGAAGGTACACTGTACTACTTTTTGATAAAATGCTACCTTTGCAATTTCTCCAAATTCCAATGCATGATGGGAACTCTATGAACTCATCTCAACAAATTGATCAGATGTAACTTTTCTTTGATATCACTATATAGAATATTTAATGTGTTTTCCCTATCCCATACATAAAACACTTGAGTGTTATACAAGATCCAAACAGGAAATATTAGATGATTTTAACACTCACAAACCAATGGGAAATGAGGTACAGCATTCAATTATAAATTTTAATAACAAAGACTCTTGAGGCAATCTACCCATTTGGTAGCATACTCTGTGAACCTGAGAAAACCAGGAAGGATTTCTTGGCAACACCAGAACTTCCGTTTTATGATTCCTAGCTGAAAGAAAAAGCACATGTATGTCAAGTTCATTCGTTCTTTCCCGTGCCGGGCAGTGCCAGGCAGTCCTGGTATATACTTCCAGTTTAACCTCTGGTGAATTCCAAATGATCTTAGACCTCAGCAGACATTGTAGGATTCTTAAACTTAATGTGTAACATTAATGTGCAAAATAAGAGACCCATAGATGTTATCCTTCTTAAGACATCATGTTTATGACTATCAGAATTTCACAATTTGACTTCCAGTGACCTCAAATGACCTTTAACCTCTGCCAAAACAATAGGCATCTTTAATGTAGAGCATCTACATGCTATTAATAATAATAATGCATTGGACTTATATAGCGCCAAATCAGGAACAAAAACGTAGCTGCTCTAGGCGCTTGACAAAAAATCAGACATTTTAATTACATTCAAAGGAACAAGTAAAGAAATGAGTCTTGAGGTTATGCTTAAATGCAGAGAGATCAGTGCAGAACCGGATAAGGTCAGGTAACCAGCTTAGGTATATACTTCATGTAAGCCAACCACAAACTGAAGTGAATAGACACCTACTAATCCTATTCACTTCAGGCTATTCAGCCTATTCATCTCCCTTCAGTTGTCTATTCACCGTTTGAGGTAGTCTTAAATGAAGTATCTCCCAACTGGTTCCACAAATAGGGTGCAGCATATGCAAAGCATCGATATCCGTAAGATTTTAATCGTGGATTAGGAAGAGACAGGAGGGCCTTGCCAGAGGAACGAAGACCACAAGGAGGAGCATAAGGAGACAGAAGCTGAGAGATATAAACAGGTTGTTCTAAATACTGAGCACAAAAAGTGAGCAACAGTATTTTAAATTTGATTCTATCACTAATACGAAGCCAGTGAAGTTCCTTCAAAAGTGGGGATGTGTGGCAGCATCTACTCTTCTTTCTGACAACACGTGCTGCCGAGTTTTGAATTTTTTGAAGTTTCTTTATGGATAAATCAAACACACCATAAAGCAAAGAGTTGTGGAAGTCAAGCCTAGAAGTAACAAAAGCATGAACTAGAATTTCACAAGTTTTATCACCAAGATACTTTCGCAGAAGGCTGATGTTTCTCAACTTCCAGTTGGCAGATCAACAGAAAGTATCAATGTGGTTTTCCATGTTCAGATTTTGATCGAAAAATGCACCCAAGTTTTACACATTTTTTGAAGCATAAATGAGGTCATCACCAACTGTAAGAGGTGGAAAATCGGGGGTCTCAACTAAAAATTTTGAACGTAAGACAATGCACTCTGTTTTATCACAATTAAGCTTCAGCTGATTAATTGTAACCCATTTGTTCACATCACGCATGCAAGCTTCCATTGCCTGAAAGGCAGCTTGTATGTCATTTTTGTCAAAGGAAACATATAATTGAGTGTCATCAGCATAATGGTGAAAGTGAATACCATGGTAAAGTATAACATCACTTAACCCTGCTAAATACACTGAAAATAGAACAGGACCAAGAACTGAGCCCTGTGGTACTCCAGTATCTAAGGGTTTTACAGATGAAAGAACATTACCAATTTTCACTTGCTGGTGCCCGTCTGTAAGATAAGATCTAAACCAAGTGAGAATAGTACCGCCTATTCTGTACTTTGACTGAAGTGTGTTCAGCAAGTTGCTGTGACTGACAGTATCAAAAGCTGAGGACAAATCTAAAAGAACAAGCAAAACAAATTTACCCTCATCCAGCTGAGATGCAATGAAATTGTGTATAGAAAGTATGAGATCCTTCAAGGTCACCCATCCTGAGATATTGTGTTAGTGAGTTTTCACAATTTCACTTCTGATGACATCAAATTTAGTCATTTGGCTCTGCCTATTTAAATCTTAATTCGACCCATGCATAATTTTTGACTCATCTCATAATAGTCCTTCTTATTACCCAAAGCATAGAACTTTGCCAATGGCTTTCCTTCTGTACCACAAAATAGAATAAGTCTTTTATCCCAACTTCCACAGACTTAAAACTGTACAAGTTACAATGCTAAATGTGGAAGTTATGGTCACTGCTAATGGAAAATGACTACTCATGATTGGTTCATTTAAAACATCCTCGATGTCCTGCATCCAGTGCCAGATATTACTCTTACTATAAGTGTGGAGTTAACAGTGCTGTAAGTGGATATCCCAAACAAATCTTTCCACTATTCAAAAAAAAAAAAATTAAGTTACTGCAATTCCTTCTTAACTATTTTTGGGTTATTCTGAGAATGTGAACAAGTCTCAAGGTTCAAAATGAAAGATAATGTTTCCAAAAGGCCCAGAAATTGAGGCAAAAAAAGTTGTGTCCCCTAAGTCAAAAAAGGTCCCATAAGCTTATGGCAATTTATCTACCTGCCTTATAGAGGAGTTACACATGTAAACTAATTTTACAATTCTCTGGTTTCACTTGGAAACTTGATCACCTATCCAGGGCGCCAAAATCATTACCAGTGATGTCTTAAGGGCGGGTCACACTACAGCGATTTTCAATCCGAAATGAGATCCAGATTTTTCTAAATCGGACCAACAGTTTTTTATTCAGACTTTGTTCTAAGGATGGTCATGCTACATCGACAACTGATCCTAGTTTGTCTCACAATAAACTGTTCTGCTATCATGATATAACTTATATCATTCAAAAGAACGGTGTTTGTTCGAAAATCAATCAAAGTTTTTGCAAGCGTGTCCGATAAACACTGTCTGCCGTTGTAACGTCACAAAATATTAGTTTACATTTCATTTTCGTAGTCCTCTGATGCAAATCATATATTTACACAGGTTGGCAAATTTTTGGCTCTTCTCGACCAGGAATGGAGAAGATTTTAACTAAAACTCACAAAAACTGGATTGTAATCCTAACAGAAATTGCTCTAGTGTGATCTGCGCTTAAGGCCAAAACAGCTTTAACAGTGGCAACTATGTAGTGTGGCCTCTAAGAAAATTTGTGTACAGTGTATAGTGTGTGCCTATACTCTATGCATTACCTAAAACTGCCACTGCTGGAACCTGTATGGAGGAATCTGACAAACTTTCCTAATTTCCGATCTGTGCAGGTGTACAAGAGTTGGTGAGAGAGAACTTAATGGTGTATTTTGGTGATAATGGGTAGCAGTTAGTGCAGGTGTAAAGGCAAAACTTAAATAATAACAAATCAAGATGCTAGTTTAACATAAATGAAAACATTTTTCTTTCAATTACATAAACTGATGTTGCAAGTGTCAACTGAATATTAGTTGTTTCGATACCAATTTAGCAACGTTGTACATAATCCAGTGCACACTCCTTCACAAAGTAAAAGTATGATGCTATAAATGAGAAAATGAAAATGACACCACACAAAGAAAAAGCGACATATCGCAATTGGTATTTTTATTTCACACTTTGTTACCAACATTACAATACCCTATTTTAAAAAATTTTACAGGGTCATTAGAAATGTAGTCACCCTACTTTTGCATTAGCACCATAAAGTGGGAATACTTGAGACAATTTCTGAAGTTTTTTTTTTTGTAGCACAAAATTGTGGGCTTAACCTGGGTCATTTTTACACATCATTTAGGAGGTACCTGCTGGACAACTTTTATTTTTTTAAGTTTGGCACATATTTTTTATTTACTTGTAACCGCCTCAACTTACCCAAGGGTCAGAGGTACGTACTTGAGACAGACACATCATTTCAGTTCATACTGTAGAGTGGGTATTTGTTTGAAGCTGTCTCCAGCATAGCTTATTCTCAATTGTTTTTATATAAGACGAGAAGTAAGCAAGAGCATGGATGGAACTATGTTTGAGAGATAATGTCCCCATCTTTCTCTGTGTCCTCAAGTAGGGATACTTTAGAGTTGAGATCAATTCAGAACTTTTTAGTAGGGCTGTCACGTTTAAACGTTTAAACGGTTAAACGATCGATCGGCCGTTTAAACGGCGCATAATTCAGCTAAACGTTTAAACGGTTTTCCTTTTAAAAATACAACAAAAGTTTTAGCAGTTTTCTTCCCCAATGTTTTCTTTGATTTCTCATTTAACAACGATGTTTATTTGCAAATTCAATGACCAAATAAAGCTTCAAAAATAAACTGTCCGTGTCTCTCCATTCATAGTATATAATTCTGTGATTGAATTGCCTTCCACCTACTCACAGTAAGCCTACTAATCCCCCTAACAATACGCAGCGCCCGCATCCCCAATCGAAGCAGTAGTCCAAATCTGCTTATCAGGACGCGTACACAATAACGGCTTAACCACAATTCACTCTCTCTCAGTTTACATCGTATTTGTAGCTCAAGGTGCTCACAGAACGAACGTTTAAACAGACTCACTTAAAAGCCCGAAAATTGCCGCAGTATTTCAATGCAGCATTCACACCATCCTACCATGCTTTACCTTTACGTAAACAGACAGTGTAGGCTCGCACACGTGTTTGTTTTGAGTGTTTCATATAGCAATACATAATTCATGCACGCACTATATATCCATACGTAAATATCTGTTTGAGGCATGCTAGTGCCCTGCGGCCCGCTAGCTAGCTGTGTACAAATCAATGGAGCTAGTACGTAGGGTGGGAGAAGTCTTATCGTAAACTTTCGTTCATTGGGGTAATGTTCTAGACATCGTTTTTGTTTAAATCACAAAAGTAAAAGGCACACGTTTATTTCACACAAATTAACATGCATTATAAACATAAAAGTACCTATCGTAAACTAATGCAAAGGACGGTGAAACAACCGCTAATTTAGCGGTACAAGCAACGATCGAAAAATGTTATTTTCCATACCATGCCCAATGTTGTTGCGATGTACGTCAACTTTTGTACAGAGCAGGTGCGTAGCCTAATGTGTTACTGTTTGCATGTAATAACGGACCTATACACGTGCTTTAACTCTCGACTTTTTTCTTGCATGTCACTTGAAATTCTGCATTTGCACAGTGTACGGACATGGCCTAATATTATGTACGTCGGTGTTTGCGTACATTGCGGCGTGATATCAAACGTATGGTCCTGTATCAAACTTATGATCATTGACTGCGAATTTAATGCTTGGTTTCGTTCATTGGCAAATTTGGGTGAATTAAAAAGAAATCGCTGAAATGATCGCTAGATTTTTACGTACAGAGTTTAAAAGCTTGCGCGTACTGTGAATATCGTACGTGAATGATCAATGAGGCCATTAATGCATTACACTGTTGATTCAGAATAAAGATACCGTTTAAACGGTAAACGAACGTTTATTCCGACCGTTTAAACGTTTAGGAGATTAAACGGAAATTGACAGCCCTACTTTTTAGTTTTACTATAACCAGAAAGCCAAAAGGCTTAGAGATTCCTTGCCATATGATATATTGTAACAAATATGAATCACCCACATGACAAGTATGAGATCGATCACAACAACCCTACTTGAGAAGTTGAGATATCATGCTAATAAGGTAAAAACCTATGATTGAAATCTTGTGACCCAATATGACCTTTCACCTCCACTTGAAACAATAAGGTTCACCTACCCTATATGGCCATGTAGCCTACATGCTAAATATGAACAATACACAGGCCAAATATGAGATCCCTCACAGTTATCCTCCTTAAAATATCATGTTTACAAGGTTTTGACCTTTTGTGACCCCAAATGACCTTTCACCACCACAAAAAATGATAGGAATCATCTACACAATATGGGCAATCCACATGCTACTTATGAGATCCCTCACACTTACCCTTCCTGAGATAGTGTTTACAAGGTTTTGACTGTTTGACCTCTGGAGACCCCAAATGACCTTTGACCTCCACCAAAAATAACAGGGATCATCTTCTCAATATGGGCAATCCACATGCTAAGTATACGATTCCTCACACTTACCTTTCTTAAGATATGGTGTTTACAAGGTTTTTACTGTTTGACCTCTGGTGACCCCAAATGACCTTTGACCTCCACCAAAAATAATAGGGATCATCTACTTAATGTGGCCAACCCCCATTACAAGTACGACATCCCTCAGAGTTACCCTTCTTGTGATACGAGTTTACAAGGTTTTGACTTTTTGACCTCTGGAGACCCCAAATGACCTTTGACCTCCACCAAAAATAATAGGGATCATCTACTCAATATGGGTAATCCACAAGCTAAGTATACGTTTCCTCACACTTACCTTTCTTAAGATATCGTGTTTACAAGGTTTTAACTGTCTGACCTCTGGTAACCCCAAATGACCTTGACCTCCACAAAAACAATAGGGATCATCTACTTAATATGGCCAACCCATATACCAAGTATGACATCCCTCAGAGTTGCCCTTCTTGAGATATTGAGTTTACAACATTTTGACCTTTTGACCTCTAAAATGTCAATAACTTGAGTTAGGAGCATCGTAGGAGGGTAGTATAATTGCCTTTTTGGTTTGTTTCAACAAGACAAATCCAGGCGTCACAAAAAAGCCACAAAGGTCAAAAGGTCAAATGGGGTCAACTGAGGTCAAAGTAGGTCATCACGTGCACTTTACATAGACGAACACAACTTTCCATTATGTCACCCCCCTAAAATGTTTCATTGGCTAGATATCAATGAAACATCACTTTCTGACCTTTGGACCCTTTCAGATTAATGCGGTTCATGTTACAATATTTCCACCTCCTACCAATCTATCTTATCCTGAACTTATGACTTAATTTAAGCAACGGACACCGAGTTACAGCTACTAAAAGAAATTCACTTAATTGCCTCTGGTGACCCCAAATGACCTTTGACCTCCACCAAAAACAATAGGGATCATCTACTCCATATGGGCCATCTACCTGCCAAGTATGAGATTACCCGGGGTTACCGCTCTTGAGATAGAGCGTTTACAAGCCAAAGCGTCACACACACACACATACACACACACACATACACACAACATCAGCACATACACACGACATCAGACCGCGTGTTTGGTCTAGCGGTAGAGCATCCGCCTCTCACGCGGAAGGCCCGGGTTCGATTCCCAAGTCCAGTCATACCAAAGACTCTAAAAATGGAACCTACTGCCGTTGTGCGTGATGCTCCGCATAAGCAATGGAGTAGGGAAAACAAGCCAGTGAGCCACAACTGGAAAAAAAGGCCGTGGCCAGCTCGACTTGAACCAATAGGTTGGAAACTGGGCCGTAAAACTTCATCTAACTAACACGACATCAGGACTGCATAGATTCCTTTCGCCTGCGGCAAGGAATCAAAAATGCAGGTTTAATCTGGGTAATTGCTACTGGTCATGTAATTCAGAGGCTAGACATATCTGTATGTTGAGCAATGTCTTTCATTCTTTTGTAACTTGCATATTTTATATTTTTATTCACTTAAAAAGTGTCTCAAATTATCCAAAGGGTAGCTTG
Source organism: Holothuria leucospilota (assembly GCA_029531755.1). Taxonomy (NCBI): domain Eukaryota; kingdom Metazoa; phylum Echinodermata; class Holothuroidea; order Aspidochirotida; family Holothuriidae; genus Holothuria; species Holothuria leucospilota. Next base: position 8,433,287 of record CM055964.1, read on the forward strand.
AGAAACTTTTTGGGTAACCAGAGTAATTAACTAATTAATCTTTGACAGTAGAAATTGTCTCAAGTTACCTAGGCATCTCGAGTATCCCTGCTTTAAGGTATTTATTCTGAAGTATTCTAATTTTACATGACTCTTTTTAATTTTATGTGACTCTTTGTAAATGTGAGAAGATTTCTTGTTAAATCAACTAAATTGTTTAATTTCACTGTGTGCAGAATACTTTGTAAGTTTCACTTTTAGTTTTATATCCAACATGTTTGGAGATATAATGAAAGATAATTTTATTTTTATGGGAAATAAAAGGAAATTAGCTGATGCTTTGAAATAAGGTGGGACAGACTTGTGCTTATTCCCTTGGTGAACCGTTTTGCGAAAATTGTGGTAATAATTTCTGATTAATGCCCAACATTTGTTTTGGGGTCCCCTTCCTTTTAGGCTACAAACTCGGCCAAGACTACTTTCACTTCGCAATGAACTATAAGTATCATGAATTCACATTTCTGGCTGGACCAAAATTAAATTCTGGCAGGCCATTCCTCTATTCACTTAAGCTTTAGTTGCAGAAAGCAACCTGCAGGAACATAATACATTATCTTACATCACACAAGGCAGAAGCGACAATAACGGAGATCCCAATGGTTACCAGGTTGGAAGTAAATGAGGTATTTGGAATAACATACTCGGCTAAATAAATGTGCTACACTAGAACAAAGGTGTGGGACTGGGCAAAAATATTGGTCAGATAACAGGAGCAGATCAAAAACAGAGGGGTCAGGAGAAAGGGACAAGAAAATATGTTTTATTTACCCTTAACATTGCTATAGACCATGGCTTGACTCAAGAATAACTGTCGTAGCTCTTGCAGGTCTCACCAGCTCCTGACAGTTAATTATCAGCTTGTAAGCCTACCGTATTTTCTCTATTAAATGCCCCCTCTCTAATAAACGCCCTCTCTGATTTCTTCATGACATTGCATGGAGGCTAGTGCTGGGCGATATATCGAAAAATTATCGTTATCGCGATAATTTCTTTTTAGCGCGATACGATAACAAGAATTTAAGAATGACGATAAATTCTTCAAAAAAAAATGCCTTGTAATGCTTTATTTCTTTTCATTGCTGTCTCTAAAATTTTTTTTTATTGAAGACATTCTTTTTTACACTGAACTGATGAAAAATCCATGAAAGTTCATCACTGAATATTCTAACATGCATGAGCACGGGAGCGAACTTCAAGGGAAAATGTCTTTATGAAAGTTATCATGGATATCGAATAATCGCGATAAATTTTGTTCTGTTATCGCGACGGTAAAAAAGTCAATATCGCCCAACACTAATGAAGGCCTAGTGAAATTGTGAATTCCTGTTGTGGGGCACTTGCTGAGAAAAATCTTCTGGTATGTTGTGAAGCACAAGTGGGGGGGAGGGGGGAAAATCGCTGTTACAATTACGGAACAAGAGCCCAATGGGTACTATGGTTCCTTGCTGAATGTAACGACACTGATCCATGTGCATACAAACAATATTAGCTAATGTGAAGTTTGCCTGTGACTCTGGTGACTGCTACATGACCTTTAAAGTTGTTGGCAGTGAATGTTGACTTCATCTGTAGACCAAGTTTCCTATAAGTCTACAACTTGACCTCAAAATGACTTCTGATAACCTCCAAATGGCCCCAGTAACCCCAGGTGACCTTTGACCTCCACCAAAAACAACAGGATCAGTCTTCTCACCATAACACATCCACATACCCAAAGTATGAAATTTATCCAAAGCTTCCTACCTTAAGATATTGTGTTAACAAGGTTTTCGGTGTTTGACTACTGGTGACCCCAGATGACCTTTGACCTCCACCAAAAACAATAGGGCACACCCTTTCACTATGGCAGATCTATGTACCAAGTTTCAGATTGAGTTACAGTGTACCCAAGCAAGCATCACAGACGCACACACACACACACACATACACACACACGCCAACCTGACTACATAGATTCCTTCTGCTAATGCAAGGAACCAAAAACTTAGACATACAGTAGCAAGACTGCTGACAGATTAGAGGTCCCCTGTGAACTGACATTCTCTGGCTCATAATCTTTAATACAGCCTCTGCATAAACTTCTGTAATGCTGATATTAGGGTACTTAAGATTCCTTGCTGGTAAATTTGACTCTAATACACGCCCCCATTGACGAAAATTTCGCGCCCCTGGGGCATTTATTAGAGTATTTTCGGTACATTACTGGAACCAGTGAAGCTGTAAGACTTCTACAATACCTAGCCTTGGGTATTCTACCTCATGTAGTTAGTGTGGAAAGTAACTTTTGAAATTAGGATACATTTTTCATTTTCTTCAACTCTTAAGTTTAAACCAGAATGCAAAAACGCATTTAGATTTCGATGAACTCATTTTTGATGGCCCTAGATGACCTTTGACCTTCACCACAAACAACAGCTTCTTCCTCTTGAAATACTGCAGCTACATGCTAAGTATGGAGAGTACCCATGCTGCCGTCTCGGGATATCTTGTTAACAAGTTTTTCAGAGTTTGACCTCTGAAGACCCCTGATAACTTTTCATCTCCACCAAAAGCAATAGTCATTCCTCTTGGTGAAATGCATCCACATGCAACAGTAAATATGGACAGTATCCACACTTTCTACCTCCAGATATCCTGTAAACAAGGTTTTCAGTTTGACCTCTGATCACGGCTGCAAAACTTGCAAAACTTCGCAGGCACACATACTTTGAAAAACAAAATTTCTAGCTCACCTGGTCTACTTAATTTGGGACTAAGATGAAAATTTCTACATTTGTAGCTGCAGCATGATTTTCACAGAAGCAATGTGTGTTTGCGTCCAGCTTTTTGCAGGCGTATCTCTGGTGACCTCAGATGACCTTTGACCTCCACCAAAATCAAGAGGGTTCTTCCTCTTAATAAAATGCATCTACATGCCAGGTGTGAAGAGTTTCCATTTTCCTATCTGGAGATATTATGTTAACAAGGTTTACAGTGTTTGACCTCTAATAACCCATGACAACCCTTGACCTCCACCAAATACAACAGTCCTTCCTCTTGATAAAATACATCCACATCCTATGTATGGAGAGTATCCATACTTCCTATCTCAAGATATCCTGTTAACAAGGTTTTCGGAGTTTGACTTCTGGTGACTGCAGATGACTTTGACCTTCACAAAAATGTTAGGGTTCGTCCTCTTTATAAAATGCACCTGCATGCTAAGTATGAAGTTTCCATATTTCCTACCTTGGGATATTGTGTTAACAAGGTTTTCAAAGTTTGATCTCTGATGACCCATGATGACCTTTGACATCCATCAAAAATACTTAAGTTCTTTCTCTTGATGTAACGCATGTACATACTATGTATGGTGAGCATCCATGCTCCTATCTGGAGATATAATGCTAAAAAGGTTTTCAGAGTTTGACCTTCACCAAAAACAACAGGGTTCTTCCTCTCAATATGGAGCATCCACATACCGAGTATTAGAACTGTCAGAGCTTCCCTTTGTGAGATATCATGTTAACAAGCTAAGCATCACAAACATACACACATATGTATACACACACATACACATGCCATCCGGCCTTTGTAGGTTTCTCTCTCATCGAAACCCAAATGATGAAATTATTGAGTCTGTGGGACAGGATGTTGAAAAGAATTAAATTCAAATTTTTGCTCTGGGAACCGTACTGCATAGGCCTAAAATGCCAGAGGCAGAGGAAGCATACAGGCCAAAGGTTTACAGTCATTTCCCCCACAACCAGTTTGCCCCCAACATGTCAGTTCACCCAAAGTGCCAACCAGTTTGCCCCTAAAATGATAACATAGACTGGACTAAGTTGTTGATTATATCCACTTGAAAAATACACTGAAGATTGATTTAGAAGAAAAAACTGATTCCAGGTGGCCGTCAATGTTGGAAACACCTCAGTACAGTAGCTCATCTTTTGCTTTGCACTAATACTGCCAGCTACAAAGGCTCCTTTGTTATTGTGACTGTGTTTGTCTGGTGCTGAGCCCACTGGACTGTTCAACTGCCATAACACTTTTTTCATACAATGAAATTTGTTGCAAATATGGATATTTTTTGTGCACTTAACTAAAATTTCCCACATAGGTCTAACAAAATTTGTTGCAAAATCTTTTTTTTCCAAAATGCTGATCATTTTTTTGTTCCAGCAAATGTCTTTTTTGGAACTCCTGTTCAAGTTCATAACAAATATGAACATTCAAAACTGCATTTGAAAATTTTCATAACATCAACTACTAAACTCAGGGGGGGGGGGGCCAACTGGTACGTACTTGGGGGCAAAACAATTTGCCCTTTGGGGCAAACTGGTAGTGGGGAAAAACGACTGGATCAAACTGGTAGTGAGGCAAAATGACTGGGTAGTGGGTACCAGGTCAAATGTCCCTTGCAAAGCAATTTGTTGCAAGTGCCCACGTTTGTTGCAAATCATTTAAGTTGGTAAAGACTAGTGTGGATAGTATTTAGTAAGTATTATATTTCTAAAAGCAGGTCATCAATTCACTGAGCAGGTCATTCAACTGCCAGTACCCCATGCAGTCTTGTTTATAATTTGGGTCTTGCAACTGGTAGTCTTTCCGGTTTCCTCTCACATGTTTGGTGTACATGAGAACTTCCATATCAAATCTTCCGTGTCTCACCCCATCCCATCTTTATTTTGTGGGCGCAGTCAATTCCACCCCTTTAGAGCCTCATGATTGGTCAACTGATATCAACTCATCAATATTCATATTTATGGGTGCCTGGCAATCAGGGGACTGTATTCCCTTCTTTAGAATTTACCGTAGGGCCATCAGACTTGGAAGGTCCAAGCCACAAGCTTTGTCACTGGTGTTGCAGACCTATCAGAAGAAGCATGAAGTCACAAGTGTAAATTCTGAAGCATGTACAGTAGCTCCCAAATCATTTTTTAAGGCCGGCCAGTACGATTCATGATTGTAATAATTAATCTCTGCCAATCACCAAATGTTTAATTCAAGGAAGAATAATCACCACAACAAATCAACAACAAATCGGAAATCTTCATCTTTATTTGGTCATCTTCATGAGCCTCTGCAGAAGTGATAGGCTATATGTTATTCAGCACTAGGATTACTTGCATCTTCAAATTAGTTCTGTTATTTACAGTATAACATTAGGCTAGCTGATCTAGCCGTAGGAGTGTCAAGTCGCTGTCCATTTTTGAGTAACAAAACCTAGGCCCATTCACACTCAATCAGGAAAAGGGCCACACACTCTTTTATGCAAATTCTTTCACAGTGCTTCAAGTCTGGGCATCTTGCCTGCAATGGCATTTAAGGCTTACATATCTACCTAGTCTTACTTCAGAAAAGAAGAAATATTCTATTTTAACATCATAGTTCCCAAAACCAAGATTACTGCACCAAAATATCAGGGGCAAAAAGCACAGCTTTTTGGGAGTGGAAAGAAATAGGGGCAGCATTTAACAGACTCTAGCTAGGCTATAACTTCCTTAACAAAGGAGGCCTAACTAGGGCCTAGGCATAGTTGGTAAAGTCAATGTCCCAATTCTGCACACCCTCAGAAACTGGAACCTAATGCAAATTACTTCATATCACAGTGGCAACACAAAAGCCTAGCCATTTGACTGTCCAAGCTGAATTGGGAGGCATATTCCATCAAAATAAATCCATCCAAGGTTGGTTTTCTGCTACATGTCTTAATGTAATAAAGTTGACTTTATTACCTTTCTTTCTTCTGCACTATTTTTGGGGAGAAACTGTAAGACAGGTGTCAAAAAACCTCCATATTCTTGGGCAGATGAAGTTGTCTAGGCCTAGCAGATTTACCGTCGGCTTGCTATAAACATGTTTGTGCTTCCATAGCTAATTGAATTAGCATCAGAAATAACATTACCAAAGTATGCCACCACTTAAATCTGGGGTGCACAAAATTAGGGAAAAAATCAACATGGAGTCTTTAGTATCCAGTCAAAAGTGTCCTTTTATTATTATTTCATAAACTTATATAGCGCACTACCATAAAATGATCAGTTGCGCTTTACAACACCTAAACGTCCCTTTTCAGCTACCAGAATGTACCCTCTTTTGACCGCTTTCAACACCTAAACGTCCCTTTTCAGCTACCAAAACGTCCCCTCTTTTGACCAAAACGTTCCGTCCCCTTGGTATTATACTTGTAATACAAAAACTTCCCCGCATGTGATGCATGAACATGAAAGTAGTGACAAATTGCAACTCAGGAAACATGAGTCATGAGGGGAATTATTAAAGTGGCCATGACACGTAAATTGGAATAACGGGAGACTAATTTAGCCTAAAGTACACAAAAAGACTTTCCAAAACTGTTTTCATCACCCTTACAGCCTTTAGCATTAAAAAGAAATTAATGTTTCAAAAAATTGCACCAAAAAATAGACTGTTGAAAATGAGATTTCAAGCCAACAAAATGATGACGTCATTTTAGGAACACCAGCCTCCGTATACCGAACCTGGCGTACAACATAGCCTATACGTACGTAAGAGATAGTAATGATTGTAATTCGAGGCATGTCTTGAATTTGAACTTTATTCTGTCTGTTTGGAGAGTGGTGTCGGTCTGTTATATTTTGGGGCTGCAGTAGGCTATTTCGAATAATTACAAATACTCTTGATTCATAACCGCATAACGAAAAAACTCGGCAGTGTACTGTTCGGTTCGGTCTGCAGTAATACGTACAGTGAGTGGACTGGCAGCAGCCAGCGAAACACTGTGCACACTCAATCATAGGCTAGTTCCACGATTTTTACTGACACTGGCACGAAAGTAACCTAAAGTTCATATTTTGACTGCCTACATAAAACTTTCCAAGCTAAAGTCCCTTTCAATTGCTCCAAATGCTTCTCTCATGCTCGAATTGTTGTGGTGTTGTACTTTTAACTCACCTAACAGTCTCAAATCGATACGGTCCTATGCGCCGTAACGAATTACTCACCCCATCTGCACCACTGACGTCTTGTTCAGTATCGCCTTCGCCTTTCTGATTTCAAATCCAAGAAAATTCACTTTACCGACAGTCCAACATTCCTGTCCAATCAGGGAGTTGCCATTAGAGGGCAACTCCCTGGCTCAGATCCGCCATTCCAAAGAAAGTATTAAATTTGATTTCACATGGTACCTACTATGAAACAGTGCTGGTGATACATTGTGTAGTATCAGGTATGTTGTGTACTGTACCCATGGAAGTAGTACTTCCATGCTGTACCTATGCTGTTGCGTTGTGAATGTTCGTACATGCAGCTACTTATCTTGACACCAAGACGACAAACCTGCGTGAAATGCATTTAATTGACTAAAACAACTGGTAAGCACGAGAAAAGGGATAACAATTCCAAAATTTACAACTTTTCACGCAGGTTTTACATTGTATCGACCTTGGTAACCGGTACAATGGAATGCAAACACTGTATCAAATGTCCGAAGGATACCACGGCAAACAACGATCAGTTCCTAAAGTGACGTCACATGACGTTACAAGATTTTGAAAATTTTCGGGAAGACTAACTTTTCAAGGCTGGAAGAGGGTGTATTTTTTCTCAATTTTCGAGCGGAAAAACAAGTTGTAAACAAACTGAATGGTTGATTTTCGTTGTAGGAAACGTATTCCTAAAGATACCAAAGGGTTTAAACCGTTAATTTAAACGTGGCATAGCCACTTTAAGCGGGCTTCCGCCATACATCACGGATAGTGTGAGTGGATTTAGTCCGCATTCAAAGCTATGATGCAACCACAGCCATGATCCCCTACTATAAGGGTTTGCAACCATTATGCCTACCTAAACATTCTGCTGTATCACTTTTAAATTCTTTTGAGGTTCATGATTTCTACGTTCATACCTACAATTATGGTAAGTACAACGTGGCTATGCCACGTTTAAATTAACGGTTTAAACCCTTTGGTATCTTTAGGAATACGTTTCCTACAACGAAAATCAACCATTCTGTTTGTTTACAACTTGTTTTTCCGCTCGAAAATTGAGAAAAAATACACCCTCTTCCAGCCTTGAAAAGTTAGTCTTCCCGAAAATTTTCAAAATCTTGTTACGTCATGTGACGTCACTTTAGGAACTGATCGTTGTTTGCCGTGGTATCCTTCGGACATTTGATACAGTGTTTGCATTCCATTGTACCGGTTACCAAGGTCGATACAATGTAAAACCTGCGTGAAAAGTTGTAAATTTTGGAATTGTTATCCCTTTTCTCGTGCTTACCAGTTGTTTTAGTCAATTAAATGCATTTCACACAGGTTTGTCGTCTTGGTGTCAAGATAAGTAGCTGCATGTACGAACATTCACAACGCAACAGCATAGGTACAGCATGGAAGTACTACTTCCATGGGTACAGTACACAACATACCTGATACTACACAATGTATCACCAGCACTGTTTCGTAGTAGGTACAGTACCATGTGAAATCAAATTTAATACTTTCTTTGGAATGGCGGATCTGAGCCAGGGAGTTGCCCTCTAATGGCAACTCCCTGATCGGACAGGAATGTTGGACTGTCGGTAAAGTGAGTTTTCTTGGATTTGAAATCAGAAAGGCGAAGGCGATACTGAACAAGACGTCAGTGGTGCAGATGGGGTGAGTAATTCGTTACGGCGCATAGGACCGTATCGATTTGAGACTGTTAGGTGAGTTAAAAGTACAACACCACAACAATTCGAGCATGAGAGAAGCATTTGGAGCAATTGAAAGGGACTTTAGCTTGGAAAGTTTTATGTAGGCAGTCAAAATATGAACTTTAGGTTACTTTCGTGCCAGTGTCAGTAAAAATCGTGGAACTAGCCTATGATCGAGTGTGCACAGTGTTTCGCTAGCTGCTGCCAGTCCACTCACTGTACGTATTACTGCAGACCGAACCGAACAGTACACTGCCGAGTTTTTTCGTTATGCGGTTATGAATCAAGAGTATTTGTAATTATTCGTAATAGCCTACTGCAGCCCCAAAATATAACAGACCGACACCACTCTCCAAACAGACAGAATAAAGTTCAAATTCAAGACATGCCTCGAATTACAATCATTACTATCTCTTACGTACGTATAGGCTATGTTGTACGCCAGGTTCGGTATACGGAGGCTGGTATTCCTAAAATGACGTCATCATTTTGTTGGCTTGAAATCTCATTTTCAACAGTCTATTTTTTGGTGCAATTTTTTGAAACATTAATTTCTTTTTAATGCTAAAGGCTGTAAGGGTGATGAAAACAGTTTTGGAAAGATCTTTTTGTGTACTTTAGGCTAAATTAGTCTCCCGTTATTCCAATTTACGTGTCATGGCCACTTTAAGCCAGCTAACTGTTGCCTACTGTACTTTCTTAATACTGGAATACCTACATGCAGGGGCGGATCCAAGGGGGGGTTTTAGGGGTTTAAACCCCCCCTTTGATTTTCGAGGAATTTTTTTGCATTTTGTATAATATATTGTTTATTTTCCCCGGGATGTTTTGAAGGTTATTTTCAGTTACAACAATGCAATTAACATGCCATAATTATAAGTTTGCTGACAGCGTATTTTTCCTTCTATCGTCCCGATTATCTCTCATTCAAAATCCTTATAGAGTCAGTGAGTCTTTCGAGAGGAGGTCCCGCTCTAATCTTGGTTCCCATATGCAATGAAATCGCATCCAGTAGTGCCTAACTCTGTTTTAAACTAGAAAGCCAAAAGGCTTAGTGATTCCTTGCCATATGAAATATTGTTACAAACATGAATCACCTACATGACAAGCATGAGATCCCTCACAGTTATCATACGTAAGATATCATCATGTTAATAAGGTCAACCTTTTGTGATTCAAATAAAAAATTGATTACTCAGTTCTAGAAATCGCACCCTCATACATCGCATTCCAATGAGTAACATGTTCACACAGTCATGACCTAGCTTCCACTAAAATGTCAATAACTTGAGTTGGGAGCATTACAGAAGAGTAGCATCATTGCCTTTTTGGTTTGTCTAAACAAGACAAACCCAGGCATCACACAAAAGCCACAGAGGTCAAAAGACCAAATGAGGTCAAAGTAGGTCATCACGTGTGCTTCACATAGACGAACACAACTTTCCATTATGCCATCCTCCTTTATCACTTGGTTATTAGTTATCACACCACACACCTCACATTCCAATGCATTATGCACACACAATCACAACCTTTCACTAAAATGTCTGTAACTTGAGTTAGGAGCATCATGGTAGGGTAGTTTAATTGCCTCTTTGGTTCATCTCAACAAGACAAACCCAGGCTCCACAAAAAAGCACAAAGGTCAAAAGGTCAAACAGGTCATCACGTGCATTTCACATAGACGAACACAACTTTCCATTATGCCATCCCCCTATGTCACTTGGTTATTGAGTTATCGCACCGCATACCTCACATTCCAACGCATATAACACATACACTCCTAACATTTCACTTAAATGTCAATAACTCGAGTTAGGAACATGGTAGAAGGGTACTATAATTGCCTTTTTGGTTTGTCTCAACAAGACGAATCCAGGGGTCACAAAAAAGCCACGAAGGTCAAATAAGGTCAACTGAGTTCAAAGTAGGTCAGCAGGTGCATTTCACATAGACGAATACAACTTTCCATTACGCCATCCCCCTATGTCACTTGGTTATTGAGTTATCGCACCGCATACCTCGCATTCCAATGCATATAACACATACACTCCTAACATTTCACTCAAATGTCAATAACTAGAGTTAGGAACATTGTAGGAGGGTACTGTAATTGCCTTTTTGGTTTGTCTCAACAAGACGAATCCAGGGGTCACAAAAAAGCCACAAAGGTCAAAAGGTCAAATGAGGTCAACTGAGGTCAAAGTAGGTCTTCACATGCATTTCACATAGACGAACACAACTTTCCATTATGCCATCCTCCTATGGCACTTGGTTATTGAGTTATCACACCGCATACCTCGCATTCCAACGCATAACACATGTGCACTTCTAACATTTCACTTAAATGTCAATAACTCGAGTTAGGAACATCGTAGGAGGGTACTACAATTGCCGTTTTGGTTTGTCTCAACAAGACGAATCCAGGGGTCACAAAAAAGCCACAAAGATCAAAAGGTCAAATGAGGTCAACTGAGGTCAAAGTAGGTCATCACGTGTATTTCACATAGACGAACACAACTTTTCATTACACCATCCCCCTAAAATGTTTCATTGGCGAGATATCAACAAAACATCACTTTCTGACCTTTTGACCCTTTCATATTAATGCGGATCATATTACAATATTTCCACCTCTTACCAGTCAATCTTATCCTGAAGTTATGACTCAATTGGAACAACGGACAGGGAGTTACAGCTGCTAAAAGAAATTCACTAAATTGCCTCTGGTGACCCCAAATAACCTTTGACCTGCACCAAAAACAATAGGGTTCATCTACTCAATATGGGCAAACTACATGCCAAGTATGAGATTACCCGGGGTTACCACTCTTGAGATAGAGTGTTTACAAGCAGCGTCACACACACACATACATACGCACACACACACATACACACACACATACACACACACGCCATCACCATCGCATAGATTCCTTGCCTGCCTTTGGCAAGGAATCAAAAATGGGAATTTAAAAATTGTGTTGACTAAAAGCGGTTGTAGTTGAATTGGAATAATATAATCAGAAATCGAGAAGGCTAATCACACTTTGGACATCCGTTGGATGTAAAGACGTTCAGGGAAAATTAGACTGTTCAGTTGGAACATACATCTAAAGAAGTTACCATTGTTCTGGAAGGTATTATAATCCAAAATTCGCTTATATACTGAATCCCTTTCATTTGTTACACAAGATATATTCCTTTCTTATCCAAGAGTACGTTATGACCAAGATCACGTTTAAACATTATTCCATGCAAAAGAGTGGGTGTTTGCCTGGAGTTTCTTGCACATGGGAAGTGCCAGTGACCTGTAGGTGGTATTTAAGCATATTTTCCTTCGTGCCTCTAGACGACATGGTTGTATGTACAGCAAGGGAGGGTATCAAAAAAACGTAATATTTCCATGGAAATGCCAAACATACAAAGCATGAAACATGAAGATGGCCTAAGTATAGATTGTAAGGTCTGAGAAGGGTCAATTTTTCTTGGTTCACGCCATGCAGTGATGGCGCCAGGTGGGGGACAGGGGGGCCATGGCCCCCCGTCGGGGAAGTTTTACAGTTTTTTTACAGTCGGGGAGTCTTAGTCGATACGGTAAAGTGTGTAGTCCCCAACGGCGACAAGTCGCCCTGACGGTTTACCTGTTTTTTGCTCTCAAGAGCAGTGGCGCTGGCACGGGGGGCATGGGGGCGCGTTCTCTCCCCAATCGATTTCAGAATTTTTTTTGAAAATTTTAAATGATCTCAAGAGGCGTTTAAGCTATAGATTTCCGTAGGGGGTAGCAGGCTCTGAGGCAGAAATTTCAGTTGTGGGTGTCCAATTGAGAATAGTGGGTGTGCTAACATATTGGCCCAATATGATGCCGAAGGCATCATCACGATCGCGAAGCAATCACCTTCCTTGGCAGGAATTCAAGGGGGCCCTTGTGGGGGTTAAGGGGGCAAGTTTAGAATTTTGCATTTTAGAGGTTTCTGAGGGAAAAACACAAGCTGTTTCTGCCGATTTTTGAGACTTCTTGGACCTGAAATGGGAGTTTGACAATACACTTTCTGCCCCCTTCTGGTCTTCCGCCAAAATATTAGTCTTCCGACTCCGAGGCTGATGTTTACTAGAACAGGACATCAGGACTTAGGGGTAGCTGCATTTTGTTTTTTTTTTTTTGGGGGGGGGGCATTCCAACCATGTGAAATATTTGTAAAATTAGAAGTGGTGTGAGGTATCGTCTATGCTACAAATTTACAAACCAAAAGTATCCAACCTCACGTACCCTTCCCTCAGTTTTGCCTAGCCATAGGCCTAATTGAAGCCAAGTATTAATCCTCAGCCTTTAGCTTTAACTCAGTTTCAACAACTTTATTTCGGTCATTTACATACAGGAAAAAATACAAGATATATACAGAGATACAGGAGACAGACCTGGGAGTACCCACAGGAAGCTTGACAAAGCTTATAAGAGTGGATACCCCTACAACATGAAAAAGAGTACAACTAAATAGATTACAGAAAAACTAACAAATACAGAACAATACACTGCAATGAAGAAGAGAAGAACGTGGCACATTTTAAATATAGAAAGTGTCATAGACTGTTGTTTGTTAAAAAGCGTTTTAAGTTTCTTTTGAACATGCATATAGAAGAACATTGAGTAACTGAAGAGGGAAGGGAATTCCAAATACAGGGAGCAACATAACGCACACAATGAAGGGAAGACTGAAGTCTGTAAAGTGGTGTTGTCCCAAAATAGACCCTTGAGGAACACCACAGGTGACTTCACGATAGTGAGAATTTACATTACTAATTGAAACAAATTGACGTCTTTGAGATAAGTAGCTTTTGAACTATTCTAGTACATTACCTCTAATTTCATAGTGATTAAGTTTAATGAATAAAATATTATGATCAAGTGTATCAAAAGCCTTAGATAAGTCTAACATAGTACCAGAGACGAAGTGTCTCTTTTCAAAAGCATTCATTATCATGTCACTTAAATGTAATAAGGCATGTGAAGTAGAACGGCCAGGTAGAAACCCAAATTGATAATTATAAAAGACATTATGCTTCATTAGAAAACTGTACAATTTTTCAAAAACGATTTTTCCCAAAATCTTGGAGAAACATGGAAGAACTGAGATTGGTCTGTAATTGGTCATAAGTTCTTTGTCATCATTTTTAAAAACAGGAAAAACACATACAATTTTCATGCGTGCCAGAACATTACCCAGGTACAATGATAAATTAAATATATGACATAAAGGCTTAGATATAAGATTAGCAACATACTTAATGACGACGGGTGAAATCTCATCATAACCAGCAGAAGAGTTTTTTAATAACATGATTTTGTTGAGAATATCATCACTTGTTACAGGATGGAGAAATAAAGAGCTAGGAATAGGGGAGTCCAAAAAATGGTCAAAAGTGACTGAATCTACATCAGGAATATTCTTTTGAGTCTCAGGGCCAATATTAGTAAAAAAGGTATTAAAGGCATCACCTATATCACCAGGATCAGTTAACAGGTTGCCCTCGTGCCGAATTTTCTCAATATGGTCAGTGGAGGGCTTGCCTTTTAAAATTGTATTCAGAGAGCGCCAAGTGTTCTTTACATTCTGATCACAATTAGCAAATAAATCCTGATAATACAATTTTTTGGCCCATCTTATAACCGATGTCAATCGATTGCGAAATCGTTTGTAGTCACTTAAATTTTCAGGAGTACGGCGTTTCAGATATTTTACATACAGTTTCTGTTTGGTACGACAAGAATTTATAATAGAAACGGTCAACCAAGGTTGGGAAATGGTGCTTTCCTTGGGGCGGCAAGTAACAATTGGAAAGCACTTTTCATAATAGTAGCTAAAGATATCACTAAAGGCAAGCGTCGTTGGGATGGTTCTTACTATACACATTGGCCCATGATTCAGCACAAAGAGTTGAATGTAAGTTTTGGAGTTTAAGAGGGGAGATTTTTCTGCGCCCTACTGATATTTTGGGGAGACTGGTTTGATTAGGAAGACGGATATCAGAAATTATAAAAACAGGGAGGTGATCAGAAACATCGTCAATGAGTATACCTGGGTGCAAGGTTTGTTCGAAACATTAGTTATAACCATACTGTAACTGTAAAACTAAATCTTGACTTGCAGTGTTACAGATTCTAAACAATGGCACCGTCTGCTAGACTGTAGTTCCAATAGCCGTAGTCTGTAGATCTACAGAGAGCACAGCACTGGCTTCAAAGTCAAACAGAACTACTGTGATGTGGTTCCCTATGCAGCATACTGCTAAAGCATTCACCAAATAAACTTGATACATCTACAAAAAATGAAAAAAATTCAGAAAATTTTATCATCGATGATAATGAGCAATTTCGTATGCTTCTAATGTCCGGAGATTGTTGTCCAAACATTCCAGCCTATGATCACTCTTTTGGTCCTTACAAGTTTCATTTCTACTGTAGTACACACTAAATATGCAGTGCCACAGTCTGAGGGTAGAAATCTTCGATGTCAAACTTAAAGGCATCCAAAATTATCAAGAGTGACAAACATTTCATAAATTAATTATGAGGTATGTGTAAATCACTCTAACTAAGCCCCTCGTAATATTTTCGGAACCTTTACTTCGGTACTTTTCTTGCACGATCCTTTATTATCCACAAACACCCACACTAGCTCATACGCTATCCTAACGTATTTATATATGGAGATATATCGAACCTAAGCTAGTGTCATGTTTGTGTGAGAACAGTCTGATCCTACGGACAGACTACATTGTAAAATTTATGGTATCAAGCGCTCGCAGCATAACATGCAACACGGCAGTTACGTTGTGAGCAATAGCACTAACCACACAATTCAGTTGACAGGATTTTCGTATGGCAAGTACATCGAACGTTGTTAAAGTCAACGCATTACTGCATTGACTCAATATGTGCTGCTATCAGAATTCCGATTTACAAGAAGAGATGTGTATGCATGTTACTAGAATTGTGATTTGAACAAAATCACGCTAGTAGTCCCGCTGAAAACTAGTGAAGATGAAAAGGTCTTCCGGTTGGAGAAACGGTCGTCTCGGACGCTTATTCCAAACAGTCTTAATATGTATACTGGAAGCTTGGGAGAATTGGTGCACGGCTTCATGTGTATTTTGAAAGCCGTGTACGAAAATATAGGCCGTCATTTTGGGAAACCGGCCGTGCAAAGGACGGCTGGACGGCTGGCTGCCTAAATCACTGGGGGGTAGGGTGAGGTGTGTTTTCAGCCGAGTGATGGATCTGTGGTTATCATTTTCAATCACAAATGGTTCTCAAACTATCAGAATTATCCCCAATCTTTCGCAAACTATCAAAATTTTCGCGCGCTTCGCGCGCTCCAAACCTGACCTCAGTGATATCCTTATTGTCAATAATTTCCGGTAGCAACTCCCGCAGAAGCACAGTAACAAGAGTTGAAGGCTGTTTACGAATTCTCAGTAAAAGATTGGCTTTGTGATTGGCATATAGGTTTGTTGAGGAATTGAAAGTTTGTTTCGATTCAGAGGATCATGAATGCAGGTTTTGTCATTGTAATCTTATTTAATGAAAAATTTCGGCGCGCTTCGCGCACATTCGTCACGGTTTGCACCCCATCTTATGGCCATTATTAAGGTTATAATATATGCAACTATTCTGATCGCACTTTTCCCAGAAACATTAGTACATCTCCAACCTCTGTAGGCCTATGGGATCTTTCAGTCTAATTTGTAGCATGATCTGGAAGGTTGAAAGTACGTATTTGCCGTCGGTTATACATTTTTCAAATGCAGCCATTACCGGTAGGCCTATAGATGGCGATTGTTAATACACTTACGACGAAAAAGCATTTTAGAATGCGCTTTTTAGTCCTACACCCCTTTTGCTATACCTAGAAGGTGTTCCTCTAGGTTTTCGTTCAAACTGAGTAAACATACGACAGTTGCAAAGTGCTCGGCATCATACTTTATAGTATCATTTTCATGTCAGGTAAAAGCATCATGTCAGTGCCCCATTTTATATAATTAATCCAGAGCTTCCAGGAGGCCCTATACCACTGCCTGCCAGCCTTAGAAATACCCTTTCATAATGTACAATGAAGCAAAGGAAAATTTTCGTAACAGTCCAAGAATGTTTCCGTGGACTCAACGCACGTATTTTTAAGTAAAAACTAAAATTAAAGTAGCCAAAAGTGGGACTTCAGGAGGTTTGCTGACAACATACCCTTCTGTTGGACAACATACTCTCCTCTTTCACCTTACCAAAAATTAGAATTCACTAATGTTTGGATATTTTCCAACCATATATGATCAGTTCCAAACGTATCCCAAAGATAGCACCATTTTGCATCTAAGCAACCTTAAATTAACAAAATTTTCTCAAAGGGGAGGGGACAGCCCCTCCCCTTAGACCCAGGGATGCATACTCTCCTCTTTCACCTAACCATACTCTCCTCTTTTGCTTAACCAAAACTTAGAATTCATTTAAATTATGGATATTTTCCAGCCATATATGATCAGTTCAAAAATATCCCAAAGATAGCACCATTTTGCATCTAAGCAACCTTAAATTAACAAAATTTTCTCAAAGGGGAGGGGGTGTACTCCCCCTTACCTTAGACCCCCCACCCAGGTCAGCACCTTTATGAAGTGACAAAGGAAAGATTATCACTGCTGTATACTATCGCAGGTACCCATAAATAGGTACAATTTATGCAGACCTGGGGGAAAACTGAGGTGGCATTTGGAGGTCATCTGTGGTGCCCCCCATCACCAAGCCCTGGCGGTGCCACTGCTCAAGAGGACAATTTCCCTTAAAAGAACCCAAAATTTTCGGCGCGCTAGGCGCGTGGTAGAGTCACTCCAGTTTCTTCAGTACTTCCATTCTACATTGCTAGATAACACAAGACCTGTCAAACTTAACAAGTAACATGTAGGTAGAGTACACAGTTCACGTAGAGGTCGTTAATTCCATCCCATATCGAAGTCTACTTGCTGTTGTCTTGTGTGTGTCATGCGGTACGGTCAGTTGGTGAGAGACTCAAGGAGAGAAGTTTGGGTATTTCATAGGGTTAGTCCAGGTGGTTTCAATAAAATGTATGTTATCCCTGATATGGTCTACAACCTACAGTTTTTTTTTCTTTTTGTTCTTAATGATTACATATATTTTTTGTGTAAAACCAAAAAAAAAAAAAAAAAAATTCGCGCGCTTTGCAATTTTACGTTTCAGATTCAAATGTACACTATCAGTGCGCAACTCGGCTCATGAAGTATTCAGTGATATTATGCAAAATATGTCCTGCAATGACTTGGAATATTTAGGCTCCTTCATATCCCCTCCTTACCACCCCTTCTACATAGCGGCTGTCGGAACTTCGGGTCATTGCATGATCCGGCCCCCTGTCGGTAAAATGCTGTCGCCACCGACCTGGTCGGTTTACTTATTTTGGCATTCAAAAGGGTCATTTCTGCGATAAAATCCAAAATTTTCAGTCCACTTTGCCCACTCTTCCTCAGTTCTGTTACTAATAGCTAAATATAGTACAAACCCTTTCCACCTTTTCAAGTTACTTAATATAAGTAGAATACATGGATTTATGTAAATGTCGGTCATTTCATCTCCTTTTGCTAGACCTACATGTAGTTAATGTTCTCTTGTGTCTGTCCTGCAGTACTGCTAGTGACTCGAGAGGGAAGTTCAGCGTAGGTTATGCCCGATATCGTCCAACTGCCTTGACAATTCACCCATATATATATATATATATATATGCTTCAAATAAGTATAGATTCTTTTTAGTGTAGGCCTATCCAAAAAATTCCGCGCGCTTTGAAATTTCAGTTTAGATTCCAGGAAAAACGATAAATCAGGGCGGAAATATATATCTCTAGTATATACAAATATTATGAAATATATGCCCCGCAATGTCATAATCTAATACACAAGTTTTCTTCAAATCCTTCCTCACCAATTCCTCGACGACAGTCATGGCTGTCGGGGCTTCGGGTCGCTGGCCCGCCGTCGGGGAGTCTGGCCCCCCCCCGTCGGGCAAATCCTGGCACCACCCCTGGAGCCGCACCAACCGATGGTCGCGCTCCATTTAGATAATGAGACAAACAAAAAATCCCATGCATGCGATTAAGCCTACCAGTTTAATTTAAAGGCCCCATACCAAAATACTTTCAGAAGATTTCAAAAAGAGAAACCAAGTTTTTTTTATTGAGCACAAGTGAGCAACTTTGAGTGAGTCACTGTGAGTGCCTAGAGAGAGCACAACAAATGACTGAATGCTCCGAACTCCTGACGCCCAAGATCGTTATCGGGCTGTATAGCATGCATCTCTCACAAGGAGGGAGACAACTTTCTGACAGGACATTCATAAAATTTCTGACACAGGGAATTTCAATGAAAGCTTGTTTTTATACGGATCAAAGAGCCTAGGAAACGCGTGGGAAATCCCATTTCCTGCAATCTGGGGGTCTTCTGGACCAAAAATTTTCTCTGTACGCTTCGCGCCAACTCATGATGGCGCTCCGCTTAGATAGTAACTATATCGCAAAACCCCCCCTTTAGTCAAAATCTGCATCCGCCCCTGTACATGTATAACACTGCTTTGCACTACTTGCATGTGCAGGCCACACATACGTAACACTGTGATTTGTACTTCATTTTCCTTGAAGTAACAGAAAACTAGACTACTAATGAAAACATTTCAAGGAAAATTTTTGCTCATATAAGTAGGGCTGTGCATTTCCGGTTAATTCACTATCCGTTTAACCGTTTTTATTAACCGAACGGTTAACGGTTAACCGAAAATAAAAACAAGTGAAGGAATATAAACAAAATAAACATTTCGGAAGAGCGCCACCACTTAAATACCAAAGTTTCTACTTTTAAAATGGCGCCGGTAGTGATGATCGTCGAAGTAGCGTGCAAGTTAAAACGTTTGCATTATTTGCGATGTTTTGGCAAGCAGTCCGTACGCATGGGCGAATCACGCATTTATTCAAACTTATCACAAACATGCATACTTTTGCCACTGATTACAGTTTTCGAGATTTTTGCGGTCTAACATAGCACCGTAAGATGAAAAGCCTATGGATATCACTGGCATTATTGCAGTTCAAGACACACTTCTCTGGCTACAGCGATACAGTATCACACACGCCTAGAGCAGTGTCGAGTACAAACGTACCACATACAGTGTACTACAGTGTGCCTTGTGACCTTGCTGCAATTCATACGTAATATACGTGTGTCTGCTAAGAATTCCAGCACTGTTATGTCGTAATGGTGTGAAAATTTTTACCCATATGTATTACTGCATGCTCCGTAAAAATTGTAACGTTGAATTTTAACTTGCCTTACATCGCATGCCTTTTTACCTAATACCTACTAAAAATACCAGTTTCTTCGTAATTATGAACGGCGAAACTTTTTGGTAACGGTCGCTACCCTTATACTTAATGTTATAACGGGACTCGGGCATATTTGTCTCGTACGCAATACTGTACTGTATAATGTACGTACGGTATGTCATGAACGATCGTTCATGCAACGTGCGAAGCAGCGAAGCACATGGCTGGCCGGCTGGCCCGGTTCGTTCAGCAAGCTCAATCAGCTCTGCTAATTACAAATGCTGTATTGTACTGTACAATGCACGTACGTACAGTGCGCCGGTTCGTTCAGCAAGTCCAACGAACTATGCTAATTATGTTCGAAAATAATATGATTATTCATGAAGTTCACCATTGGAATGCTCCATATTTTATAATTTGGGGTTAATAAATGAAATGGCCGAAAGAATTTCACTCATCTTTGCGAATTTTGGGGGTTGAAACTTTTCCAGGAATTATACTAATGTTGAAAAAAATATAAAAAATGTTTAATCGTCTTTTGATAAAATTATTAAGTCAGCTTAAATGGGAAGGCTAACGTAGTTACAAATATTTTAGTTGCACCCACAAGGCTTGCAAGCCAGGGTTGCATAATTAAGCCCAGAGCTACATAGCTTGGTCCCTTTTTTGTGCAGATTCCATATGTTTTGAGACTGATGAACTGTGAACACGTAACCTTGGAAGTTACGCCCGGGAAAATTCCCGAAGTACATTTATCTTGAACGATATTAAGCATATATTTTTCTGCCGTCTAGAGGTAACTTTTTAAGTCTTATATATCAAGTTTACAGTGCTCCACACTTTAAAAGGTATGGTGGATTGTTGAAGCGTGTACTGCATAGTTTAATCCCTGCACCTTTGATAATTTTAATCCTTTCAACAAGTTGCGTGAAAGAGTTTATTGTCACATTATTTCGGCAAACCACTCCCAGATCATGGGGCGAACGGATCGATATACCAGCCAAAGCAACGCAACGCAGACTGTACAACTGACATTATAAAGGTCTTTTTTTAAACCTTTTGTAATTTTTCATCCAAAGTTTACCCATTGTTACGTGGTTTTGGGCAAGCGACTTCTGCCGTTTACTGCATAAACGAGTTTAGGTATAATGGTGAACTGTGGCGACAGATTTATTAGGATGCAAAAACGGTTAAACGAAACAACATTTGGCGGCCGTTTAACCGACCAATCGGTCGGTTAACCGGTTAACCGTTTAACCGTCGCAGCCCTACATATAAGGTGGGCTAGATGCAAACTGGTGCCACATTTGGTGCTAAATATAGACTGAATTCATCACCAAGAATTCCTATTTTTTTAAGAAGCTTTTTTATCTTGCTTGTCTTCAGGTCTTGGTGAATTTTTCTTGAGTCCTACTGGTAGATCAGAATCACACTGGGTGAAGTACAGTAATTAAGTAAACCCTGGTACACCTTTCCCTTCATCAGTTCACCACATTCACCACAATCAGTCCAAATTTTACGAGGACCTGCCCTTGTAGCAGAGTATAGCACTTGACCACTGACCCATTCTTACAAACTGCATATACCACAATGCTGCTCCTTTAATTATCAAGAAACATTGGATGTATACAGTAAAAGGACAGAGTCCCTTGTCAGAGCTCCAGAGATTCCATGCTGTATAAAACAGATAGTAAAACATAACTAGTACAACTATAAGCATGGTGTCATCATTCCATCTCTGAAAACCTTAATGAGGACTGGTTGTGCTAGTGTAGCATATACTTTTAAATAAGTAAAGTGTACTGGTTGAGAAATTTAAAATTTTACCAGATCATGCTCAAATTTCACCATATATTCACTTTCAAAATTTCCCCCAAGATTTTCCAGAGGGGGCAACTCGCCCCTCCTGTCCCCCCTAGCTACGCCACTGATTCAACCTGCAGACCTCTCACTTCAGGGGCATTTTGGCATGGGGACATTTTGACTACTTGCGGGGACGTCTTGGAAAAGGGACATTTTGAATTGTAAGCAAATCTTGCCTGAAGCACCTATCTTCAATAAATTACAATTTCCTCAATTTCTATCTTGAGACGTGTTTTATGCCAAAATGACTTAGGAAGTACAAAACTCTTTCCTGGTTACAATTTTTTTCACAAATATGGTGAGGCGACAAAGATATTTACGGAAAACCATAAATAGTGCACATTATTCCATATAACCATACTACCTGTAATGTTCAAATCCAGGGTCTCCCTTGGGATTTAGAGTGTGAGGTAATATTAGATTATTAGTCCATAGGGTAGGCCTGTCATGGAATATGGTACCAGCTCTGGCACCAACAGTGAGGGAGAAATACAGGGCTCAAAACAAGCTTGAAAAAGGGCATAGCCAAAATGAGCAAATTGGCTATCGGTCTACAGTATGTTATTTCATAGGACATTGACTGAGGGGCACCACGGCCATCAGTAAGGGCCCGACAGCCATGGCTGTCGGTGCTGCCGGTTATTTGGAGCCCTGAAACTATCAATACTTCCACAGCTAGTACAGCACTGGTAGCAATTATAGGCATTTTCTGTGAGGTGGTAGGCTAACCAAAACCAGTGACGTGCTATGGCCTACTGTAATTAGGCTGCTTCACATTCACATAACAGGTTAAAGGGCAAAGGAGGGCTAAGGCCCCATAAGATGCCCTGAAGTCCATACAACCTTAACTGAAAACAAACAACCAACCAACACCAAAGGAGCCCAGTCTAATTAGATTCGACCACAGTTATGGAAGAACTTGTCAATGTTAGCTTTAAGGCAGTGCACAGATGTGGAGTTAACTACCCACTAAAGCAGACTATTCCACTCATTAACATAACATAACATAACATAACAGGTTAAAGGGCAAAGGAGGGCTAAGGCCCCATAAGATGCCCTGAAGTCCATACAACCTTAACTGAAAACAAAGAACCAACCAACACCAAACGAGCCCAGCACAATTCAATAGATTCTACCACACTTATGGAAGAACTTGTCAATGTTAACTTTAAAGCAGTGCACAGATGTGGAGTTAACTACCCACTCAGGCAGACTATTCCACTCGTTAACAACTCTATGAGAAAAGCTGAACTTCCTAATGTTGAGCCTTGCAAAATTCTTAACAAGCTTCTTACAATGGCCTCGAACCCGAGAATTACATTGAACCTTTAAATAATTGCAAGAGGACAAAGGATTCCTTTCAGAGAGAAATTTGTACACCTGAAGCATGTCCCCCCTAATCCTTCTCAACTCCAGGGTGGTAAGCCCAAGATGCTTAAGTCTAACATGATAAGGTAGGTGTCTCACCTCGGGTATAAGGCGAGTGGCTCTCCTCTGAACTTGCTCTAAAAGAAGCTTGTCCTTTTCACAGAAGGGACTCCAAGCCTGGGCTGCATAGTCTAGGTGGGGTCTTACCAACTGCTTATACAGATTTAGTACAATTTCTTTACTAAAACTACTGAAATTCCTCTTGATCAATCCAAGCACCCTATTAGCCCTAGCAGCAGCAGCTGCACACTGTCTAGATGGCTTTAAATCACCTGTAATAACTACACCCAGATCCTTCTCAAAAGTCACATCACTCAGAATACTACCATTCATGTTATAATCATAGCTGAAATTTTTAGGACCAAAGTGAAGGACTTTGCACTTATCTGCATTAAAAGACATTTGCCAAGTCTGAGACCATGAAAATAACCTATCCAAGTCTTTTTGCAGTAATGAGGCATCATCCTTATCACTAACCTTCCTATAGAGCTTAGTATCATCAGCAAACTTACTAATACTAGATGTGAGAGAGCTATCAATATCATTGATGAAAATTAAGAAAAGAAGCGGGCCAAGAACAGAACCCTGTGGAACTCCACTTGTAACTTCTTTCCAAGAAGAGAAATTACCATTAACAACAACTCTCTGAGATCTACCATTGAGCCATGAATTTATCCAGTCAGCACAACTGCCCTTGATGCCTAACCTATGCAGTTTAACCATAAGTCTACCTAATGGAACTTTATCAAAGGCTTTTGAAAAATCAAGGTAAATGACATCAACACTGTGACCACAGTCAAGAGATAAGGAAACATCCTCAAGAAAGCTTAGTAAATTAGTAACACAAGATCTACTCGGTAAAAAACCATGCTGTGACAGATTGAGTAACCCGTTATCTAAAAGATATTTAAGCAAACAATCCTTGATTACAGATTCCATAACTTTGCACACAACACTGGTTAAACTGACCGGCCTATAATTGCAAGGCAAGCTCCGATCCCCCTTTTTGAAAATTGGAGTAACATTAGCAATCCGCCAGTCAGCAGGTACAAAGTTTGAATCCAGAAACTTCTGAAAAATAATGCAAAGAGGAACTGACAAAATCTCGGAACATTCATGGAGAATGGCAGGATGGATCCCATCGGGCCCAGGGGCCTTACTAGCTTTTAAACTCTTCAACTTATTACAAACCAACTCTTCAGAGAAGACAACATCACTAACTAAAGAAGAATTATCAGAATCCCTACAAGTCCCCAAAACAGATGATTCCTTTGTAAAAACAGATACGAAATAATCATTTAACAAATTAGCCATATCCTGATGATCAGTAACTAGTGTGCCATCATTACCTTGGAGAGGCCCAACACCCTCCTTAACCTTCTGCTTAGACCTGACATAGGCATGAAAAGATTTTGGATTTACCTTAACCTCCTTGGCCAATTGCTTTTCAAACTTAGCTTTAGTGTCAATAACCAAATTTTTAACTAAGAGTTCCTGCTTCTTGTAGACTGCAAAGTCATCAGAATTCTTACTGACCCTATAACGATGCCAGCACTTACGTTTCTTCCTGGCTGCTCTAAGTACCTCTCTAGACATCCAGATTGGCCTTTTTTTAACCACAGCTTTCTTGAGTGGGATACACAACTTTGTAGTGTCAGTAACTATATTACGAAAGACACTCCATGCTTCAGCAGGACCTAAGTGAGACAAACGTGCAACCCAATCTATGGTAAGAAGCTCTTTAGCATGAGTATAGTTAGCCTTGCTGAAATCTAAAACAGTTTTGTCACTGCCTTGAAGTTTGCTGAAACAAAGTAACTCAAAACTTATGAGGTCATGGTCACTAGATCCTATCTTACCACCACTAGCTACATTTCTAACCATGTTTTCATCGGTACTTAGTACCAAATCCAGACAATTGTCCTCACGAGTGGGAAACAGAACATGCTGGGTAAAGAAACCATCAGAAACTGCCTCGAGAAAATCCCTCCCATGTGACCCACTAGTACATGAATGCCAATCAATATCAGGAAAGTTGAAATCCCCAAACACAACTGCCCTTTTCGAAGAAACTATCCTAAAACTTTCGAACAAACTCTGATTATTATCAGCACAAGAATTTGGTAAACGATAAATAATACCAACAACTAAAGGAGTGCAAGACTCATTGCCAAAACTAATTTCACACCACAAGCAGTTAGAAAATCCTGAAGAAAACTTGTTGGTGACATCAACACAATTTATGCTATCCTTAACATACAGTAAAACCCCTCCACCCCTACCACAGACAGTATCAGCCCTATCCTGCCTGAAAATTTTGTACCCAGGAACCTGAATTTCAGAGTTGCTGATATCACTATGGAGCCAAGTTTCAGTAACCCCAACTATGTCTGGATTGTCTATGGAAATATGAGCAAGGAACTCACTGAACTTATTGAAAAGGCTGCGAACATTGGCAAACATGACCTTCATTCCACAAACTGCCCTATTTACATGTTTCCCCTTGTTACTAACACAATCACTCTGAGCACAATAAAACTCAGAAACCCCCCCATTCTTGGCTGACCTCACCCCTGACTCTAGTTTGACACCTGCGAATTAACAACCCTATGAGAGAAGCTGAACTTCCTAATGTTGAGCCTTGCAAAACACTTAGGCTAACTAGCTTTTTACAGTGGCCTCAAACCCGAGAATTACTTTGAACCTTTAAATAATTGCAAGATGACAAAGGATTCTTTTCAGTTTCAGAGAGAAATTTGTACACCTGAAGCATGTCCCCCCTAATCCTTCTCAACTCCAGGGTGGTAAGCCCAAGATGCTTAAGTCTAACATGATAAGATAGGTGTTTCACCTCGGGTATAAGGCGAGTGGCTCTCCTCTGCACCTGCTCTAAAAGAAACTTGTCCTTTTCATAGAAGGGACTCCAAGCCTGGGCTGGGCTGCTGGGCATTCCCATTCCTGGAATCCATTGCCCAAGTAACTTGGCCTACTGACTTTGGCTTAGCCTACGGTGTAGGCTTGTATGGTTTTTCATTTAAAGAATGTGGTTCAAACTTCCTGTATGGAGTCCGACATTTTGTGACAGCTTTTTCATGCCCTACAGTAAACAAATGGGACGGTGGGTTTATCCCTCGGACTTGTTCTTGACAGTGTCTCGTTACCTAGGCTAAAAAGAGGCAACCCACAGGCCACAATGTAGGTTAGGACTGTTTGGCCTAACTTGAAGTTGAAGCGTCCCAATTACAACGAACTTTATAAAGAAGCTGCGAAAGTTATTTCAGATACACGTTTTGCATGGAATTTACCCAAAGTAGTTGAAAAAACATCCTCACCAGTAAGTGCAAAAAACCACGATGGGTGCTTTGTGATCACTTCCAAGACTAGAACCAAAGAGTTGGCACGGTTTAGAAAATCGAAACCTCTGCTGTGAGTGTGAGTAATGCTATACGTTCAGCGTGTGCAGTACCTAAGTACGGCACATACATGTACTGTATAGTAAGCACGCTTCATGTGCGAGCCTCAAAGGACATTATGGCGGACGTGCTAATGTGTATACTGTCCACAGTACATATAGCGTATCCTGTTCACGGAGCAAGCGCGTGGACGCAGTGACACACCCGGTAGAGACAGTTTTTCCAAGAGCTCGTTAAATACCCTGGAACAGGACAGTTGGGAAGGATCCTCGAATGTCACGGGTACGAATACGACGATGCCACAAATGTTATGTGCAAGTACGGAACTGTCTATATATGGCGGCTCCGAGGTGAAAGCCAGAATCACTGCCTCTTTATCAACTGGTAGCTTCCCTGTGAAAGTCCAGGGACTAGCAACTCCCTGGAAAGTCAAAGAAGTAGGCCTACAATCCCATCAACACCTGGTAAAAGGGGAAGTGCCGATTTTTGATGGATTGAAATTTTTGAGGGCATGAAGGTTGCAGTGCCTCATGTGAATGCAGGCAAAAACTGGATACCAGGGAAGGAGATAGGGGGACGGGTCACTGGTGTCTGTTTCCAGTTGAAAAAATCAACTTGCCCCTATTGCATCTCCAAACATTTAATCTGGTCTAGGGCAGGTTTTTGGCCAACCCAGATAGCACCCCACGTTGGACCAACATTGGAAAATGGGTGGCAAATGTTGGCGAGCGTTGGCAATATGTTGTGTTGGTAAAAGAATATTGGCCCAACGTAAGACCAACATTTAACCACCACCTGTAGGACGTAACAATGTTTTACCAACGTTGGGCTCATGTAAGCTTCGCCAACGTTGGCCTCCAATATTTACGAACCAATGTTAGTTGAATTATTGACCAGCACAACTGTTGGTTTAAATGTCCTCTGTCTAACGTTGAGACCAACGTTGAACAGCCAAACTGTTTGGATTTTTTAACTAACTGCCAACATTGGTGCTAAATATAGGGACATCCAACATGTTGGTTTGGTTTCCTTAACTTTTGAAGCAAGATCAAAGTGAGTCAGCCAAACCTTGGGCCTAATTTATAAAATCAGTTGGGCAACGTTAATCAGTCAAATGTTGGGCCAAATTGATTAACCAACGCTGGGTTAATATTGGCAGCCAACTATTGGTTTAAAATTTCTTTATCTAACGTGGAGCCAACGTATAAACAACTACGTTGGGATTTATATAGCTAACCAACCATGAGCTAAACATACGAGACTCCAACATCATTGGAACAACCAACTTGTGTGATTTATTTACTAAACAGGCTGGGATAACATGAGAATCCAACAGTTGGTTTCGAGTCTGTTAATTTACTAACGTAAGACCAACGTGTGTCAGGCGCCACGTTGGGCCTACCAGATAGCACACTATGTTGGACCAACGTGGCAAATGGTCGGCAAATTGTTCGGCAAGCGTTGCATAAGCTGTGTTGGCACATAAATGTGGGAACCAACACAAGGCCAACCATATTCAGGCAAAACTGTTGTGCACTCTAACATTTTTACAACGGATGGGACACATGTACCAAACAATGCGGGTTTCCATTCATTGACCAATGTTAGGCCAACATTATTCCATCCAAACAATAGGGCTTCTTCGGTCACACAACATTGGCAAACCATATACCAACCACCTTTTGGGTCACATACAATTGAACCAACGTTGCAGCGAACCTTGACAGCCCCACACTGTTAGGCCTTATTCGTTGTGAACCAGCGATGGACCAAGTGATACCAACCAAATGTTGGGCCTACGCGTAAACCAATGTGGGGCAAACATGTACCAACAAGTGTTGGGCCACCTTCTTTAACAAACGTTGGGGCGAACATTACTATCATACAGTAATACAACAGTGTTAGAGAGTTTACGTATAGGCCTGTCAAAGCAGTAAATCGAGGTTCAAATTTCATCAGTGGCACTATCTGTGATTATTATCATGTTAAAATATAAAAAAGATCAATAGTGTATGTGGCAATTTGAAGAGTAAATTATACAGTCACCCTCGACCTGAGTGTCGAATCTCGGGGACACTTAAAAGTTCAGGTCTAAACAGTGGCTGTACAGTGATCAAAGGTGGGGGGCACAACGTGATTCCCCCGCTGACATGGAGGGATGTGACAAGTGCACGAGTTGCACGACGAGCGCGAAGCGCGAGTTTGCACGCGTGGGGTCCAGGGGCCCGCGCCAGGCCACTTGCGGGGATCAGGGGCAGAGCCCCGGTGCGGGGTCCAGGGGCGAAGCCCCCGGAAGCTCCTGTCAACATAAGTTAATAAGACGCCTAAATTGGTTTAGAGGCCTTATTGATCAGCGTTTCGTTTGTTCAGATTTTGTAAATTCGATGTCAGTGACTGAGAGTTCCCAGGTTATCTTCTATGCGTTGAAGCTGGCAGTTGCTACAGTATGTGTCACATAAATTGGACAGGTACTACGTTAAAGATCACGGAGGCCACAGTCAAGAAGGCTGCTGAGATAATGCCAAAAGTTTAACATCACTGTTTCATCCTTAAACCTATATAGTTTACCATTACAGAGGTTAAGTGACTAGCGCGAAGGGCGAAGGGAACTTAATGATAGTAGGGGCCTACCTGCACCATATGACGACAGGATATGATATGATAGATCCTTGTCTGTTTATTCACTGTAGGACAATTGGAAGAGCTCTATCCTTGGTAAACGACCAAAAAAAATGAAAAAAAATCTCTTCTATATCATTTGTAGGCTACTTCTAAAGTTTTGAGTGCAGGGATGGCGCCGGATTTTGCCCGACAGGTGGCCAGACGGGCGGAGTCAGCGACCTGAAGCCGACAGCCCCGATGCGACAAGGGGATGGTGAAGGTGGATCTGAAGAAATGGATCAAGAACATAAAAACAAAACAAAAAAAAGAAAACAAAAAAGAAAAAAAACTGTAGGGGTTCTAGACCATTCGGGATTAACATACATATTATCGAAAACACTTGGATACTCTATGAAACAGCCAAACTTTGGTCCGTGAGTCGCTCACAAACTGACCGACCGCATGACACACATTAGAGAACGTTAACGAGGCTTAGCGACATGAGATGAAATTTTCGCCCTCAAACATGAACAGTGATTCTCTCGCCTACATGTTTTGTGGGTAGGTTGGCAGGAGATGGCTTTCTAGCAAATGTGGAATGGAACTGCTGAAGATCCTGGAGTAACTAATACAGCGCGCGTAGCGCGCCGAAAAATTTGGGTCTTATTTGACGAATTGTCCTCCCTCAGTCGCGTCGGGGATGCCTGCATACCTCTCTATTCGTATGATTAGACCCCCGATGGGGTCCCGCCCAACCTGGCGCCATCCCTGTTGAGTGCTCAGTGTCTCTTCAATCTTTTTCTCTTCCCCTAACCCTTAAATCCCCCGACTAAGAGATTTTCCCCCGACTGGCTTCAGAGGTGGGGGGCAGTGGCCCCCCCCTTTGAACACGCTACTGGACCACCCTGTGAAATAGCCCAACTTTGCTCCGTGAGTCGCTCTCCAACTGACCGTACCGCACGACATACACAAGACCTGCAAGAGAACAGCAACTAGGCTTTGCGATATGGGATGGAATTTACGACTTCTGCATAAACTGTGTACTCTGCCTACATGTTACTTGGTAAATTTGCCAGGTTTTGCGCTATTTAGCAATGTGGAATGGAACTATTGAAGAAACTGGGGTGACTCTACAGCGCGCGTAGCGCGCCGAAAATTTTGGGTTCCGATAAAGGAAATTGTCCTCTTGAAAGCAAAAAACAGGTAAACCATCGGGGCGACTAGTCGCCGTCGGGGACTACATACTTTACCGTGTCGACTAAGACTCCCCGAAGAAACTGTCAAAATTCCCGGACGGGGGGGGGGCAACCTTCCCCAACCGGGAGGCTATGGCCACCATGCCCCACCTGGCGCCACCACTGAGACTTTCGGGTGGGTTGGGGACTACAGGGTGTGGCACTAGTGAAGTGCTACCATCAGTTGCCCCCTTGTCCGTCCCAGGCCAGGAAGTTGTCCAACTCAGGAAGTACGTTGTCCAATCATAGCCTAGGAAATCCCGGGGGACGGGGAATAAATTCCCCATTTTTTGACAATGGGGTTGGCCCACACAAACATCTCCAGGTTTTAAAAACTATTACACTAAGGACGAGCTCTGCTTTACCGTACTATGTTTGGTTTCGAGTCGATAGTGTTTGAATAGTGTGAGATAAAGTAAACCATTAATTAATTTAAATGACTTAAAAAATGCTAGTATTTCGGCTGGCTTTGCGCGCATCCATCGGGCATTGTTGTCTTATTATTACACGCAGGGCTGGATTTGAGCATGGGCCAGCTGGGTATGTGCCCAGTGGACCCCACACTAAGGGGGCCCACACAAACTGGGTTATCATATTTTTTAGCTTCATCGGGAGACGCCGTCCGGCTGAAATTTAAATATCCTCACACACGAGCCTCAAAATGTTGTGCATTGTTGGGAGGGTGTGAAGAGAGACGAATTTGAAGGGGTGGGAATTGTTCTCAGATTGCTCATAAATTACCGTAGTTAAATTAAATTTTCATGGAGGAAGTTGGGGGAAAACTAGATCGCTAAAATATTCGGGCACTAAATATGCTGGCAGAAAATTA
Source organism: Holothuria leucospilota (assembly GCA_029531755.1). Taxonomy (NCBI): domain Eukaryota; kingdom Metazoa; phylum Echinodermata; class Holothuroidea; order Aspidochirotida; family Holothuriidae; genus Holothuria; species Holothuria leucospilota. Next base: position 8,464,721 of record CM055964.1, read on the forward strand.
ACCGGATAAAACCGCGAAAGAAAAACAGACGCCAACATTATTGTAGAGCTCGAAATATCGATATTTTCATACGAATGAATGAATTGGACGAGTCCCGTGTTCACTCCAGCCAGGTATCACTTATTATGTAGTTGAAATGTCATGTGCCCTGTCCGGGTAAGACACCCTGTAAAGTCACCCCCTCCGCTGGGGAAAAGAATAAACTTGGTGTGGCGGAAGAGCCTGAGAGTCAAGAATATTATTTTCACAAAATACATGAATTCCAACCATAATATTCAATTCGTCGCGAATGACTGCCGTTACTGGACATCGTTGAAAATGGCGAAAACCTTGGCTATATTCAGTATGCCATGGTCTCAGTTTTCAGACGCGTTGTTTGTATAATGAAGAAAAAATAAATATTTGTATTCTTTATGAATTATCCTAATCGTAAAATTGTAGCCCTAATCGTTATAAACTTCCCCGACTAAGCTCAGATTCTTTTATAAACAAATAAGAAGACACAAAATTTTCGCACTCTCCTGGCGCAGTTAGCTGCACGCAGGGGCGTAGATTTCTTTTCAACTTTAGGGGGATGGGGTGAACTATCGCAAATGTGGAAAATGTGCACGCGAAGCGTGCACGGCGAGCGCGCAGCGCGAGCCCACGACGGGTGGGATCCAGGGGCCGGCCTTAGGGTCCCTGGTGGGGTCCAGGGGCAAAGCCCCGGTGGGGGGTCCTGGGGGCGAAGCCCCCGGAAGCTCCTGGTTTTTTTTACTGTCTCAGAAGGCCAGGAAGACTGTTTTAAGGGGTTATTTTCAAGTGGTAAGTTCTTTGGTAGGCTATTGGTATATTATGCATTTAGGAAATAGCTACTATTTGCGACAAAACTCGTTGATAAGCTGCTAATGGATTGAAATGACAAGAGCAACAAATGTCCTGTTAAGCTTAAAAGGAGGGATCAAACAATATAGGGTCCATACCAGACAACGGATTTGAATTCGGAGCTCATTTGCTAGACCTGCAAAGTTGCCTTGAGATCATGCGCGCCAGATGTTTGTGATAGGGGGCTCATAGATGATGTCGTAATAATACCTCAGTTCCCCCAAGTCTGCTTAATTACACCTTTATTTTTCATGGTTCCTGCATTTTGCAGCAGCAGTTTTAATTTTCGTTTTGTCAATTACATAAAGGGGTCGTCTGGGGAAGGGGTTCCCCGTCCCCTTTAAGAATTTTTTCTTTATGAATTTAAGGCTTTTAGATGCACAATGGTGTATCTTTTGGATGTTTTTGGAATGATCATATATGGCCGGAAAATGTCCATAATGTAGTGAATGTTACTTTTGGTAAGGTTAAAGAGGAGAACATGTTGTAATTAAGAGGACAAGATCGTTGTCAAAAAAATCTTGAGCCCCCTCCCTTCTGTCTATTTTACTGCCTTCTATTTCTGGAAAGTTTTTACACAAAATATGTGCGTGGAGTCCACAGAACATTCTGATGATTACGAAATAATGTCATTTCCTCATGTAACATTGGAAAGTGCAATCTAAAGCTAGCAGATACCTGAAAGGACCTCTGAAAGCGCTGCATTAATCATATTTAATTTGGGGGGGGGGGGGGATTAAATAATGCGTATCCTACCTGACATCCAAGAGTTAAATAGAGTACGACGCCGAACCACTTTAAACTATCGTATTTGTACTACTTTGAACTAAATCCGGATGAACAGCTTGCCAGCAGTGAAAATGACGAGGGAGGGAGAGTATAGGTGCAGGGAGGTGAATATTAGACCTCCCGGACAGGTGTAGTAAAGGGGTGAAGGACTAATAAAGAGGCGTTACAGAGTGCTGTTTTCGGCATAAGTGTATTAACAATCACCATCTATTTACCGAAAATTGTTCAGCTGCGATACTGGCGAAGTCTGGTAAAATTTTTTGAAAAATGTTTAACGGCAGACATGTACTTCCAACCTTTAATCATGCTATATATAGATGAATGGTCCCCATGATTGTGCGAGGTCCCCCACAGATGTTTGGAGATGTATATCTGTTCTTTGGAAGTGTCGGGATCCGGAAACACTTCTCGTGTATTATTACCTTATAATGGTCATGACATGGAAGTGTAAAACAGTGACGAATAATATTTCCCTTACAAAACTAATTCAGGACTCTACATCGGACACTTTCAATTGCCCAACAAACGACAGCCAGCCATAGCCAGTTCTTTTACCTATTAATCGTAAGCTTCAACCATTTGACTGTGCCTGTGCCTCTCCGATAAGTTGCTATCAGAAGATATTGATGATATGAGTGACACTGACAAAAGGTTGGAAGCGCGAGGAGCGCGCGAAAATTTTGATAGATTGCCAACGATTTGCTAAAATTCTGATAGTTTGAGAAACATTTGTCATAGAAAGTGAAGCGAGATTGCAAAAACTTTCTTACGAAAATGAAGAATAAAATATACTTTCCATCATACACGTATCTGTAGACTGAAACATTGGGGGGATGATAACATGGGCCATCCCCCCTGGTCAAATGTTGGGGGGATATATCCCCCCATCCCCCGGGATTTACGCCCATGGCTGCACGGGTTTATAGTGTTAGGCGAGCAACCATGGGGACAGATGAACCCCTTATTGGCCTACCGAGGAAAAAAAAATCATTAATATACGAGCCTGTGATGTCGTTCCATACTCAGGCAAATAGTGCCTGGGAAGTGCCAATTCTGGTGATTAAGGAGGTGTTTCCATCCAAAATTTTCTTAAGCTCTTCGTGCCAACCATTGGTGGCGCTTCGCTTACGCACTGTTCTCCATTGCTTACCTTCTTTGCCCAAACCTTAGATCCCTGCCTGAGTTCTTATGCCAATTGGTCCGAGAGTACACCCCCACCCCATTAGCGGCTCGCCATAGGGGCACGGGCGGGCACTTGCCCCCCCCCCCCCAAAAAAAAAAAAAAAATTTGCAAAGCATGGTCTTCAATTTTCCAAAAAAAAAAAGATAATAGATAAAACATGTCATTCGAGATGGGTTAGGCCCTCCCTTTTCCTTAACTCGGTTTAAAATTAAAGAAGTGAATAACTTTCCAATGCAATGCGAAGGTTAAACATTAATAAAGTGCTTTCAAAACGACATTTTTCGGCGCGCTTCGCGCGCGTTCTCTTAGTTACTTGTTTGCTACTATGTCATGGGCGGATTTAGTGGGGGGGGGCAGGGGGCCCGGGCCCCCCTTCCAAAAATTTTTGAAATTTTTTCAACAAATGACTAGGCCCTATTTCCAATTAAATAGGCCTTTGTGATGTGTCAGAAGTGAATCAAATTTGTTTCATTATTTAAATATTACCTCAGAAAATCAGTCTTATGTTAATAATTCTGGTTACTACCTCCGGCTGATAACATTTTGCTTGATGTCACAATAACGTTTTAAGGCATTGAGAAGGGGTACTTCATGAGAGCTGCATTGGACTGCTAACTTCAGTCTATTACCGGCCGGGCCCACATCATTGGGAACACTGCTTTACTTTCAAGGGCACATTCAGAATTTTTACTATTAAGAGGAATATTTTCAAACAAACCCAGGCTCTTAAGTTAACTTACTGCTGAACGTTAGGCATCTTCTTTAAGCTTGGTAAATTTACTTTAAGGAAATATACTTTGAATTAGTATCTAAGGAAAAGGAGACTTCAATAGGGAAACGCCATCCTAATATGTGGACAACAAGGCAACTACTCTCTCCTTTCAACCAACCAAAATTTAAATTTCACTAATTATGAGCATTTTCAGCCATATATGATCAGTTTTCAAACTATACTAAAGCATCACCATTGGATCTAAGCAATCTTAAAATTAACAAAATTTTCTTAAAGGGGAAGGGGAAACCCCTCCCTTAGGACCCTCCCCAGGAAAAGCATCTTCCACCCAACCAAAAATTAAAATTGACTGAATTATGAACACTTTCCAGTCATGTATGATCAGTCCAAAAAAAATATACCAACAAACATCACCCTTTTGCATCGAGCAACTTAAATTAACAAAAATGTCTAAAGGGGAGGGAAGCCCATCATCTAGACCCCTTCCCCAGGGACGGTATCACTCATCACATACTTTACTTCCTATCAAAATACCCTGGCACCACCCCTGGCGCACCGCCTCCCCCCTTAGATCCCACCCCAAGATCGGACTTTTATACAAACCACTATGACCAGGCCCCCACCCCCCCCCCATTCTCCAAATCTAGGATCCGCCACTGTATGTGTAGTTGGACCTACCATTAGTTCGAGCTAAGGTAATCAGAACAAAAGATCACGCTGTGATATTTGTAATCTGATTAGCTTATCCGTCATAAGTCATTTACAGAGGATAACGGTAATGCTGGGGTTAAATGCCCATAATTTTGCAGACAATTCAGAGCTTTCGGGGTCATTAGATACACAACCCATTAGCCGACATGTTGATTATCATCCACGACTAAAAGCAGTTTTGCCTTGGTGTCACCTGGCCAGATCAGCATCGGTATCTGTCTACAAAAAGTTGTAATGGGCATGTAGCCTAAACGTATTGTGTTTCCCATAGAAGGAGAGGTTTCCCTTCCCTGTCAAACTTGACAGCCCGTTGGCCAAGAGCGGTTATATATGACTGTCAAATGGGCATGTCATAAGTAAAAGATTCTCCACAGTGTGTGCTAAGATACGTTTCAGTTGATTAAAATAAACCACACCAAACAGTCACTCTAGCTCAGTGTAGTGAGACTTTTTGACCTAGCTATTTGTATAGGATGAGACGTCGTTCTGAGTTAGGGGAATTCCCCTCCCCCTTTTAAAAATTTCTTTTTGGAACGGTACTGAGATCCAAAATAGTGCTATCATTTCTTCGTTTTTCTTCGTTTTCAAGTGTCTTCAGTGCTCGAAATTTTGGTTAGTTTAAGAAAACAATCCAGAAAACCAATATTTTATGGCTTCTTGGCAAAGTTAAAATATATTGTGACACAATGAAAGAAACAACAAAATATATAAAGGTGGGGCTCATTTTATACAAATGTATGAAGCCTCTTTGCCCATTTTACCTGCCTCTTACTACCCCCTATGGAGTAGCGATCGGCGGATATGGTTGTATTTTTATTTTTTTCAAGTAAGTCAGCTCATGACTGACTGCCTGAAATGGTTTTTGAAGAGCTCTTGAAAATTAAATGGGGCATCGCTGTAATACATAATAATAACCATACTCCTACTGTACTATCCGGAGCTGATCATTAATATTGCCGGGGGGTCTTCCGAACCTCCCTGAATACGGACTTGAGTTTGCCCCCCCCCCAAACAGAATTTCTTAGAGCCGCCCATGCCCCACCCTATTCCTTTTCGATAAATCTTAGTCCCCCCGCCATCACAGTTTGTTTTGCATCACTTTGCTCAACATGACATTTGAGTAAGGTCTGAAAATTCGGGCATTTTTTGCTGAAATAAAATATTCCGAAAAGCCCTATGGCTAGGTCCAGCTTAGGTTCAGTTATTTTAGTTACTTTCATTACGATTCTGTAATACTAAGTAATTAATTCCAACAGCATAAATGCACTAAATTGCACCTTGTTAGTTTTTTTTTCTGCAAAAATAAAAACTTCACCGTCAGGCCACTAGCCTGCATCAGTAGCTCTTGACAATCTAAAATCTCCCTCAACCCCCCGCCCTTTTCTCAGGCAAATCCTGGATTCGCCACTGCGATGATACATCTGGCTTTTAGCCTAAAATTGTTGAACATTTATGGTCTGTATATAAGCGCCCAGCCGCTGAAGAGGTAGGTTTACTCGTATAGCCCAAGCTGTATCAGTTCTTTTTTTCAAAGAGCCAAATGACCCTCCGAGGGGGCCACATAGGTTCGTGCCCAGGGTCCCCACATTCGTAAATCCGGCCCTGATTACACTGTCAGCTTTGTTCCTTACGCCCCATGCAACTCCTACCGTGACCATCTATCCTCTCGAATAACAAGCAGTAGCGTATCTTGCAGGGGAATGGGTTTGACTGAGAAGGGTAGCTGAGATTACCGAATGTTGACGGGGCAAAGTGAATGGAAGAAACGGGAAAAAAGAAGGGCATTTTTTTTTCCTTGTAATTTGGCCCTTTCGATCATGAGAATCAAACATTTCTTCATAACTCCGCTACTTGTGCAAGGGGAAATAAAGCGTTAATAAACCCACCAACTCCAAAGAAGCTAAAATGGAACTAAATTGTCTTACAAACCCCGGCAAAATTCATAAAGTGTACATTTCTTTCCCATAAATCACTTGATAGACTCCTAAAACAACACCGTGTGGTTCGACAGCTGTCACGTGATGGTATGATGGTACCGTCTACCCTTTCTTTGACTTTTTCACTGAGAGTGTTTCATTACACTTGGTTCAGGGAAACACCTTGTACTTTCTTGAAAACTAAAATACCAGCCTAAATGCCCCTTTTGAAAAGCAAAGCCACATTGACTTATGTTTTGTGCCCACCCATCTTCAAAACTTCAACAAAATATAGAAAATGCAGTGATGCATGGCCCCGGGGAAACTGGCTAAAAATGGATGGCTGGGGGCACATACACATATTTATGGGAATGCTTAAATGTTAACTCCCAGACACTTCTTACAATGACAGTGCCCCATGGAGTTACTCTGTGCTGCCTCTCCCTCCTACTATCAACAAAAGCAATATAGCAAAATCCCTTGGGCATAAGCGTATGGAAACATTTCGATTGGGGGGCAGGGATTTTTGCCCTTATCTCTGAGCCTTTTAATAAAAATTTGCCCTAATTCCTACAGATTCTGCCCGAATATGAGGTTTTCCAAAATGGGGGTGGGCGGGTGGGGGCACAGTGCCTCCTGCCCCCTCCTCATATGCCTATCCCCTTGAGGTATGTTGAAAAATGTAAGAAAATGTTTTTTGAAAAGGGTAACTTAAGCACATCTTTTGAAGTTTACTGGGCAATCTGGAGATTCCTGAATTCTGAATGGTTAATTCATTCCATAAGGAGCAGTAAGGGCATTTTTTATTTTCAAGAGGGGCACATTTTATCATTTTCCGTGGGGGCACGTTCCCCCGTCCCCCGTTCTTCCACCCCTGTCATTGCCAATTCCTTTCAGACGGCTTGAGTAGTTTTATTGCGTGTTCAATGTAACCCCTATATTACTAGAATACTGTACTAGCATTCACCTTTCCCATCCTACAGTGATTTACTGAATAAGTTTTCACAAAGGCGCAGGAAGCTGTTCTCCACTGGGAGGGGAGTACTGTACGTTGTTTCGGACCGCTGTCCTGGGGGATGGGTCTGAAGGGAAGGAGGTGTCCTTAGATGCAATTTGTTGCAATATTTGAGCAGAAAAGGAAAATTACTGCAAAATTTTGACATTTTTACAAAGGGAGCAAATAAGGGGTTTTCGTCTTTGAATTGAGGTTCGGAAGCATACTTTCGCCACACTACATTATTGACTGGGGCTAAACCCCCCAGACCCCGCTCCCTATGCCCTTGAGTTTTCAAGTTTAACTTTCCTTCTTGCAGTCATAGCTTCTATAGCATGAAGTCTCAAAAATTTTCAGATGCAATTTTGGGGGTCTAGAAAGTCCCATTTCCGCCAATCAGTCGGTGGGACTGATTTTAGAGCGTTGGGATAATTCGCATTGTTGCATGGGGATATCAAAATAAAGTGCGTTAATTGAAGGCCCTGAATATGGAGTTAACATAATAGTTGCCTGTGTGTGTCTTACAGTCTCAGTTCCTCAGAAATTACCAGGCATAGATGTGGCAAAAATGCGCGCGAATTATGCAGAAAATTTAGCTTGTCATGGTCAATAGAGCTAATTATACACAGCCGTTGACAAAAAAAAAATGAGTGAGATGTTAGGGATTCCGTCTCCCTCAACACAAACAAAAACCAAACCAAATATTAGCAAATATTTGCCAAAATACTGAAGGTACTCCGTTCTCCCTAACCAAATCATTGCAGGGACTAAGACTCACATACACCAATTTAGCAATACCACTGAATTACTGGGGGACCACATCCCCCCCCCCCCCATCCTCCGCGATCGCTGCCCTTGCACGTGAATAACTAATGAACAAAGGAGAACCTGTAAAGTAACGGTAAGTCCTATTTTTCGATCCCTCACAAAGGGGTTTCTTCAATTTACAGTTTTCTTCTTTTATATGCTATGATACTATATACGGCACGACACGGCACGGCACGACATGACAGGACACGATATATGATGTGACGTGACGTGATGTGTCTGTGATAACAGACGTAGGCTAAAGAAAAGCTATATATTTGCATCAGGGAGGTGTCATTAGCTAATAAAACCTCCCTGTTTGCATCAAGATAAACAATCATCGTACTGTAGGAAAGTAAACATTGAACATCCAAATAAAATTTCATGATTAAATTTTCCCAACAGTTATCTATGCCTTTCTCAAAGGTCAAAATACTCTAAGCACGAACACCCTCTTTTGGTAATTATTCCATGCATTCACAGCTCGGTTTTTAAACTAAAATTTCTTCACATGAAGTCGACACAGCTGCTTACCTCTTTTTGAAGGGCAAGCTTTTAGAGCACGATATCTCAATATTAATACCTTTCAGGTGTAACTAATAAGGCCTGGAAAGTGCCACTTCCGGCAATCTGGGTGGCATTGTTGGCAAAAAAAAAAAACCCCAAACAAACAAACAAAACAAAACAACATTTCTACTTACTCAACTAAGCCATGTTTTCGTTGAAAGAGGTGATCCTGCATTACAAAACGTTGCATATTATGTAGAAATTTATTTATTAACAAATGTGTTTATTACATAAACTATATCATGTAGTAAACATGTCCTGGTAGTAGTTATCTTTTAATGGCGTAAAGGATCATTGGGAACAATTATTATTGGCATATAGATAAAGTCTGTATAATAAATATAAACAAATACCGTAAATCTGGGCTTTGTTGGACTTTTAGCTGGAAACAAGCCTTGGTTCCGATTGCAATCGATTGGGCTTGGCATCTTAGATGGTGTGGAAAGATTTCTGCTGTCATTAAAGCTTTGTCTCCTAGCCAAAACTAATTGGAGCTCTTAGTTGATTTATAGTACACACCTGTACTCTCTTTACCTTATTTGCGAACTGTGACCAGTGATGGATTTAGGTCGTGACGACGTCATGAAGACTGCAATTGGCTCCTCATGCATGATTGTAGTGACTTCAATGCAATATCCTGCAATTTTGAGGAAAGGGTCATGCCTATACCAATACAACTGATAGAATCCATTTTGAATCCGATCCCTAAAACGCCGTGGCCAATTCTTTGTTTTGCATTTCGCTAGAGGAATAAAAAAAAAATAAAAGAAAAAATTCCAATGCATTCAGTAAATACTACAAGGGCTGCGAGCGGGGGAAGGGGAAATGGGAGACCTAATTTGGCGGGGGACAGACCACCTTTCGTAACCCAGTATTTGGTCAACGACCATAATATTTGTTGATATTGTGAGTGTAAGACATAGTCCTCTCCAATAATTTGGTTGAAGGGGACGGAATATCCATGATATTTGACAAAACTGGTAATATTTGCTGATATTTGGGTGAATATTAGACTTTCCGATGACTCAGAAATCAGGAATAACCATTTTTCGGCACGCTGCCCGCGCACACCAATCAGAGTGCTTGTTCGGTGGTAAGACATTCGTAGACAAACGGGTACACTCCCATAATTTGGTTGGAAACCTAATACTGTACCTTTGTTCAATCCTCCCTTAGAGTTGGTAACCTGCAGTGGGGGACAGCCCGATATTAATAAGGTTTTTTATTCATAAGGTTCATTGTTCATATGGTTCGTTATTCATAACATGATGAACGGCAAAAATAAGGTTCATTGTGCATAAGTTCCATTATTCATAAAAATAAATGACAAAAAAGGTTCATTATTCATAAGGTTCGCTATTCATAATCGAGAATAAGGTTCGTTGTTCATAATCGAAAAAAAGGTTCAATGTTCATAATCAAAAAGGGTTCATTATTCATAATAGAAAAGGGGTTCACTTTTCATAATTGAAAAGAGAGTTTGCTATTCATAATCGGAAAAAGGGTCCGTTGTTCATAATCGAGAATAAGGTTCGCTATTCACAATCCCAAAAAAATTCGACTAGTCTCTTTGAAAGGCCAGTTACAGACAATTTAAATGGACCATGAAACGCCGTCAACATGTTGTAGACAACACATTGGCCTATCATCCCTGCGAGTTTTAAGGGTGTGTCTCCTTCCACGAGATACAGGAAGCCTTTAAAGCTGAAAAAACGCCTTTTCCCACATTATGAATATTGATCCCTTTTCCCTATTATGAATATCAAACCCTTTTTCCAGTTATGAATAACGAACCTGTTTTCCTGTTATGAATATCAGAAATTTTTCCGATTATGAATATCGAACCTCTGTCCCTGTTATGAATAACGAACCTTTTTTCTATTAGGAATAACGAACTGTATGAACAACGAACCTTCTTTACGATTATGAATAACGACCCTAATGAATAATGAACCTTATGACTAAAGAACCTTATGAAAATTGACCCTTATGAATAAAAAACCTTGCGAATATCGGGTAGACCCCACTGCAGTGATATTTGCTAACATTAGTATATGTGAGACGTAGTCCCCTCCAATCATTTAGTTACAAAGGACGGAGTACCTGCAGTATTTTGGCAAAACCTGCTATATTTGTTAATATTTACGTGAAAGCTTGTCAGGCATAATCAGTAGTATTTTGGCTGAGGAGGACGGAATCACTTTCATCTCACTCATATTATTTTGCTGTCAACAACAGTAATATTTAGCACTATTGACAAGGATAGGCCAATTTTTCGGGGAGCTTCGTGCTCATGCATTGCCAGGTACATGCCTGGTGAGTATATACTCTTTGACTAACACAGGCAAATATTACATTCGATTGCAAATTCAGGGCCTTCAAATTAATGCACTTATTTGGGATAAACCCATACACCCCTGCAGTTGCCTAGAGCTCTAAAACGGTCTAATCCATAGGAGCACGAGCCGGAATCTTGTCAAATTTGACTAAAATTGGTTCAAAATTTACTGCATTTGTTTAAAAGGAAAACAACTCTGTTCATTTTTGCAAATCTAGTCAGTGAAATATTTGACGAGATTCGGTTCTTGCCTCTATTGATAAGATTCTTTTCAACTTTAAATGGGAATGTATTTATATGAACGTTTCTATCGGAAAAGGCTTCTTAAAGTATTGCATGGATACTGTGGTATTAATATACCTTTCCCCTTACAGTCACTTTTGTTGATACAGATTTAGTTCACGATACATTTTCTAGGCGTTCTTTGCGCGCAGCTATCATCAGTGGGTTTCTGATTGGGGGGGGGGGGGGTCATGACCATGCAGATGTGAAAAAGGGAAAACTTATGATATTAAAACTCCTTACATTGACTCCTTAGATTGCCCGTTCCATATTGTCTCTTCATTTCAACGCTAGATAAAATTTGAAAAATTATTTATTACTATTACAGTTATAAAACTGCAACTCTTTTAACTGAATGACAGCAAATCCACAATTAGACAGCCAAGGGAGAACTAAATTTTGTAGTCCATTTCCATATTTCTCAAACCAACTGGTTTCTGGGTGACTTTGAACAGGGATGGTTGTAACAGACTACCTTCTTTGATAGTGAATTTTTTTCAGCGCATTCCGCGAGCCAATTTCTGATGCCTATAACATTGTTGAGAAAACGTGAGAAAGTAATGTTTTGAAACACACATTTAAGGTCCATGGAGATCTCTATTCATTAACTATCTCCAATAAGCACACTTCGTTTTCTACAGTAGTGACCAGCGTTTAGTCTTATCTTTGTCCAAAACATGTAAAGCTACTCTTTTCATGCACGGTTCTCCACTGAACTGCATTCGAATGTTGACTTTTTCAAACGGGTGTCTGGGGTCTTCACCCTTACCGTGTGTAGCCTATTGTATCACACCATCCTATTTCGGATCGAGTAATCTCGCAGAATGTTGTCTTGCAAAGTAAATTTATTTTCTTCAGAGGACGATTTTTGTGTGTTAGCCTTCTTTCAATGTCAAGAACTGTGATGTTATTTCCAGTCCTTTTTCCTCCTTGTCAACCAATCAAATCAACCTGTTGTTGGATTTAAAACTGCGTGATAAAAGTTTGCTTTTTATTGACTTTTGAACGTACACCCAATATTGCTATTTGCGACTAAGAAAAGGGAAGCTTTGTGCTCCCTCGGCGCCGCTAATGAACACATTTCGTTGTCAGCATTACATAAACATGCAAGTTTACATTTCCTAAGTTCATGTTGTGTATGAATACGTCTACATATACATATGCGTATACGTATACAAGTAGGTATATGTATATATACATATACGTATATGGGTACATAAACATATAGATCACTTCGAGGTTTCCGACCCACGTGCCCCTCCCCTCCCATGTCCTACACAGATCGCCGCCCTTGAAATACTGACTGTGAAATAAGAAGTGTGTGATACAAGACACAACAGGATGAAAATTTCTCAATTATATATTTTACGAGACGATAAAACTATAAAGAATCTTCCTCCTATTAGGAGGTGGGGTGGTTGGTTAGGGTCGATATGCCCTGCAAGAATCTTCCTTCCTGTAGGTGAAGTCCAGTTGGAATCGTTTTAATTTGAGCTTAGACTACTTTGTCAAACAAAATGTTATCATTTTCTATACCCTTGGTGGATAAAACCATGTTGGCACATGGTGTAATAATACTCGGAGTACGACCTTCAGAAAAGACGTAGCGAGAAAATGAGAATAAACCATTAGGTGAAGTCGATTGACTGTCAGTCTGCCATGGGTAAAGAATTTCGAGAGTCGATATTTAATATGTTACTGTGTGATAAGTGAGTCCATTGTCGCATTATTTTAGTTGAAGCAAACAAGATATGTGTGTACGAGTTATCACAATTCTGTCTGCCGACAGAAAGTTTGAAATTCACTCCTCCATTGTTGGAAATATTTACCCTCACCCTCATCCCTTCAGCCCACATCATGCACTCTCGTTGAAAAGCGCTAGTTAGGGTTCCTAAATAGAAAGGGACTCTAGCGCTAGTCAAAGCGAAGCGCCACCAAAGGTCTCCGCATAGGCTACAGGAAAAGTTTGTCTAAAATACCCCTACAGACCGGAAATGACAACGAAAATGACTCTCGTGGTTGGGGACAGTTAGGCGGAGTTGTCCAGGTACAACTAAAACGAAATAAAATGGAAACCCAGGATTTAAAAACTTCTAAAACAGGTAAAGACAATTATGAATGAAATTCAACGATTTTCATTAGTAGAGGAAAAGTTCTTTAAAAATGAAAAAAAAATTGGACCACTGGTTTGAGTTAGAAGTTGAGATGTGAAGACTTAGAAACAAAATAAGTTACCGGGTAATTTTCTATTTAACTTGAAGTTCAATTTATCAGATTTAAGTCAAAGTAATGAGAGTCCAATCAAAGCAATGCCAATAATACTTTTAACTGCATAAGTCAAATTTTTGGAGATCCAACGCCATATGCCAAGGAAATTGTGACATTAGATTTCAATGTAATAGACTTACAAAAAAGAGTTTTCATTTTAGCTGTCACAATATGGTGCAATAAATAAAATATCACAATTACGAGATTTCAAGTCAACAGATTTTTCTTTGATTTAAAATGTTCAAGCGTTAAATTTACAGTGTAATTACAAGGATTAAACGTAACACAAAGTCACAAGTTCGAGATTACTATCAAATTATGAAGACTTAAAGTATTTGTTGGTAAAAAGTCAGTATTTTGACTTTCAGGTTCACAATAGGTGGGATTGAAAGTAGTATATGTCTGATATTCAAAGTCGAACTTTTGAGAAAAAATGACAATTTTGAGATTGGAATTAAACTTAATGAATATAAAAAGTTCATATCTTGAAGTAAGCCTCGTCAGTAACAAAGTCATCCACACTGAACCACATGCATTTAACACTTTCAAAAGTTTAGACAAACGCTACTCAATCGTTAAAAGAACTATATGGATATGCATGTCACTGCAAATACTGTAGATTATCTGTTACCACATAATGCTCAACATAATATTGAAAGTCTTCCTGACACTTGAACATGGCTGAGGCAGGCTCAAACTTTGACAAAAAAATCACTTTCGGAAGTTAAATATTCAAGGACCCTAGGCGTTTGCCTGAATAGTGAGTTCTTGTTGAGATCATTGATGGTTAATACGGTGATTGGATCCAATGAAAATTGATGTGCAAAATGACTTTCATATGGAGCTTAAATGTGCATAATGTCATAAAATGGTTACCTGCATGTAGGAGCAGATTAGAAGGTGCAACTAAAGATGTTAGTAACCTCCCCCACCCTCTGTTTTGCAGCCTGTTGTAAAGAGACAAATCGGAGGCTGAAAAACAAAAAGAAACAATAAAATATAACAAAATTGGCAGATCTTATGTGAGGGCCTCAAAAGGCTTTACAAACTCTTTTAATTTTTGGCAACTATTGCACCAGTTTACATCTGGACATCCATAGTTGCAAAAACCGTCCTCGTATATCTCTTCCATAACACATATCAATAGCCCCCACCCCCATAAAGAATTCCTGAATCCGCCACGAACTTGTCAAGCAGTAGTAAACGCATATTGATGGTTGATTGTACCTCCTGAATCCTGATCTATGGATTATTATATACAATACGTTTTATTATAGGAATATGAGATATGAACTTTTCATATTTGAAAGTTAACCTACATAAAGACAGAGTTCGTTCCCAACAAGCATCCATTTGAATGGAAAATTATTGATTTATTCATGCTAATAACAATGTTTAATTCCTACCCACTAAGATTGTGAGTATATATGGCTCTGTGTGGAAAGAATCTTTCTGTGTTCCTTAGCGGTAAACAAGGATCAGTTTATGACCTTTATCTCATAATCTCGTAAACAGAAGTTTTATTAAAAAAAGTGATGGTCCTTTTTTTTTTTTTGGTGAGTTTAAGAGAACTAGTTTTAACCACGCCATTGCGAATTTGGTTCGGAATACTCATTGTTGGTACTGGTTTAATTTTCCTAGGCTGGCAAACTAGGATTCGAGAGGAAACAGCATAGACGTATGAGGCAGCCGTCGTGGGGGAGGGGGGGGGGAGGTCGACAGCCCCTGCACAACAAGTAGATTTCAGGGCAAAAATATCGTTTGCAGGGCAACAACCATGAAACAGTTGTTTAACTAAAAGAGAAAAATGCAGGGCAAGCACCGTCCGACTCCTTGTTAAATTGATTTCCAAACGTCCTTGCAAAAAAAGGACTTCCAATTGTAGCCTCAATTGGATTTCGTTAAGAAAAAGAAACTCAACGCCTGTCACCATTTCTAGGCAACCTTTAATAAATTTTAGTACTTTCACATACGTGCGCAGTGCGGGTGAGATTTACCTAACTGCCGTATCTTCAAGGCGTCTATTTAGTTCACGATTTGAACACATTTTTTATAATTTTTTAACTCGGACTAACAGCCGGTCGAGTAGTTGTTGCCGGGAATTGTGATGGGGGAAAACAGAATATTATAGGGCTGTAGGGGTTGCCTGTGGCTTTGGAACAGAAATATCACTCCAGCTGCTATACAGGATTTAGGCCCTAATAATGCCTAGTGTATAGTATTGACGAATGCGCGCTAAGCGCGCCGAAATATATTGCATGTTCAAGACAGTTTAGAGTATAAGAGTCTAAAGCCGCGGTCACACTACAACGAATTCGGATCGGATTCCGATCCGATTTTTGTGAGTTTTTATTAAAATCTTCTCCATTTCGGGTCGGAAAGAACCCAAAATTTGCCAACCTGTGTAATTATATGATTTTTATCGCAGGACTACGAAAATTAAATTTTTACGAATTATTTCGTGACGTCACATCGATAGACAGCTTTCATCGGACTACACGTGTCCGATAAAAGCTCTCTGTCGGTGTGACGTCACGAAAAATCAGTTAACATTTCATTTTCATAGACCTCTGATGCAAATCATATATTTACACTGGTTGGCAAATTTTGGGCTCTTTCTGACCCGAAATGGAGATAATTTTAATAAAAACTCACAAAAATCGGATCGGAATCCGATCCGAATTCGTTGTAGTGTGACCGCGGCTTTATACATTATATAGAAGGCTTTTTTCTTGCACAAACGAGTAGCCTATATTTTCAAGTATCAACTTTGGTTGGGAAAACCAGGGGGAGGGGGAAATATGGAGAGGAAATTCCCCCGTAGTGACACCACTGTTTGCAGACCACTTTGAGAGCAACTGGATTAAATCATAGTAGTAGTGGCGGGTCCAGGAATTTTCGTTTGAAAGCTATTCATGCTGAACCAACGTCGACTTCTGCCTCACCAAGGTTAGGGACTTGGGTTTTACGTAAGAAAAATACAAATTTGTCACTATGGTTATGAATCTTCCCCACGTGCCGCGCGAGCATGGCGAAAACTTTGGTATTCTATATGCGTTCTCAGTTTACGTTAAAGAGTAAACCGGCTGTCAGGGTGGCTGCAGTGGGGCCGGCACGGGGGCGTGTGCCCCCCCCCCCATCGGTTTCAGAATATTTTTTTGAAATTTTTAAAATGATCCCAAAAGGCGTTTAAGCTATAAATTTCTGTAGGGGGTAGGGTGAGGTGTGTTTTCAACCGAGTGATGGATCAATTGTAATCATTTTCTATCACAAATGGTTCTCAAACTATCAGAATTTTTGCAAATCCTTTGCAAACTATCAAAATTTTCCCGCGCTCCGCGCTCTTCAAACCTTACCTCAATATTGTTCTTAATATCAATATCTTCCAGTGGCAACTCCCGGGGAAGCACAGCAGCAAAAGTTGAAGGCTGTTTACGAATTCTCAGGTAAAAGACTGCTTTTGCATTGGCATATAGGTTTTGGGGGAATTGAAAGTGTCCGATGCAGAACATGAATGCAGGTTTTGTCATGGGAATCTTATTTAATAAGAAGTTTCGGCGCGCTTCGCCCGCATTCGTCACGGTTTGCACTCCACCTCATGACCATTATTAAGTTGCATAATACATGCAACTGTTCTGATCACAACACTTTTCCGTAAAACAAAATTACATCTCCAACCTCTGTAGGGGCCTCGCATCGATATGGGATCTTTCAGTCTATAATATGTAGCATGATGTGGAAGAATGAAAGTATATTTGCCGTTACACGTTTTTCAAAAATTTTTACCTCGCGCTTCGCGCACAGCCATTATCGGTGTAGATGGTGATTGTTAATACACTTACGACGAAAAAGCACTCTGCAACGGGTTTGTTGGTCCTTCATACCTTTTGCTATACCTACCAGGGAGGTCTAATATCACCTCCCTGCACCTATACTCTCCCTCCTATTCCCCACTGCTGGAAGCTGTTCGTCTGGATTTTTCGTCCAAACTTAGTAAAAATACGATAGTTGTAAAGTGTTCGGCATCACACTTATCATTTGGATGTCTGGTAATAAGCATTACCATTATGTCAGTGCCCCCATTTTATCTCCATAATTAATCCAGAGCTTCCAGGAGGCCCAATTCCCCGTGTCTGCTAGCCTTAGATACCCTTTTATAATGCACAATGAAGCAAAGGAAAACTTTTGTAATACCGTACTCCAAGAATGTTTCTGTGGACTCATCCAATTTATTTTTGCGTAAAAAGTTTCCCCGAATAGAAGGCAGTTAAGTTGCCAAAGAGGCTTCCGGAAGTTTCTTGACAACATAACCTTCTTTTAGACAACATACTCTCCGCTTTCACCTTTAGAACCAAAAAATAGGATTAACTAAAAGATGAAAATTCCCTAGCCATATATGATCAGTTCCAAAAATATCCCAAAGATAGCACCATTTTGCATCTAAGTAACCTTAAATTAACAAAAATTTCTTAAAGGGGAAAAGGACACCCCTCCCCTTAGATCCCTCCCCCAAGACGGCACCTTTATCTAGTGACAAAGGAAGGAACCCCCACTGCTGTGTACAATCTCAGGGACGCATAAAAAAGGTACAATTTACGCAGACTTGAGGAAACTGAGGTGGCATTACGACGTCTCATCTGTGGTGCCCCCAATCATCAAATCCTGGAGGCGCCACTGGGTGGCTGATCCAAATGGGTGACAACATACTTTGCACCTGAACCCCTCCTGCCTGCTGATGGTCAAACCCGCCGTAGCCGCTTACCGTAATTTGCGTTCAATAAAAGAACACTACTACACGTTTGGGAATTAAATTCCCAATCTTCACAGGAAACTGTGTAAACTATGTGAAGGTTACTCTGTAGAGGGGGTGTGCACTACTTAACCATATGGAACAGAACTATTTAACATATGGAACAACAGAGCCCCAAACCGCCCTAATTTGGGGGCGGGGGGTATATGTAGAAGAATCTGCAAAAACAGGTAAACTGTCGTTCGGGGATAACACACTTTAGCGCATACAAATGAGGCTTCCTGACAAAATTGGAAACTTCTAATTCCTTTAAGGTATTCGACATAGCCCCCTGTCAAGTGGTGCCGTCAGAATTTGATTTGGGGAAACCACACGAGATGATGTTGTAATCCCATCCCATGTTAACCCAGAGAGTCGATGCTAAGTATGCACATCCGTGTGTGCGATACTTTGTACTCAGCGTGCACCCTTTGTCACCAAGGAGGAAAGTTCCGTAATGCGGGAGGAGGCTCCCCTTTTGAGAATTTTTTTTTTTCGTTTAAGGTGGATCAGTTGCAAAATGATGCTAACTTTGATAAAGTTTTGAAAAATTGTTCTTATTTTATATTTTTGTCTGGTGTAAGGGAAGGGTGTGGTGTATAAGTGGAGGAGGTGAAACTCCTCCCTTGAGAAATTTTGACATAGGTTAGGTGAGCTAGACGCAAAATAGTGCTATATTTGGCAAAGCTTTGAACTGATTTCATGTGAAGAAATGGTCATTATTTAGTGATATTTTGGCTTTGGCACGGCACACCTCCTATGGTGGCACAGGGAGCTGTCCTCCAGCTCCCTGAGTGGCACAATGAGACCGACTCAGGGCCTCCCTGAGATCTCTGGGGTAATTACAATATGGGCACGCTTTTAACTGACATCCAAATGGCCCCTTAAGTGAGCACGCTAACAATCGTATAGGTTTACTCCAACCTTGTACATTGCATAAGATTGCACCCTATAACAATTTGTCGCTGCGATTTTGCGTCTACCAGCAGACACGGGAAGCCAGCGGTATGGTAGCAAAGTCATGACTCGAGTTGCTATCTCCAATTATTCAATTTACTCATTAAGGCTTTTTCTAAGGATCCAGTGACTTGAATCGAGATCAAATAGAGTGTCTCTACAATTCTTAACGCCAGTATGGTGGAAAGGGGTGCCTAATATTGCCCCCTAAAACCATGCTCGCCTTTCCTTCCTTGCTTCTTTCCTTTTCCTCCCTCCTTCCTCATCTTTCCTTCATTTTCCCGACTGGTATAAAATTTTGTCGTCTCATCTTGACTGGATGTCACACTGCTAGGAACAACTTTTGTCATGTCTGAGAAGCTTACTTTACTGCATTTCCGGTAAACGAATGTGTTTACGTTTCACTTGCTTTTGTCGGGTTTTCTCCATATAACGACAAGAGTTGCCTGCAGCCTACATACCTGCCAAGTTTTCTGCCCCCCCCCCCTTGCACACACACGTGAGCGCGCATTTTCTTTTGTCTTTCTTTCCGTTTTGCTCTTTTTTTCTCTCTCCGTTTTTTCCTTCTCTCTTCTCTCTTTCCTCTCCCTTCTTTCTCTTTCCTCTTTTCCCCCTCCCTTCCCTCTTTTTCCTTTTCCTCTTCCCTTCGATTTGTCTACTGGTGCAGATTTTGACGACTGGATCCGTAAATAGGGGTGCCAAACCTCTCTAGCGACGCGGCTGTATATTTACCTTACAGTGGCGTAGCCAGAAAAACACATATATAAACAAATTTTTCTGGCTACGCCACTGTAAGGTAAATATAAAGCAGCGTCGCCAGAGGGGTTTGGCATATGGAGTCACTTCCCTGGACTAAAGTAAACATTGATAGCATTGTAAGTCAATGAGTCCTCTGCGTACCTTAATTCCCTGTCTATGGCGGAGCGTGGGGGTGCGAGAAGACGACTTGTACTCTTTTAAAATAGTATATTGCAAGACTGAGAAACAGGAAAAAGCTACTTTCCCTAAATCGCCCCTCAGGATCAGACCAGCTTACGCACCTTCCTGTTGTCAAGAACTGGCAGGTCCGTAGCCAGTAAAGGTGTGGAATGGGCGAGATAGCTTTCAGGAGTTGAGCAAGCAGTAGCTCCCTATAAAATTGAAACTTACCATTCCAGTAATGCATTTAAGTGTATTTCGACCCTTCAAAATATTTCTCCCTTCTCCCGATGCTATCTCGACCCTCCAGTACCTTGCCTTACTACGGACCTGTCCACAATGAGGGCTGTACTCATAGGCGGGGTTACAGAGGGCAAGCGGGGGCACTTGCCCCACCCCCACTTTTTTCCAGAGCTTAAAAACTAAAAATAATAATAAAAATGAGCAAATGTAAGCGAGACCAGGGAAATTATAAGAGAATTTTCAATACCCTATAATGATTAAATTTTGCAATGTTTAATGAAGGAAAATAATAATATCAAAAACTAAAAATTTGCCAGTAAAATTTTTCTCTGCGCGCTTCGCACGTACCTGAAGAGAAAAGTGACTAATACAGTTGAAAATTTTGTCTGGCACAGTAAAATTTCTTTCCTCGTACCGGCCACACTATAGTGACTTGAAGCTCTGAAATAAGGGTCACTGATAGTACTAATGTGACATAAAATGCACCATGCATGGTCCCTGCAAACAAAGTTCCAAACTCTACCCATGTATAGGAAACCGCAAAAAAAAAAAAAAAAATATCGGGGTGCCTCGCATGAGCCCTATATAAATCGATGTCTCATTAGCACTGCTGTACTGCTGTGCGCAGGAAAGTTTTAGTGGAATTACCTAGTAATTACTTCCTGTGGGACAGCTTGACTAAATTACCATTTCCAAAACCCTTGATACACCTCTCGCTGTTCATTTTCCTCACCAACTACCACCATCCTCAGCAAATTGACTGACGGTTACTATCTTAAATTTGCGATCATCGTATGAAAACTATTTGATTAGCATTTCAAATTACACCTGGGGGAAGCAGGATTTTCTCAAGAAATGGTCCAGAATGACCGCAAAAGCCGTCAAATTAAAGAAAAATTTCTCAAGGAGGACCCTCAGTCCCCAGCCTTTGCCCTCGCGCCAGGGCCGTCTTAACGCATGGGCCCACTGGGCCCCGCGATGTCAGGGGCCCCGCAAATTGACCTCTGCGCAAAAAATCATATCTCCCCTTGCGTAAAAGATTTTTGTGTGGAAATACTTTTTTTTACTTCAACTGGAAGATTACTCTTCTATAATGTATTTCAGCTTTTAGATATATTACATATGTTATTCACATAAAAGTTCCAATTTCCATGCTTTATGCGCGACATGGGGGGGGGGGGTAAATGCAGGCATGTCTATGCTTGAGCGATGGTCAAGGATGTCAATTTTTCACGCAACTTTTTTCGAACACACTTGATTGAGGGGCCCCGCTCCAATGCCGGGCCCAGGGCCCGGTGATCTCTTAAGACGGCCCTGCCTCGCGCCCTCGGCGATCGCGTTAAAAGGTTCGCCGGCCACAACTTCTCAAAATGCATCCTCCAATAGAAACTACTTCCCCGGCACTTTAACTGCCGATGATCTTGACAATGTCCATGTAAAAACTACCCACAAAAATTTCATTGACTTCTTTAAGTATCACAAAGTCTAGAACCTTCAAAATCGACACTAACCTTATTTTTCATACTAATGAAACGTTGAGGGGTACTGGTCCCAGACCATCGACAAAATGAAACATGAAAGAGAGCCTCCATAGACAGATAGAGCAAGATATATGTTCCCAAATCATGCTCTATGGAAGAACAGGCACCTGGGGAAAGTCGGAAAAGTTTTATGCAATAAAAATACTGCATATAAAACTAAAGCAAAACAATGGGCTACAATCAAATGCGCCAACGCCGTTTTCTTCTGCGTGCTTCGAGCGCACCAGTTTTAAATACCGCTTCGGAGTTTCGGGGTTACTTCCTGTAGAACATCCTGCTTGTCATAGCTTCGTACAAACTCTTCTATTATCATTGAAACCACCAATGCCCCCATGGCCGTACGCGCGCAGGAGAAGTTCCCCTCCCCCAGAAATTTTTATCACCATCGATATGTGCAAATTTACCGACTCTTTAAAGATTGTTTAGATGCAAGTTGTAAGGCACGGAAAGTGCCATCTTCGGTACTGTAATAAGGGACAGGCGCTTAGCAAAGAGTAGGGGGGGCAAGAGCCCTCTCCTTGGGGATACTTTTCATTCTTAGCATTTCTATTATTCATATCAATAAAAAGTATGAAAAATGCAGTATTTTCTGCTCGCTTCGCGAGCACCCATTCTGAATACTAGATCTCCCATTCTTAAAATTATTGTTCCAAAGCCCCGTGGAAACCATCAAAATAATCCATTCTCTCCTACTTCCTCAACCCCTCGGCATTATCGATCCCACCTGACTGTTAGTCTCATGGAGTATGAATATAATTGAAAAAAGTCAAATTGTGATTTTTGTGGTATGTTAATTGCCCATCTTATGCCATTTGCAGTTGAAGCTAAAATGCATCATTTTAATGCCTACAATGTCGTATATACCATAGAGTTCCGGGGGCCCCGCATAACCCTATACGAGGGGTTGTGACCCTCCCCTGTCTACAATTCTGCGCATGGGCGTGGATCCATCTCCAAAGGTGGGGGGACTTTTCACCACTTGTGAACCGCCGTCCTGGGGGAGGGGGTGTCCCCCTCCCCTTTGAAAATTTTTTCAACCACCAGGTATCCTTAGACGCAATCTGGTGCAATATTTTGCATCTTTTGGAGTCATATTTTTCCTCGAGAAATCTTATTTTCCAGGTAAGTAATCCAACATGTTTTTACCTTCCCGCGACTACTGTATTTTTTTTTGTTTTATTTTAAGGAAATTGGAGGATGTCTATGTAGCAAATGGTGTCATATTTGGGCGCAATTTAGCTTTCAAAATGTAGTATCAATTCGTAATCTATGTTATATTATTTACACCCTTTAGGTAAAAAGTTTGCCCCTGTCATCGTCATGTCTCAATCCAAAACCAGAGATCTTATTGGCTGGGGAGGGGTTTAAGGGGAGGGGTGTCCCCCTGCCCTTTGAAAAAAGAGGAAATGGCAAGGTGTCTATATGGCAAATGGTGCCATATTTGGGCGCAATTTAGCTTTAGCTTTAGTAGTGACAATTCGTAATCTATGTTATATTATTCATACCTTTTACGTAAAACGTTAGGACCCTGTCATCGTCATGTCTCAATCCAAACTCAGAGATAGTATTGGCTGATGTTCAGTAAGAATCGTCAGAACGTACGATCATGAAAATTCCATGAAAATCATCACTTTTTGTTCAACCTAATAAATACCACGTTATTTTTTCATATGCGCTTAGATACTCCTCTGATCGAAAAACATTTGTTAATACCAGGGGCGGCACCACAGGGGGGCAGGGCAGGCATTTGCCCCCTATGGTTTTTGACCCAAAAAATAAAATCGTCTAAATAAAGTTTTAAGACACATAATTTTTGTAGGGGTGGGGTGAGGTGTAACATTATCATGGAATAAAGTATTGTGATACATTATCCGTCGCATATAGGACATTTTCGGTGTAAATCCTCGAAAATTTTGCGCGCTTCGCGTGCGTTGTCTTCTCTTCTCTGTGTACTCATTGCACATCCGCCCCATACTGCAATAGTCCTTCGTGCAAATATTTAGAATGTTCGAGTATACACGCATTCACCATTTCCTTTATAGCCTATCTTCATCCATCTCAGAGCTTACACTTAAGCCTCTTCTACATCCCAGAAGACCCATGATTGCATTTCTCTCTGAGTTTTTTTTTTTTTTTTTTTTTCGTTTAAGGGTTAATACCTAGTACCGTAAACAATAGGGGGGCCAAAATACAGTATATCCCCTGGCGAGATTCTGTGAAATTGCTGTCTATTTGAAAACAAGCAAAACATAGTATTCAACACTAAACTGACTGATTTGAGTGATTAAGTTAATTCAAATCCGTATTTGACCGACGTATTTATCAATACTGTGTAAATTCTCGGACTACGCGTGAATGTGGTATCTATTACGAATTCCATGGCTACCTTCACGACCGTGGCTCACGGAGAAGTAGGCCTACATCATATCTTAGTGTATAAATCTAGTACGCATGGACCTACCAGCTCTAGTTGTACACTTGCCCTACACATGTAGTGACATGTCTGTAGTGCAGTATCGTATCCAATCAGAGGAGGAGGGGGGGGGGGGAGGATTTTCACTTCGGTGTACATTCTTCAACCATGTCACAACAATCACAAAATGGTTAAATTGGTACGCAGGGAAGGTTATACCAGAGGAAGAGTAACAGTTCCGTGAAAGTGGGAAAATATATATGAGGCGTGTAACATATCTAGATGTATTCAGTGCAATTTGAAAGATCTGGGAAGGGCCATTTCTTGCGATCTGGGAGCTGTTTTCGCAAAAATTTTATCGGCGCAGTCCGCGCCAGCCAATAGAAATCATGCCACATATCAAGATGGCTTCAGTGCAATTTAAAAG
Source organism: Holothuria leucospilota (assembly GCA_029531755.1). Classification (NCBI taxonomy): domain Eukaryota; kingdom Metazoa; phylum Echinodermata; class Holothuroidea; order Aspidochirotida; family Holothuriidae; genus Holothuria; species Holothuria leucospilota. The sequence continues at coordinate 8,489,461 of CM055964.1, forward strand.
GTCTGAGAAGGACCATTTAATTGCGATATAGAAGCCATTTTGGCAACATTTTAAACGGTACGCTCCGTGCCAACCGTTATTGGCGCTCCGCTTCTATACCAACGCAACCAAACGCCGTTCACACGCTCATGCCTGTCAGTCGTCACGTATCAAGTATCGCACGGTTTAAAACTGCCTCCAAGATCCCGAGAAGTGCCATTTTATGCAGTCTGGGGGGGGGGGGGGTCTGTAGTCCGAAAATTCTCTTGTACGCCTCGCACCAAACTATGATGGCGCTCCGCTTCGATGGCAACTTCCATTCTGCGCCTCTCCATTAGCGGCTCGCCATAGGGGCACGGGGGGGCACTTGCCCCCCAAAAGTTTGCAAAGCATGGTCTTCAATTTTCAAAAATAAAAATAATAAATAAAAAACATGTAATTCGAAATGGGTTAGGCCCTCTCTTTTCCTTGAGTGGGCTTAAAATTAAAGGAGTGAATAACTTTCCAATGCAATGCGAAGGTTAAACATTCATAAAGTGCTTTCAAAACGCCATTTTTTGGGCGCGATTCGCGCGCGTTTTCTCAGTTGCTTGTTTGCTACTACCGTATATATACTTCAGACATCACAAATGGACCTGCCGTTAGTGCGAGCTAAGGTAATCAAAACAAATGATCACATTGTGATATTTGTAATCTGATTAGTGTAGGCATCATAATGTCATTTACAGAGTGTAACGGTAATGCTGGAGTTAAATGCCCATAGTTTTGCAGACACTTCAGAGCTTTCGGGGTCATTAGATACACAACCCATAAGCCGTGTTGTTTACCATCCACGACTAAAAGGGGTTTTACCAGGGTGTCACCTGGCCAGATTAGCATAGGTATCTGTCTATAAAAAGTTGTAACGGGCATGTAATCTAAAAGTATTGAGTTTCCCATAGAAGGAGAGGTTTCCCTTCCCTTGTCCAAATTGACAGCGCCGTTGGCCCACGAGTGGTCTTATGACTGTGAAATGGCCTGTTATAAGCAAAAGGTTCTCCACCTCTGTGCTAAAGTATATACCGTTTCAATTGATTTAAAATAAACACACCAAACAGACAATCTTAGCTCAGTGTGATGAGACTTTTGACTAGTGGCCTAGGTATTTGTATATAGGATGAGACGTCGTTCTGAGTTAGGGGAATTCCCCCCCCCCCCTGTTAAAAAAAAACATTCGTTTCGGAACGGTACTGAGATCCAAAATACTAGTGCTACCATTTCATCGTTTTCAAGTGTCTTCATGCTCGAAATCTTCGTTAGTTTATGAAAAAAATCCAGAAAACCAACATTTTATGGCTTCTTGGCAAAGCTGAAGCATATTGTGGCACAATGAAAGAAGCAATAAAATATGTAAAGGTGGGGCTCATTTTATACAAATGGATCAAGCCGCTTTGCCCATTTCACCTGGCTCTTACTCCACTCCTATGGTAGTACGGTAGCGATCGGTTGATATGGTTGTATTTATTTTTTAGTCAGCTCATGACTAACTGCCTGAAATGGTTTTTGAAGAGCTTTTGAAAACTACATGGAGCATCGCTGTAATACATAATAATAACCATACTCCCACAGGCGTAGGAGGCAGGGGGCTGGGGGCTGCAGTTCCCCCAACAAAATATTTTTGTGAAAATTCGGGCAATATTCTGAGAAATTTTCGGGCACCTACTGAAAGAAAAATAATGCAATAATGTAGCTTAACGGAAGTCGATACTTTAAAAAAACTTCCTTGGTAATTAAAACATAGTTCTGATTTGGATTGCACCATTACCTATGTATTCGGTATTAATCCACCAGTGTGTTTTAATGGTTAAACTTATATATTATGATTATCAGTGGTGTATTTGAGGAGCCATTAGACCATACCCCCGTCACTGACACCGATTTTTTTTTTTTTTTTTGTACCTAAACCAAAATACAAAATTTTACTTCAAAGGTAGCATATGTGGCACCAGATTGCATGTATGGACACCTAATTTTTCAAAAAATTTTCAAAGGGGAGGGGGACACCCCCTCCCCTTAGACCCCTCCCCCAGGCCGGCGATCACACAACATAGTGCCTGCCCACCCACATGAGAGAAATCTTGGCTACACCATTGATTATTAGCAGCATTTTTGTAACGACTTCTCCCAGAATTATAACCAATATGGAATAGCTAGTAACGTGGCAAATTATTGTATGCAATTGGCATGCGGTGTGATAACGGATGCATGCCGATATGATATGTACATTAACATTTTGGACGCGGGCGGAAATTTTTCTTTCTATTTTTCGGGCAAATCGATACAGCCCCCCCCCCCTCCCCCAATCAGCTTGGGCCCCTACGCCTATGCATACTCCTGTTGAGGCTATATTACTATCTGGAGCTGACCATTAATATTGCTGGGGAGGGGTCTTCCGAACCTCCCTGAATACGGACTTGAGTTTGCCCCCCCAAACAAAATTTCTTAGAGCCGCCCATGCGCCTCTCCCCCAATAGCCAACACAAATCGCTGCCCTTGCCCGTTTGTTATGTAATCGTCGACAATAAGTGCAACAAAATTGGAAAACTATAGTCTGCCAAAAGTAAAGAACGTTGGATTACTTACCTAGAAACTAGATTTCTCGAGAAAAATATGACTTCAAGAGATGCAAAATATTGTACCAGATTGTGTCTAAGGCTTCCCGGTAGTCGAAAAATCTTTCACACCCCCTCCCCTTAACCAATCCCTAAGAACCGCGATCACTCATCTCATGCCTGGGGCGGATGCAGGGGGAAGGATGCAGTCGCACCCAAAAAATTCAAGAAAAAACGGCAAAAACGTTTGTTAAGCTATAGTATGAGGAGGACAGGATAAAAGTACGCTGCATCTTCGGTCTAAGTCCGTCCCCTATACATTTCTTTGCCTGTGTTTTTTTCGTTTCTTCAGTTAAACGTACGTTACCTATCCGTTCATTGTCAGTTCTGTTCCTTTACGCTTCCCTTACTTATGCGTTAGTGTCCGTCGAACATTCGGTACAGGTACTGTACTTCTAGGTATCATCTGTTTGTTGTCCGGTAATGATCCGGTGAGTAAATAGCAATCACCGGAGACGAACGGATACTAACGGGGAAGTCCAGTCTGAGAAACGCACGAGAAAATGATAAAACGGAAGCTTAACGGATAAGTAACGAATACGTAAAGACTGACGTGTGTTATGGTACGGTATCTCTCTCCCTCCTCCCTCTCCCTCCCTGGTGACGCCATCCCAACCAATTATTTATACCTCTGCCTATGAATCCATTCTTAAGGTTATTTTACATAAATAATATTGCAATAAAATAAATTTCAATCAGTTTTGTCTCTTATCCCATACATGCACGTTTCATTTTAGGAGTTTAAAGTGGACCTAAAGGGTAGAATTATAAGAATATATATTTTAGACGTTGGAAACGAATTTCACTCATCCAACTCTCATTTTCATAGCTCACCCTGTTGCTGAGAAATGAAAAGTTAAAATTTATTCACTTTATTTGAAATAGTCGATTGCGCAATAATTTGTGATGACCTTCTTGTAAAACTCGATTTTGCTTTTGTTCCCTTTTGAAACTGAAATGTTTATATAACCTTGCAAAATTATTGTTGTACGGAGAGGTTTTGTATAGTCAAGTCACCCTATGACCGTGAGAAAGTGATCACATTTTGGCACAAGGTGCAGAGGCTTTCGAAAAAATAAAGAAAACAAAGAATGTAATTTGAGTAGTACAACAATGACACTACAAATTATTGCGCCATCTACCATTTTAAATTGAATAAGCACCAACATTTTACATATCTCAGCTCAGGAATTCCTGTAAAGATGGCAGTTAGACCATTTGGATTCATTTTTCAAGCTTTGTAACATATGTTTTTAAATTTTTAGCCTTTATAGGTACACTTTAAATTTAGCTAAAATTTGACACTTCTTTGTAGACCAAAAAAAATGCATTTTCTATGCGCGTTTCTTTCAATATAAAAAGTTGATTTAACTGTATTTTCAAAGCAAAGTGAACTCAAAGCAAGCTGGAGTGATTTCACATTCTCACATTGATGAGCAGTTCTCCCTTTTCTGTGCCTTTCAATCGTTTTGACTAACAGACCCTTAAGGGTGCAATTTGCAAAATTTCAATATCTCCTATGCATAATACGTAATGATACCATACGATTATAAAGGACACTAAATCGGATTTAAATTTAACGATATACATAAATCAGTCTATTAATGTGAGGAAATGACGTCACTCCTGTTTGCGTAAAGTTTACTTTAGCTTGCAAATTTGGTTACAACATTGGTTCAAAAACTTGAAAAACTATAGGTAAAAATTTAATGTTATCTCATAAGAGTTATGATTCCTCTCCCTTTTATAAAATTTAATTTTGCGTATAACCCTTTCTCAGTGATTCGGCTTTTCTGTGAACAAGAAAAAAATCACATAATGGGGAGTAATTTTTTCTCATTAATTAAGAAATTGCAGACATGAGATCCATATTTCAAAGATGAATACATACAGTTTAGAACACTCGGGAAGTACGGTTTCCGGCCATCTGGAGGGTTTGCAAAGTCAAAAATTTTCTTGAACGCTCCGCGCCAGCTGATGGTGGCACTCCGCTTAGAAATATGTATTACCAGTTTTTATAGATTTATTTTTTCTCCTTAATTGAGAAATTGCAGACATATGATCCATATTTCAAGGCTGGGTACATGCAGCTTAGAACACTCGGGAAGTGCCATTTCCGGCGATCTGGAGGGTTTGTGAAGCCAAAAATTTACTTGTTCGCTCCGTGCCAACCGATGGTCGCGCTCCGCTTAGATAGTCTTGCTGCACTCAGCCCCCCCCCCCCCAATATTTTTTCGTTCCGCCGCCCCTGCTGCATAGTTGAAGCGTCTCATTCAGTGAGAGGCCGATTTACACTGACAGACAACCAACCCTTCTCACAGTTCGTACTTATTTTAGAAAAAAAAAGTTTTTTTTGAGAGAGAGAAAAATAAAGTCCAAGAAAATGAAAACACCAAAATGCAGGTTCTGACACGGGAGGGGGGGGGGGGGTAGGGTGAGGCTCGGAAGTCTTCAATGCCTGCACCCCCAAACAATAAAGCTGGGTCCGACCCAGCATGCCTTGCCCCCTATCGAAAAACCCTGGCGCCGCCCCTGGTTAATACTATCAAAATGTACCTGAAAATATTGATTGGTGAGATCGTTTAGCTCCAAGCCGCACGGGGTGCACAGAAATGTCACAATCCATTCCATTCTTGCTACTCGTACTACTATCAAATCGCTCTATTTTTGTACCCTCACAGTTTTAGTTTTCATCATTTTGCAAAAGTGGGGGACTTTTTGGAAATGTCCCCCTTCCAAAAAAGTGAGGGGGACGCGTCTCCCCGTCCCCCATGATCCACGCCCATGATTCTGCGTCCATCATGCATGAGTCACCAGTACGATCATCTCGATGTTATTATGCATAGGTTTGCGGCATAAGAGAAACAGTTAGCACCTAGAACAAAGAAGGTTGCCAAAATCGTACTCTGAAACGACGAATGAAGTCACGACAGTTGTGCACTTTTTCTGTGTTAATGACCAGGAAACTCTAGATCAGTTATTCCAAATGCGGTCTGACAGGGAAGCGTAGTACGACCGCATTGCAAAAAGTCGAAACAAAGCTGAAGTTGATCGATAGATTCTTTTTCACTTAACAGAGCTATGTCAAGAGCAATCGCATACAAAACGTCGCAAACGCATTGTTAGTTGATGCCACACATCAACTACATTTGATTTAGTTTCAACAAGTATTGAAAGATGACTTACAGAGTAATCAGTCTCACACGTTTAATACTTTACACTTTTGAATTGTACAATCACCCTATGTGCAGCCGGTAGTGATTGACTCAACATTCCAGCAGAACATTTGTGTTGGTTGTATATTGCCACCTCCAATTCAAGCCTCGGTTGACAGCAGGGGTGTAGGAACCGGGGGACACTAGGGGACGTACCCCCTCACTTTTCGGAAAATGATAAAATGTGTCTCTTGAAAATGAAAACTGTCCAGTCGTCTACTCCTTTTATTTTGGAATAGGCCTATGAATTTACCAATAAAAATTGAGGAATGTCCAGACTGCCCTCTGAACTTAAACAGATGTGTTTTAAGTTAACCTTTTCACATAAAGTTTTCTTCTGGCTTTTTTCAACTAAAAGCACACACCCCAAGGGGAAAGGCATATGAGCAGGGGAAAGGGGGTACTGTACCCTCCCCTAATTTTGGAAAACCCCAAAATTCGAGCAGATTTGTAACAATTAGGGCAAAATTTTTTCAAAAGGCTCAGAGATTAGAGCAAAAATTCCTGCGCCCCCAAATCGAAATGGCCCCATACGATCATGTCCAAGGGATTGTGCTATGCTGCTTTTCGCTGATAGTAGGAAGAAGAGGCTGCACAGAATAACTTCATGAGGCACTGTCATTGTAAGAAGTGACTGGGAGTTAAGATTTTCGTTTTTCCCATAAATATAGGTATGTACCCTCAGCCTGCCATTTTCGGCCACTTTCCCCAGTGCCATGCATCACTGCATTTTCTATATTTTGCTGAAGTTTTGAAGATGGTTGAGCACTTCACTTCTATAAGGAATTATTCCTAAAATGGCGATTATTCCTATAAAGGCGATTCACAGCGGCAAGTTATGTTCGCCTAAGTACAGCCAGGGAGGTGATGTTAGACCTCCCTGGTCAAACGAAGGAAAAGAACTTACAAGGGAATTGACTGCAAATAGCTCATATCATCATGAAATTGTAAAAAATACGAGTATCGTAAATAAATTGTCAGAGGGAATAAAATAAATGAATGAATAATGATTAAAATATAACAACACAGAAAGTAAAAACGTGCATATAATACAATTGACAGTATAAAAACAGTACAAGGGGGTTATTTTATAACACATGGCGGTGACGTCACTATCACTGCGGTACATACGTAAAAACTATGCCGCAACTCAATAAATCAATGCAGCTTTGGGGATCGCACATTGCATATCGTACGAAAGAAAACGCGTAGCTAGCAAACGACAAAACATGGAGCTATACCACACAAACAAACAAGAACCATAGTGACCACCAAGACACAAATTTACTGCACCAACAACTAGATCAAAGTTATAAGGTGTTATATAAAACAAATAATGAATGTTTTTCATTCGTGCGATAGTATGAATAATTTCATTCGTTGAAAGATTTAACGTTCTATTCAACTTGGCTTAGCCTCGTTGAACAGAACGTTCAATCTTTCAACTCATGAAAATAATTCATATTATATAACACCTTATTAATTTCTCTACATCTGATTGGAAGATTCGTGATCACATGCCATGCGTGATTCGGTGTCATCACGATTGTGGTGCTCGACCGTGGGTTAGTATATACTAACCATAGAAATAAAAGTAAGGTAACCCACAGTTGTGGGTTAGTACCATAGGCGTACGAGGCGGAGGGTCGGGGGGCTGCAGCCCTCCCAGAGCAGGGAAAATGCTTATTTCAGGGCAATGACACTTGTATTTTCAGGGCAAGGGGGCAGTGTAGTGGGCAGTGCGGCGGGCAGCGGCCTTGCCAACAGGGCAAAATGCTTATTAGTTGCACAACGAAATGCAAAGCAATGCAAGCCTCACTGTTGCAAGCTTCACTACAGCGACGGTACACGGTTACTATGCAAAACGCTACCGTATGCAATTTATTGTGAGCGTTGCGATCAGGCACGTAGCCATGGGGGACATGGCTAAAATTGAAAATTGAAAATTTTTCAATAAAAGGTCTTGCACTGAAGGAGGAAAAATTTATCATGAGACCAGCCTTTTTGGAATACAAATATTGGAAGAAAAATGGGGAAAAGCGCTCTATTTTGCATCTAGAGTCCTTAAAATAGGCAAAAATTTTCAAAGGAGAGGGGGACCCCTCTCCCAGGCCAACGAAAGTCCAACATCGATGTACCCCCACCCAAATTGGTTAGGGGAGACTGGGGAGAAGTGGGCCATAATTTTTTCTTCATATTCTTTTTGGTGTAAATCTCATATCGGAGGAATAACATCTTATAAACGCAGTGTGCCATACACCCCCATACACAAACTTTATACCACCCTTCATATATATGTATTGGTTGCAGTACTTTTGTATTACAATGAAAATAAAAATTACACATAAATGGGGGGAACTGGGACAGCACAGGGAGACCTGGGACATGGTAATGGGAGAAATGGGACATGCATGGGAGAAACGGGACATCAGTACAAACTGACTTTTAAGCATGATTCAGTGTAACAAAACTCCAGACAACTTTATTAAAACATCATAACGTTTCACTGATGAATTTCAAAGACCTGCAAGAAACAATGAACAGATAAAAACAAACTAAAAGAGAATAAGCTTTAAACAGAATATGTAGGCTAATGTTGGCATAGGATTAGTTAGGCCTATGCATTTCATATCACGTGTTTGCAAAGTATACCGATAACAAGAACAACAGTCAGTGACTACAGGTCTACTGATAATGTCAAAGTCAGCGGACAGATAATAATTGCCCAAACGAGATCGAAAAAGTTAAACCTCCTTTCGTACGTGCTGTGGTACATCTTGCATTAGGATGAGGTAATACTGCTTTAATTTGAGATTGATCTACTGCTGCTATATCAGGATTAAGTGGTTTTATGAAATTGTTGCATGATTCTGAACTTCTCTTCAGGAAATCTATTTCATATTCCCCATCTTCCAAAGGAGCAACCACCTTCCCTATGTAGTAAAATGTGCTTTTCTTGTCCACATACTCAACTAAGACATAGCTACCGAGATTAACCTCAACCAAAATTTCACCAACCCTTACAAAATTATCTTCCACCTGGCTTTCGCCATCACTTGATAATTTGTCATCATTGAACTGATTATTTGCTTCTACTGATTCAATTTCTCCCTCTTCATGCAGTTACAAGCAACTTTCTATTAACTGGCCTACTGCTCGTTGTTGTTTTAGCCCTTTTTGCATCACGGCTTTCCGCTTCCTGACGCAGTCTCTTCATCTCGGGTGTCGATGTCACAACCATGGACTTCCCTGGTTTTCTTCCCCGGTTGGTTTGCTTCCTGGGTTGGGCCTGCAAAATATTTTAAAGAGATGTAGGTTTATTATTGTTAGTGGCAGCGATACGCTGATGGGGGGGGGGATTTACCCCCAGAAATATTCGGGTCTGGTGTCTAAAGAATAAATAAAAATAAATGACAAACCTTTGGATATCCTCGAATTTCTTCTGGAGATTTATACGAGCCACCACATGTTGACGCAGAAGCAGGGGGACTATGAGATACTGCATTCACGTCATGGGCTGGGTTACTTTCCCCTTGCACTGAGTTGATGTTCAGCTCTGCTGTGTTACTTTGTCACTGTATTGTGATGGTTTGTTGTCCTGCTTTGCTGTGTCATTCTCCTGTTGTGCCGAGTTGTTGTCCTGTTTTATTAATATGGCCTAAACGGCGATCCATGGCTATCAAGGTTACTGCATTTCAGGGACACTCAAATTATAGTCATAAATTAACCTTTAATCCATAATTGTTCTATGTGTAAACCTATTTAGCTCTATAATCGTCTATGACACTTATTATATGAAAAAGGGGGAGAACTGGGACACCTTAGTGTGAACTGGGACACATTGTCCCACTTCTCCCCAAACTGATTTTATATAGGTTAGGCTAGACTGTATGTGTAGGGACTAGTATAGAGCCTAAATTCGTAGCTTAGCATTAACATCACCCCCATACATATTCTCTGCCAAAATTTCATATTTATCTGAATTACCATCCCGATACCAGAAAAATGATTCTTGGGTGTCAAATTCAATCTTTTTCGCTCACAAAAAAACAAATTGCTGTATACTCACCACGAAATCTCAAAAAAACTTGTGTACTTGATCTTAATAAAGCATGTGCCGGTGTACTTCTGCGGTATGTACCACCACCTGATAAGTCACGTGGTTGCTGAGATACAGAAGGTGTCCCAGTTCTCCCTTGTCCCAATTCTCCCCGGTCTCCCCTACTCTGGCTACCGGTCCGGGTCTGGTTGTGATAAACATCGTTTCGATATAATTACTCCCACAGGACAAACGGTCATCAGGATGGATGGTGGCACTCCTTGTATTTTTATTCAATCAAGTCACTGAATATAGTTGAGATTGCCTGGTCTAGTATAACACACGACTGTGACGTCACTATCACCGCGATACGTACAAACTGACTGTGCCGCAACCATAGAACAGGATATAATAAATACCCTGCTCTATGGCCGCAACTCAATAAATCAACGCAGCTTTGGGGATCGCACATTGCATATCGAACTTAATAGGCACAAAGACGCGTAGCTAGCAAACGACAAACCATGGAGCTACCCCACGGACAAACGCGAACCATAGCCACCGCCAATAGGCCAACTTTAACCAACGACTATAAAGGTAACGTTAGATAGGTATAGGTATAATAAGGTGTTATATAAAACAAGGAATGAATGTTTTTCATACGTGTAATAGTACCGTGGCCCTGAAGGGACATTTCGAGATTTCTATATTTCGACTTTTCCCCCTTTCCCCTTTTATGACAACATGGGGGGCATGGTTTCGAACGGGAACACTGTCCTCGTCTGGGATGTTTTCTTCGGGAGCTTCACATCGGAGGACCTGTTCTAACTTAGAGCAAGAACACGTATATTGATAAGAGAGCGCGATTAAATCTATCTTTTGTACCATTTTGAAGTTTTTCTTGCCAGGAAAAATTGCAACATCGAAACGAAAAAGTGGAAACATCGAAGCATGAAAAAGTCGGAATATAGAAATATCGAAACGAAAAAGTCGAAATATAGAAATAAAGAAATATAGAAATATCGAAACGAAAAAGTCGGAATATAGAAATATCGAAAGGAAAAAGTCGAAATATAGAAATACAGAAATATAGAAATATCGAAACGAAAAAGTCGGAATATAGAAATATAGAAATATCGAAACGAGAAATTAAGTCGGAATATAGAAATATAGAAATATGGAAACGAAAAAGTCGGAATATAGAAATATAGTAATATAGAAATTTCGAAATATCCGAAACGAAAAAGTCGGAATATAGAAATATCGAAACGAAAAAGTCGAAATATAGAAATATAGAAATATCGAAATGAAAAAGTCGGAATATAGAAATATCGAAACGAAAAAGTCGGAATATAGAAATATCGAAACGAAAAAGTCGAATTATCGAAACGAAAAGTCGAAAACGAAAAGTCGAAATATAGAAATCTCGAAATGTCCCTTCAGGGCCACGGTAGCAATGGTATGAATAATTTCATTTGTTGAAAGATTTGACGTTCTATTCAACTCGACTTTGCCTCCTTGAATAGAACGTTCAATCTTTCAACTCATGAAATAATTCATACTATCGCACTCATAAAAATTCATTATTTATATACTATCGCGCTCATAAACGTTCATTATTTGTATACTAACCCACGGTGATCAGTCAGCGGTCATTCTGGTACGTACAAGCTATGCCGCGACTCAATAAATCACTGCAGCATGCATTGGGGATCGTACGTTTTTTCAACACTGTCGGATTTATGGCCTACTGTTGGATTTGTTGAATTTACTGTTGATTTACACTAATACAAATGACGGCAGGGACTCGAAGGAGAATTCCAGAGAATATTTGAATGTAAGTAGGCTATAGCCTTATCCAGTTTTTTTCAGTTAGGCTAGGACTGTAATCTAACGTAAGGCCTGAAAAACATAATTTAAAATACATACATGTCAGCATGCACGGATTGGTTTATCTTTCTGCAAATTTGACACGTTTTTTCTTGTCGAATATGATTTTTCTCAAACTGTAAGATCAATTTAAGGGCCCACCGCGATAGCCAGGGCCGCATTTGAGAGTCAAGGAAATAGCATATGCTACACACACGTACACCCACACTAAAACTACTTTATTGTGCAATCAGGAAATTGCCATTAGACCAATCAGCTTGCTCCACGACCTCAGGGAAACTTACGTCTTCCCAAGACAAAATCTGAGCAGAAAGTTACCTAGACAACTCTCTGGTCTAAGTGGGGATAAAATAAATGAACTTTTAGATTTGTGGCAGTTCCAAAAATCTTTTACACCCCCTTCATGGTGTCGTACGTTATTTCAATTGTCTGTTTTTTTTTTTTTTTTTTTTTTTGACAGTCGTCATGAGGTCCCTTGACTCCCTTCTCTCTTACCTGGCTTGTTTCATGTCTAGCTGCCTCGTTGCAGTCCAGGCTGGAGGTCTCAAGATACTCGGAGGTTACGTTAACGAGTACAGCAAAGATAGTTCCTGGTACTATGGGCAATCTTACAAATGGGGACAAACTGAAGTTGACGAAAACTCCAAGGATATCCAATTCCAACAGGCATATTGTTGGACCATGATTCAGTTGAATCACGGTTACTGTCGTCAACATTTGATTGTATCAGCAATAGACGATCCCAGGCAAGAACACTACCAAATCATCGGCTCCTATCAGAAGGTCCTCAACAACGACATCATACTGGAAACTAATTTCGAAAATGGTATAACAAAAGACCATTCACCTTACCAGAAAATACCTGTCAGTAACGGCAAAACTTGGTGCCAGGCAACATACAGTTTCAAGTATGGAGATTTATACTTTGTGAATAAGACCACACAACCCTCAATCACTGACGACATTTCTTATGTCATCATTAACAGCGCAAATAATGCGCAGCATACTGAGGTATTTTTAGACTTCCATCTGGATACATCTGTCCGAGTAAAATTTAATGCTTTTAAACTTTGTGACGAACCGCGGAGCCCCAATACTTATATCTATATGTACTTTTGGAGAGCACCTACTACGTTGATAGATGCAAATCCACTCCATGACCAAGCAAACTCTTCGTCCCTGAGTTACATAGCTGGAAGCAGACTGTTGTACTGAGCAATGTGGGATTTGGGATAAGTTCTCCAGACCTTCCAGTCCTTGGTACAACAGATACTCTCACTACCACAAGTCAATCCCGTTTCCTGAGCTCTTGGGACTTCGCATATTCTTTGGAAGAGTCGATTACTTTCCAGATTTTCTCTGTCGATTCATCAGTCACGATGAGTGAGAGCTTTACTTACCACAATGAAGAAGAAATGACCAAGACACAAAGTGTACCTACTTCTCTGACTGTCCAGTGGCCAAACGAATGCTCTGCCGGGTTCAAGATCACTTACTCGGTGCAGGAGATTTCAGAGAAGCAGGAGGTGCCGGTGGAAGTGTATTTCAAACGAGCGGGAGTGGTTTGGAGTGAAATTGAAATGATGAAAGTTACTCTGCGGAAGCTTCAAGTGACTAAGGATGAATGCTGCCTTTTCGACTGGGCTGGCGAAAGGTGTGGATCCCAGTCACACGACAAGTGCGAAGTGGTGGATGTCCACGCGTGGATGTACTTCTGAGATCACTTTCATTAAAATGATCTTCTTTGAGTCTAAATAGACGTCGAGGCCACGCCGGATTGTTTCTAAAAGAGAACATTTGCAAGAAATCTGGTTAGTCTAAAAAAAAAAAAAATGTTACTGAGATATTCTTATGCAATTTTAAAACGAAGGCAAGCAAGCATTTATACGTTTTCTTAATGGTATGTGGGTGCATGTTGTGTCTAAAAGGAATTTGTGTAGGTTTTTTACATTTTTTTTTCTTTTTTTTTTTTTTTTTGTAAATGGTGCGATTGCCAAGATTGCACTGGTGGCTAGAAATTTGCCAGCTTTTACAAATTTACTTTGTTAAAGGAAACGGGGAGTTTTCCATTCCTTTGTAAGACATAGGCGAATGCATTGAACTATAATGAATGTGTTCTAGAATATTTAACAACGTATGTTTGATTGAGGTAAATTAATGCAAGAGGTGAAAGTGATGAAGTCATGTATTATCTTTGTTCAAGGACTGTTTGGTGTTCCTAATTAAGTTTCGTTACAAATTAAATCAGAAAACTGATAAGAACGAAAAACTTGTGACCAGCTATATTACTTCTAGCCCCTCCCATAACTGTCTAAAAGCTCCTCCTTGTGTTGACACAAATCTAGTTTATTACTTTAAAGGCTCTCTAATCTCACCCCAGACGGTAAAATTCTCCCTACTAAGTTTACTTTTAGCCCCTCCTCCAATTTAAACAAAGAACACCTTTCTAGTACACCTCCATGACAGAAGCACAGTATACCTATGTAACCTTCACTGAGTTTAATTTGCTCGAGGCCATATATAAAAAAACAGTGACTATGTGTGTGAGCTTACTTGGAAACACTACTGACTGTACAAGTCATCGTTGATCAACCAGAGTGAAGCTATATTGTTTGAACGAATGTGAAAGTGCAGTCATTAACTGTATTAAACACTCTAGGGTTTTTCCTATAATATGTTTGGGCAGGGAGTTGTTAGCAACTCCCTGGTTGGGGGTGGGGATGCCATATCCCTTAAGGCCATGTCCTGGTGAGCATACAAAGGTATATTGTGTAATCAGAACAATCTTTCTATATTGTGTGAATTGTGAGGTACTCTGCATCTTTTGAATTTACAAAAATTGATGTCAATAGAGAGCAGCCACCGATTGAGAATTTTGGTATCCCCAACCCAAAATGCACTTTGGGGTGATGAGTGTCTGTCTTTAAGTAGTTGGTGGCTAAGCATGATGCATAATAGAGCAGTGCAAGCGGTATCAATCAATGTTGACTACATCAGCGTAATTAATACGACTATGATTTTTTAATAAGACCAGTGTTTAAATAATTATAAATAGTGTGGCGGTCTGGAAATGAGCCAGGAGAAGTTTTATATAGTTTAGAAGACCATTTTCCCATAATTGCAGCCATTTGTAGGAAACTCAACATTTTCATGATGAGAGTAGCTAAACACAAATCTTTGGAGGCAGAAAACTCTTCACATACACTTTAATCCAGCAAATGCAAGGTCTTCTAAGGTTAAGGACATTTAAAGGAAACACGTTATCCCCAAACCAGGAAGTTAATTGGCCCAACATATTTAGGAACAGCCCTAGAGTTCTAAATACAGTTGATGGCTGCAATTTGATTGACATTCATTCAAACAATACAGCTCCACTCTGGTTGGTCAACAATAGCTTGTGCAGTTGTGTTCCAAATTAAGCTCATACACACACACACACACACACACACACACACACACACACACGCACACACACACACACACTTGTTTGACAAAGTTACCTCGAGCAATTTAATTCAATGCAGGCTACTACGGCTCTGTCTTGGCGGTGTAGTACTAGACTGGTGGTTTGGTTTAAATTGGAGGAGGGGCTAGAAGTAAGCTTAATAAGAAGAATTGTTACTGTCTGGGGTGAGATTAGAGAACCTTTAAAGGTTTGTTACATAATTAACCTTTAATAACAAACGGTGATGGGCTGAACATTGAACAAAACATACTCTCTTTGCTCCAGAAGCCCACGGGGGGGGGGGGGGGGAGGGGGGCAGCCATATTTTCATACAGCTTAGTGTCCAGAGTTTATTTTGGGGGTGTTAACATTTAGTAAACTAGGGTTTAATGCTTCTTCTGGGTTTTATATTCTGTGCGGCAATGTTCAATTTGGTCACAAAGTTTGGGGCTACGGAAAAGAAAATGACTATATTATTACATTCAGTAACACTAGGATAGCAAACTACCCCTTTAATTGATCGGGAAATATTTTTCTGGTAACGTAAAATTTATGTAAACCACGTGATTCAGGAAAAACGATATGTTTGCCTCCCCAATATTTTCTTGGGGGCAATTGCCCACCCTGCTCTCCAGGATCGACGCCCCTGGCAGGAGTAATACACGGCTGGGCAGGCAAGTTTTTTCGTCAGAATTTTAAAGTATAGTAAAACTATGAGTTCTCGTGGCAACTCGATCCGTGTTATCAGCACTACGAATGTTCTGAAGTACATGTCCCCTGGTGCCACTTGGACGTCGGTGGAAAGCGTCATGCCAATGTCTCTCTTTTATGACTACATAGAGCTCCCAGGGGTTTAAGCCCCTCGTGGAACCCAACTTGCAGTGGCGGAGCAAGGAGGTTAGGTCAGACCGGGAAAGAATGGTGTTTAGGGACCCTGTAGTAAGTAGTTACCGAATGCTGCAACCCTATGCCAATGCCTCTAAACCTTTTCTCTTACATTCACCCACCTTGATGAAAATTGTTTTCCCCACCTCACCCAAATATAAAACCATGTCGGGGAGGCTGCATGGGCGTCATCAAGTGGGGGGGGGGGGGAGTTGGACATGCCCACACTTTTGAAAGTGTGGGGGGGATCTCTACACACACACACACTTTTTCCAGAACCCTAACAAAAATAGTAAGTACAATTTTGGTTCCATAGCTTGCAGTATGGCTGACTCAATTAAATATAACATGAAATAAAGGAAAAAGCCATTTAATGGATCAAAGTCGTGGAAATGTACCTCAAATTACACCCCAGACCATGTGGCCTTCAAATAATACCTCTTTAAATAAGTGAGCCTCTGATCCTTCGCCTCTAAGACTTTGCGATTCGCTCTTTTAGTAGGCCTGGCCTAAGGTCATGCCCCAACTTTTGAGAAACAATTTACTCTCTTGAACGGCTCTTGCTCTTGAGTGGATTACCCACCTGTACTAATGAGGTTTCCCGAGTCATTTAGTGGATGTTACGGATCGACAAATTAACAGAACAACTGCCATGACTACAGGTATGTGATTTAAGGTGGAATGCACAAACCTGTTGTGTAAGCTACCTACTGTATGCCTTACTCTGTTACTTGCAGACTTGCTTCGGGGGTTACTAATTATCTATAGAAACCTAACTACCATGGCGGCAACGGAGCACTGCAGAGCGCGAAGCGCGCTGTAGTGCTCCGATTATATTTAATTGAATCTTAAATTATTAAAGCTGCATTTGTGGGGTCGTGATGAAGAATTACTAGGTACAGACAAAAGACTATTTGTGTACTCAGAGCAAAATTGGATCACCTGTCGGCGTGGCTGCCTTTTTTCGGGGATAATATGCATTTCATATTTGTATTTAACCAGGCTGCCCGATGAAACAGGCTCCCGCCGAGAGCCGCTAGCCGCGAGCCGCAGCTTACCGTACGACCGTAAGACACATATAGGGGAGCAACTATGCTATTAATGATCAAATGTGTGTGTTGGTGTCGTTTTTGATGTTCAGACTACCCAAGGCGGTATGGATACAACCAGGACCACTGAGACCCACGAAGCATCGTACTCATATCACTCAAGCCCAAAGAGACATCGGTTTTGTGGTTGGCAAAACCACCCAAACCGACGGAGCTCTCCGGATCACACGAAACCAACAAGAAGGACAAGAAAAGGGCCCGTAGATGATATGATAAGATCTTCTCCATGATATGCAAATACAAGGATTACAAAACCACACCGAAAAAAATATCGAAAACAGTCAGGGGTTTTATGTGGTTTTCTAAAAGCGTTTTAATCCGGTACACAGAAATTATCAGGCCTATATGCAGGTTTTGGCACTGTCTACAGTGGGAGATGGTATCGTGCCATCAAATCTCCCAACCTCCTGTCCGAAATCACCAGACCCCCCCCCCAACCGACTTCGGTTTCGTGGGGTTTCGGTTTGGTCCAGGTTTATGGTTTTCTATGCACACCTTTGATTACGATGAATTCGATTCCGACCTTTACAGAAAACTGTGTAGGCCACCTAAAGGATATTTGGTGAGAGGAGGGGGGGGGGGGGGTAATTTTTAGGTTATCTCGAAAACAACAACGGAAAGACTGGAACAACGAAACTCTACATCTCTCGTAGCCCTTCGAAAATTTCGGGTTCCTATTGATGGGTCTGCCTTCCTTTAGATATCAAAGCAGGGAAATCGGCTCTGGGAAATAAACTTGGATAATTTCCATTTAGGAATTTTCTGGGGACTAAAAATTGTTTGTTCGGCATAACTATTGACAGTGATACTGAGGGGCTTAACATTGGTAAAATAGTTTGGTTATCTGGTTGTCCGTCTCAGTAAGTTGTCGTACTCGGGAAGTTGTCCAATTTAGAAAGTCGTCGGCATTGCTTGGCTCAGCTGTCGAGCAGTTGTGCAGAGCAAGGACCCTCTCCTAGCATTTGGATAGTGGCTGACTGAAGACTGGGGATACACTCACGTCCGTCGAATGGGGATGCTAAATGGAGCAGCATTGGGAGCGTTTAGTACACCACTGCCTGGGTACCCTCTGAGCACTAGTCGAAAAGAGAAGGCGAATCTCGCCGGTGTTTATCCATGATCAATCTGGTAAAGCAGGGGTGGGGAACCTTTTTCCTCTGACGGGCCGTTTTGATAGTCATAATCCACTCTCGGGTCGACGGATCCGTAGATAGCAAGGGCGCAATAAGCTTTCCTCAAAGGGCTCAGACCAAGGGGCCCCTAGTGGGCCCTGGAAGAGTCTAAGGGAAAGCCTAGGTAAGAAACTGGGCTGAAGCCCAGGGAGCTCCGGACTTTTTGTGGGCAATATAATATCCATCTGCTTTCTCTAAATGGTATTGAATGTGCAACGTTACACAGACCAGAATGTCACGATATGACTATTTGTCTCTCTATTTAATATAAGGTAATAATGGATGAGCTCATACAAAAAGTGCTCGCGAACCGCAAGGAAAAAACGCGAAGTTTGAAACTAACTTTGTTGTTTTCTCTTTTTTTTTCAAGTTGCAAACTTATCCACTTTTAACCTTTAATTCACTCTTCAGAGCAGGGAGTTGGAAGACACGGAGGGACTCACAAAAGTTCTGACCCCAGGCAGCCAGGAATCAAAAGTAAACAGAGTGCCCACTGAGTTCCATACTGTACTAGATATAGGTCTATGTGATAGTGCACGTTGGTTCAATGCTATGTAGCTCTCCCACGCAAAGCTTCACCAGAAGTACAGGGTTTCTGCACCTGGTTTATGTCTATGAAGAAACGGTAATAATGTTACATTGTGCACTGCGTATGCTAGAGTTTTACTAATATAATGATTGGTAGTGTTATTTCCATTTTCGCAACATATTTACTGTGAAGCATCCTGAAAATGATATAAGCAGGATAAACGGAGGGCACCGCGGGCTAAAAGATTATTATCAATTACTTTTTCAAGTGATTCTGAATTTGCATTTATGAATTGCCTCGAGGGCCTGATCAAATGCCGCATACGGCCCGGGGGCCGGAGGTTACCCACCCCTGGTCTATAGGCTAGTAACAGTCATATTGATAGAAATTTCCTGAACAAAATGCAAAGTGTTGTTCTATCTCCTTATAGTACAGCGTCATTATAGCTTACATTTCATCATTTAGTTAGTCGGTGAAAAATGGAAGAAGGGGACACTTGCTACTCTATACCCACCTAAATCCGCGCCTGACATGCCCTCGGGGGAAACGGTCCATCAGCACCTGTGGGAGGTCAGGCTATTCCAAATTCTCAACCTTCAGTTAAATCCCTTACACTTTGCAGTTTGGATTGACGTCCCTAGTACTAGAGAAAACACTCTCCTCCGTAGGGAAGTCCCACAGCCTGAAGACCGAATGGGAGCTAATACCAAGACAGTGGCTATATAGTGCACCAAGTGAGCAGACAACTCCTACCTCCGGAAAATCCCCACCCGGACTATTCCCACTTTCAGACAACTCCCCCGGGAGGATAGCCAATGGACAATTTCCCAGCCCATGACAAATAGGCTTTTCCAAGCCCTTAGCAAAGGGGGGCAGCAGGGGGCCCCCTTTAAAAAATGCCCCCTTATAAAATTCGAAGTTACTTGTGCCTTAATGCTGTATGTCTCGCCTCCCAACTTATTTCGCCCCCTTTAGTACATTGTCTGGCTACGGGCCTGGGCCTACCCTCAGAGTTGTAACCAAGTCATTTTTTTCTCACGTCAAGTCCCAAGTCATCTACCTTCAAGTCAAGTCAAGTCAAGTCTCAAGTCATTTAACTTCAAGTCAAGTCAAGTCACAAGTCATTTTCACCCAAGTTACAAGTCATTTCCGCTCAAGTCAAGCCAATTAGTCACAAGTCATAATTTCCAAAATGAAAATTTAGTAAGCCTATCAACTAGACTGCAGTCATAGATAGAGTCTTAATATGGAGACCAGGTGGTAGATCTTGAAAATTTTAATCCAAATAAGTCACAGGTTGACATTTTTTATGGACGGAAGATTTATGAAATATGCTCTGTCCATACTAAGAAACATTCAAGCAAGAACTTCTCAGAACAAGAGCAATCAGTGGATCACATAAGCTTTAAGCACTCACTCTTAGTAGCTAACAATATGTGAAAGGGGAATATTGTGTTTGTTTTACATATAATTTTCAATATTCATAGATACAGAATGATAGACAATTCAAATTGTGCCTTAATGCTGTATGTCTCGCCTTCCAAGATAATATTTCGCCCCCTTCAGTACCTTGTCTGGCTACGGGCCTGGGCCTACCCTCAGAGTTGTAACCAAGTCTTTTTTTCTAAAGTCAAGTCTCAAGTCATTTAACTTCAAGTAAAGTCCAGTCACAAGTCATTTTCACCCAAGTTACAAGTCATTTCAGCTCAAGTCAAGCCAATTAGTCGCAAGTCATAATTTTCAAAATGAAAAATTTAGTAAGCCTATAAACTAGACTGCAGTCAGATAGAGTCTTAATATGGAGACCAGATGGTAGATCTTGAAAATTTTAATCCAAATAAGCCACAGGTTGACATTTTTTATGGACGGAAGATAATATGAAATATGCTCTGTCCATACTAAGAAAAATTCAAGCAAGAACTTCTCAGAACAAGAGCAATCAGTGGATCACATAAGCTTTAAGCACTCACTCTTAGTAGCTAACAATATGTGAAAGGGGAATATTGTGTTTGTTTTAAATACAATTTTCAATATTTATAGATACAGAATGATAGACAAGTCAAAATAAGGCAGTACAGTAGCTTTCTTTTCAAGAAATAAGGCTGTCACAGGACGAAATTCAGTTACTTGTTTCACAAAAATAATTTTTTTCACCCAAACTTTCAAAAATTCAAATGATGCAACATCCATAACTCTTGTAATGCACAACATTTTGAGGAGATAACGCTATTGCTAGAGTTGATTGGTGACGGATACTGCACAGGTGAATAGTTGGTGCATTTTAAACGCAATATTTCCAAACTAAGATCTGATGGAAATGGAATCGTTTTAAAGTAAGAAGGATAATCCCCAAACACAATACCAATATTTTGAGTCATATGGGTACCCCGCATTACACTGATAATAGCATAATGTGTCAAACTTTTTTCCAAGTGGTGATAGGTTTTCTGTGACTGTGAACCTGTGTAAAGGCACCCCTTAAACTGAATGTGTGTTTAAAATGGTAAAAAGTTGAAATATGCCTGCTATTTCCCAAAAAGATCATGAAACTTTTTTATTGAATTATACTATAAAAAAGATTTCAGAAAATTTCTGAAAAGCAGCGTTGAGGATGCCATGATTCTCTCTCATCGCGCAAGGCGTGGGTGTACAATTATGATGGACCGTACGTTCGCACACACATGTGGAAATTCTTTGATGATGGGGGAGGGATTTTCCTATTTATGAGGAGGGAGAAATGCTAAAGGCAGCAGGGGCCTCTTGGAAACTAATATTTTTTATATACGCTGGAGCTTTAAAAGGTGCTAAACATTCCCCACCGTGCTCTCGAATAAGTATTCACAAAGTTGAGATAAAATGAGGTCAACAAGTATTACCTCACCTATAGGTGCACGGAAATATTCGTAAATTATTTCAATTGCCAGATGCCAACAAAATGCTTCGAACAATGTAAATGTTAATCTGTTTCTTGGAAGGACCCCTGACACCTGACCCATTGTCTTGGCCATTTGACTAACGAAGAATCATTACATGGCTATTCCGGAATTGCAAAGGTCACAATGCCTTATATATAATATTAAATTTCAAAAAAAATTTTGCCGTTTGCGACTTAATCTTGATTGTCAGATGCCAAGAAGTTGCGTTTTCTAGCGTTTTATTGTATTTCTTTCTCGAGGAGAACGCCCACATCCCATTAGGTCATCACTCCTTCGACAATTGCAAGTTTCGAATTCGCCACCATCTAGTGAACCCCATCGATTTGTATTCTCTTGATCCTATGGGAGTAGATCTGGGGGAGATGGGGGATACATCCCCCAACATTTGACTAGGGGGGATCCCCCAATGTACAGTCTACAGATACGTTTATGACGGAAAGTACATTTTATTCTTCATTTTCGTGAGAAATTCCCCAATCTCTGCTTCATTTTCTATCACAAATGTTTCTCAAACTACCAGAATTTTAGCAAATCCTTCGCATACTATCCAAATTTTCTCGCGCTCTGCGCTCTTCAAACGTTACGTCAAAGTTATTCTTACTATCAGTATCTTCCGATAGCAACCTTCGGAGAGGCACAGTAGCAAAAAAGTTGAGTTTACGAATTAACTGGTAAAAGACTGGCTTATGACAGTGGTATGTAGGTTTGTTGGGCTTTTGAGAGTGTCTCGATGACGAGCCTGAATGCAGATTTTGTCATGGAAATCTTATTTAATGAAAATTTTCGGCCCGCTTCTCGCGCATTCGTCACGGTTTGCACTCCATGTCATGACCATTATTAAGGTAAATACGTGAAACTATTTTGATCACAACACTTTTCGAAGAACAGAGATGCATCTCAAAACATCTGTGGGGGATCTTTCAATCTAATATGTAGCATGATGTGGAAGGTTGAAAGCACGTATCTGCCGTCATACATTTTTCAAATATTTTTACCGCGCGCTTTGCGGGCAGACATACTTTCTAAGCGTACAAGCGTACAAGAAAATTTGGCAGAAAATTCCTCCCAGATCATGCCGGAAATGACTCTTTTCAGGTCTTGTAAGTTGCATCTAAACCTTTAAAAAAAAACATTTTTTTATTTTGATTTACCAACAATATCATAAAAAAATCATTAAAAGTACAAAAGATATGCTCAAGGGGGCGGCTGCCCCCTTCGCCCCCCCCCCCTCCCTTGGCTAGTCCCTGCTTAAAACCAAGCTTTTAAGTCTAGGTGTATTGAAACAGATCCTTCAGTGGGTTGATGATTTCCTCTCTGATTGAAAACAGGCTGTTGAGGTAAATAGTACTCGGTCTCCTTTCGATGATATTTTGTCTGGTGTCCTCAGTGGTCAGTCTTAGGACCATTTCTTTTCTAGCGCACATTAATGATATCGTAAATGTTGCCACTTCTAATGTCAGGCTTTTTGCTGATGATTGTGTATGTTTCCGTGTTATTGATGATGGTAGTGATTGTCGTAAGCTCCGGGATTTAGGATGACATTGATTTAGGTCTCTGGGCTAAGACTTGGGGCATGAGATTCCAGCCCTCAAAGTGTAATATTATTACTTTTGCCAGAAAAAGGAACCCTGTTTGTTTCGATTATGTCTTAAACGGTGAAAAGTTACTTAAGGTTGACTCTATTAAGCACTTAGGGGTTTTTATCACTACTGACCTTAGTTGGGATAAGCATGTTCAGTTTATTTGTGATAAAGGCAACAGAATCTTAGGGGTACTTCAAAGGAATTTGTCGTTTTACTCTATCGATGTGAAGTTAGAAGTGCCAACAAAGGTCTTCTCCTGCCAGTTTTGGAAAACGGATCGGTACCCGGTCGTTTCGCCCCCTTGCCAATGGCATGAGATGTGGAAACGAAAGTGATGAGAGGACTCACTTGAAAATATGAACGCAAGTTAAAAAATCGGTATTTCTCAAAAGAAAAAAGGATGGAGATAATAAAAGAGGAGGGAAATGTGACTCCGGAAAATAGAGTTGCTGCAGAAAAAAAAAGTATTTCAAAAAAAAAAACAAAGGGATGCTGATAACGAAAGAGAATAGGGGAAATATGAACCCAAAAGAGAGCTGCTGCACCAAGAAAAAAATAGAAGCGTTCTTTAAAATAAAACTAAACGCAAATGAAAAAAATCGGTATGGTTTTAAAAAAAAGATGCCGATAATAAAAGAGAAGAGGGGAGATGTGACTCCAAAAAAGGGTTGCTGCACAAAAAAGGGGTTCTTTAAGGAAAATATGAACGCAAAATGAAAATAATCGGTATTTCCAAAGAAACCCGAAGATATGACTCCAAAAAAGAGAGTTGATGCACACAAAAAATATAATTATGAGCCTTTGCAGCTAGTTTGTACAAAGGATCGACGCAACGTAAACGATGATAAGGCACAAAATTGCCAAAAATAACAAAGGTATATTGCCAAAAAATTAGGGGGCGAACTGGTAGGTCTTTGGGGGCGAACTGGTCATCGATTGGGGGCCAACTGGTTACTCGGGGGCTAACTGACAAGGGGGCGAAACGACTTACAGGATAAGCTAAAAAATATTCAAAGGAGATCGGCTAGTTTCATCAGTTCGAACTTCTCGCGAGAGCCAGGGTCTATGACCCCAGGGTCTGTCCTGAAAGACCTCAGTCGATCTCCCTACGTTAACTGAACGTCGTAGGCAAAATAGGCTAATTTAATTCCCTAAGGGTGTTTTCGGTAAAGGTTAAATCCCCTTTTACAAACTTCGGCATCCCACCCGCAGAACTAACTAGATCCATAACTTACACTTGTGTCATCTTTATACTAGGACAAACTGTTGCAAATTTAGTTTCCTACCAAATGCGGTCAAAGATTGGAATAGTCTTCCTGCTCCTTTAGTTGATAACCCTTAGGTCACAAAGACCCGTCAGCAAGCCGTTATTGCTGATAACAATGAGGGATTAGGCACCTCTTGACACGTGCGTGATGAATCAATGTCCCAGGAAATGTCTCACCATATTTCAAAAGAAAAAAAGAAAATGAGAAAAGTTTCTACACTCTCTCATAGGTTGGTACACAACCGACGACGCTTGTCAAACTTGAAGTCATGCCCCACAATCTCCCGGGTCAAAAGTCCGACACGGTAGTGAATTCCTTCTACGAAATTTCCCCAGGACAATTCTCATCACTTGCGACTCAGACTTGACTTGAAGACAAATGACTTGCGACTTGACTTGGCCTGAATTATTTGAAGTGGCGACATTAAATGATAATGTTGTCGATGAGTGTAGTATGACTTTCTTCACCACAAAATTAAGTAGGCCTAACAACAGAGTGCAAACTTTTTCTTCATGTATTCGAGATTGTGTTGTGTCGCGAGTGAGACGGATTCTGAAAAGACACTCAGGGGTAAAAAAAAGTACAGTACATCTGTAATGTAGCACTATAGGCCTAACTGAATCAATCATTCAAACGGGGGTGGTGTACCTTACAAGACACACCCCTTATTTAATAATACAAGGACACGCCGGACTTACAGTTAGTGTAAACAGAGAGTTGTCTGGTGTAAATCAGTACTTACCAGTTTTCTCCCGCTTATTGCCCTTCGCACCGCTGCTTGCACAGAATGGAATTGAGAAAACTCGCTACCCGGCCAGGCCTCATGTCTACAAATATAAATAATAATTAAAAAAAACACCTTATGTCTATAAAATATGAGTGGCAAGAAATAAAACGGCATGGTTTGAAAATAAAGAGTATTAGATAAAAAAAGTGCTTTA
Organism: Holothuria leucospilota; assembly: GCA_029531755.1. Taxonomy (NCBI): domain Eukaryota; kingdom Metazoa; phylum Echinodermata; class Holothuroidea; order Aspidochirotida; family Holothuriidae; genus Holothuria; species Holothuria leucospilota. The sequence goes on from CM055964.1 coordinate 8,515,103, forward strand.
ACGGGGTAGGGGTGTTTCTCCAGTGGATACGCTCCTGAAATTGTGGGGAAATGGGAATATGTGCAGAATACGATACAGGGCACCGTTCCCCTAACTGAAAGTGAGGCTGAATGTGATGTTGAAAGTATGACTAAACATATACATGCGCTAGCTTCAAATAGATAACCGCATGTTCTATTATAGTCAGTGTAACCCTATCGCGAGGTAACGTTTACAATTGGTTTTTTCACTTATTCCTCCAAATTTAAACACGTTACCTCGCCTCGAGGTTACTCTAACTAGATCTGTAACTCGCTGTCAGTCTGTGAGATTGATTGGAAGAACAAATGGCTCTCTTTCGAGTTTGCATAATACGTGTTGCGTCTTGTACTTCCATTAAGACGAAAGCTGTTGAGTGCCATAGGATGGTGGGTTGTTCTCCAAGAATGTAGGCTAAATTAGAGTACTCCCATGTCAGCCAGGATTTTTTTCGGTCTTTTATAGCCTAGCCTAGGCCTAACGTTAGGCCCCTTTTGTTACCACAGGCAGTTCTAACTTCATGTTATGTAGGCTAGTGCATACATGATACAATATAGCCTCCAGTATGGAAAGTATGGCAATTGCACACCCGAGATTTTTTTCTAGATTTTTCTTGCACACTTGAAAATTCACGTTGCACACAGCGATTGTCTGGCATAACCCTAGGTAGGCCTAGGCTTATATGTTATATTGATTTGGCCTAATGGATGATCACAAGTCGTGATCATGACGTGCTGATGACATGATTGAATGATGTATGCAGTTTCAGCCATCACTCGGCCAAGACCCATGGAGTGAGGCGTATTTGGAACTTATGATCCGGTATCTGATCCCATATTTTCCACTCTGGATGTTAAGGAGGCCTTCAGGGGTTTTGTTCAAATTTCTCCCAAGTATTTATTTCACACTTGACTTTTAACTTAGTGTTCACACTTCCAAGTGTGCATTTGACACCTTGTTGCACACTGCACACTTCAATTTTTTTTTTCGTGCACACCTGAGAAGTGAGATCTCGGAGAAAAGTGCCATACTTTCCAATCTGGCTAATACTTGCACGTAGGCCTAACATTAGCGCACTCAGCTCCCCATCCAGATATGCGAGGCATTTCGATCTTGAAGACGACAGGGTGCACCACAGGCGCCCCTTAACATTGTATAGTATACCATATACTATGTAGTATATATAGACGGAAAGGTATGTCACAAATCTCCTAGCTCGAACAAACAACTTACGTTTCTGGCACAATTACTGCACTTTTCTCGCCAAATTTGTCTGTGTCTAGACTTTTGATCATGTAAGGTACCTCAAGGCAGCTCTTTTTCCCGAATAATTTCACTTGGCATTGTCTGAAGGATGAAATTTCGATGGAGTAACAGTATGAGGATGGTAGCTGCTGATAGAGAGCATTCAGCACTTCCACACTATATAATACAATACTCCTAAAATATTCTCTAAAGTTCTCTTAACTTTCTAAAATTCTTCCAAAATTTGTCAGTTATGTTTTGCTTTGATTATTACAGATCTTGCAGATACATATTAGCATTTTAAATATGCAAGATTTTTGAACACAGAAATTCATAAAATTTGAAAACCTTTTGAAAAGTGGAAGGGCTTGCATTTACTATGAGCATTTGTGGCAGTTGAAGACTGTACAACAGTTACAGTTCAACTGTCACAATGCTTGTAGAAAATGCTAGCCCTTCCACTTTTCAAAAGGTTTTCAAATTTTATGAAATTTAATGTTCAAAAATTGTTCATATTGATGCTAATATATATCTGCAAGATTTGCAATAATAAAAAGTGAACCATAATTAAACAAATTTTGGAAGAAATTTAGAAAGTTAAGAGAACTTTAGAGAATATTTTAGGAGTATTTTGTTATACAGTGTGGAAGTGCTGAATGCTCTCCTATCAGCAGCTACCATCCTCATACTGTTACTCCATCGAAATTTCATCCTTCAGACAATGCCAAGTGAAATTATTTGGGAAAAAGAACTGCCTTGAGGTACCTTATGATCAAAAGTCTCGACACAGACAAATTTGGCGAGAAAAGTGCAGTAATTGTGCCAGAAACGTAAGTTCTTTGTCCGAGCTAGGAGATTTGTGACATACCTTTCCATCTATATAATACATAGTATATGGTATACTATACAATGTTAAGGGGCGCCTGTGGGGTGCACAAGCGTCACTGAAGGGGGCAGGGGGGCAGTCGCCCCCCACTTGACTTCCTGGGATGGTCTGTTGGTACATTTGCTGATCTTGTCGGTACATCCGCCTGTTGTGAACAACGACTAATCTCCCCAACAGTTAACCAGTCTTTGCTCTCAAGAGGCAATTTCTCTAAGAACCGAAAATTTTCGGCGCAATATGCGTGCTGTAGGGTCACTCCAGTTTCTTCAATATTTCCCTTTCACATAGCTTAAGGTGACCAGACGTCCCCGATTTTCGGGGACAGTCCCCGAGTCCAGTGTTCTGTCCGTGATGAACAGGTGTCCCTGAAAATGTCCCTGATTTGAACAAATGCCCTTGAAATTGAAATTTCCTAAGATTTTAATTATAATGTTATAAAAAGTAATCTTTTGTCAATTGTGTAGCCTTCTGTACGTGTTCCTTTTGGGGGGGGGGGATAAATGGCTGGCTATAGCATTTATTATTGGCCTAGTATGACATTAATTTCGTTGAGATATATCATAGTGCCCAAGTACAACGTGTAAAGGCTCTACGTATCTGGAATCACAGAGATCGACAGTCACGAGCATCTTTGATTTTCTAATACTGCTGTGATCAAACACACACATTTTCTGTAGCCAATTGCACACGTACGAACGATGTACATTTTCCTTACACAGTGCCTGGTCTACAAGTGTCTCTGATTTTAACCCCCAAAATATGGTCACCTTAACATAGCGAGATAGCAAAAGTTCTGTCACCCTTACCATGTAACATGTAGGCAGAGTACACAGGTTATGTAGAGGTTGTAAATTTCATCCCATATTGCAAAGCTATTTGCTGTTCTCTCGTGTGTGTCTTGCGGTAGGGCTAGTTGGTGAGCTACTAACGGAGCAAAGTTTGGCTATTCCATCGGGCAGTCCAGGTGCTTTCAAGACAATGTATGTTACCCCCTATCCTCTATACAGGCTACAACCGCTACAGATTTTTTTCTTTATTGTTCTGAATAATAACATATGTTTTCAGTGAAAGAATTTTCGCGTGCTTTGCAATTTCACAATTCAGACTCAAAAGAACACTATCAGTGCACAAGTCGGCTCTTGAAGTAATAAGTGATATTGTGCAAAAGATGCCCTGCAATATCATGGGATAGTCAGGCACCATCGTATCTACTTCTCATCACCCCCTCGGTAAAGGAGCTGATGGAACTTGGGGTTGCTGGCATGGCCCAGCCTCCTGTCAGGAAAATTCTGTGGCCACATATGGTCAATTTATTTATTTTGGCTTTCCAAAAGGGGTCATTTCTGAGATAAAACCCAACATTTTCGGCACGCTTTATCCACTGGTCCTCAGTTCCATTACTTATAGCTAAATGCCCTACAAACCCTTTCCATCTTTTCAAGTAATTTCATAAGTAGAATACATGGGATTATGTAAATGTCAGCAATTTCATCTCATTTCGCTAGACTTAATTCATGATCTATTGTCTGCTTGTATCTGTCTTGCAGTATGGCAAGTGACTTGAGGTAAGTAAAATGTTGGGCCAGGACAATTGACCTATGAAAGCTTTACATAAACACATTCTTTTTGGTTTCGATGGTAAGAGAAACCTATGCATTCATGATGATGTGTGTGTGTATGTATGTGTGTGTATGTATGTATGTGTGTTTGTGACACTTTGCTCGTTAACACGATATCTCAAAAACGAAAACTGCAACAGTTCTCAAACTTGGTACATAGATGCCCCATATTGAGAGGAAGAACCCTATTGTTTTTGGTGGAGGTCAGAGGTCACCGGGGGTCGCTGGGGGTCAAACTCTGAAAACCTAGTTAACGCAATATCTCGAGGTAGGAAGCTTTGATGAATTTCATACTTTGTATGTAGATGCGTTGTGGTAAGAGGAAGAATTCTATCATTTTTGAAGGAGGTCAAAGGTCATCTGGGGTCACCAGGGGTTGAACTCTGAAAACCTTGTTAACACAATATCTCGAGGTAGGAAGCTTGGATGAATTTCATACTTTGTATGTGGATGCCTTGTAGCAAGAGGAAGAACCCTATCATTTTTGGTGGGGTTTGAAGGTCATCTAGGGTCACCGGGGGTCAAACCCTGAAAACCTGGTTAACACGATATCTCAAGAAGGGAAGCTCTGACAGCTCTCAAACTTGGTGCATAGATGCCCCATACTGAGAGGAAGAACCCTATTGTTTGTGGTAGGGGTCAAAGGTCACCTGGGGTCACCAGGGGTCAAACCCTGAAAACCTTGTTAACACAATATCTTGAGATAGGAAGCTTGGATGAATTTCATGCTAGTATGTAGATGCGTTATGGTAAGAGGAAGAACCCTATCATTTTTGGAGGAGGTCAAAGGTCATCTGGGGTCACCAGGGATCAAACTCAGAAAACCTTGTTAACACAATATCTCCAGGTAGGAAGCTTGGATAGATTTCATACTTAATATGTGGATGGGTTATGGTAGGAAGATGAATCCTATTATTTTTGGTGGAGGTCAAAGGTCTTTTGGGGTCACTGGGGGTCAAACATTGAAAGCTTTGTTAACATGATATCTTATGGCAGGAAGCTGTGATAGATTTCATACTTAGTATGTAGATGCGTTACAGTGAGGAGATGAACCCTATGTTTGTGGTGGAGGTCAAAGGTCATCTGGGGTCACCAGAGGTCAAGAAGCAAGAATTCCCAAGATCGTCATCTCGGGTCACCAGAGGTCTAAACGCAAATTTTTCAAGAATTCCCAAGAACACAAAACTGTTTTTTCCAACATGTTAAGATAGCATTTGACCAGTGACTGAAAGGTATGGGACATCGTGGCGTTATTTGGAATAGAACATATGTCATCGAAACCTCAATGCATTTTTGCATTCTGGTTAGTGTATAGGCTCACCCAAAATAATTTCGCTTGCTTCGTGTGCTTTTTTGGTTTCGATGATAAGAGAAACCTATGCAACTGTGCTGGCGTGTGTATGTGGTGTATGTGTGTTTGTGACACTTGCTCATTAACACGATATCTCAAGAAGGGAAACTGAGGGATCTCAAACTTGGTACATAGATGCCCCATATTGAGAGGAAGAACCCTATTGTTTTTGGTGGGGGTTGAAGGTCATCTGGGGTCACTAGGGGTCAAACTCTGAAAACCTTGTTAACACAATATCTCAAGGTAGAAAGCTTGGATGAATTTCATACTTAGTAGATAGATGCATTTGGGAAGAGGAAGAACCCTAGAGTTTTTGGTGGAGGTCAAAGGTCATCTGGGGTCACCAGGGGTCAAACCCTGAAAACCTTGTAAACACGATATCTCAAGGTAGGAAGCTTGGATAACTTATATACGTAGTATTTAGATGCATTATGGGAAGCGGAAGAACCCTATTGTTTTTGGTGGAGGTCAAAGGTCATTTGGGGTCACCAGGGGTCAAACTCTGAAAACCTTGTTAGCATGATATCTCCATGTAGGAAGCTTGGATAAATTTCATACTTAGTTTGTAGATTTGTTATATAAAGAGGAAGAATCCTATCGATTTTAGTGGATGTCAAAGGTCATTTGGGGTCATCGGGGGTCAAACTCTGAAAAACTTGTTAACACAATATCTCAAGGTAGAAAGCTTGGATGAATTTCATACTTAGTATGTAGATGCATAATGGGAAGAGGAAGAACCCTATTGTTTTTGGTGGAGGTCAAAGGTCATCTGGGGTCACTGGGGGTCAAACACTGAAAACCTTGTTAGCACAATATCTCAAGTTAGAAAGCTTTGATGAATTTCATACTTAGTATGTAGATGCATTATGGGAAGAGGAAGAACCCTAGTGTTTTTGGTGGAGGTCAAAGGTCATTTGGGGTCATCAGGGGTCAAACTCTGAAGACCTTGTGAACACGATATCTTGATGAAGGAAGCATGGATAAATTTTGTACATAGTATGTAGATGAGTTATGGTAATTCAAAGAATGCTGTTGTTTTTGGTGGGGGTCAAAGGTCATTTGGAGTCACAGGAGGTCAAACCCTGAAAACCCTGGTAACATGATATCTTCATGTAGGAAGCTTGGAAAAATTTCATGCTTAGTATGTAGATGCCTACTGGTGAGAGGAAGAAACCCTATCACTTTTGGTTGAGGTCAAAGGTCATTTGGGGTCTGGCCTTAAAAAAGTTTGCAGTCATTTCATACTACTGTAATTCCATGATACTGTAGGTATGTATGAATCATCGAAACCACAATGCATTTTTGCATTCTGGTTACAGCTTAGAGTCCGGCAGAACATTAAATCAGGGAGGAACTATATTGATGTAGTGAAAAAAAACTTTTATGCAAAATATGCCCGGCAATGACATGGTATACAGTAGTACACAGGTTTTCTTCAAATTCTCCTGCACCAACCTCTCGACAGGATGGGAGCTGTCCGAGGCTTTGGGTCTCTGGCCATCCCATCATTGGGAAGTCTGTTGCCCCTCGGGCAAATCCTGGCGCCACCCCTGGATGAATGGGGGGTCACGGGTGCGGTGGTGACTTATTAAGTGATAACCCTTTGACACTAAGTGTCGGTACATTTACTATATGCTGTCAGTGCATTTACCTTATTTTCATCCCAGTCCCCCCCCCCACTTCAAGCACCCCAGTTACGCTACTGATGGGGTGCACAGTAGAATGGCATAAAAACAGAAACAGACAAGTGCCCATAGGGCCTATTTTGTTACCTAGGCCTAGGCTACCAACAGTTGGGTATGAGGCATTGCAAGCTACAGTAACATTTTCATTTTAGCAGCAAATTCGGGAATATAAAGGTTACAGACAAGGGGCAGAATATACATTGACAACGAATTTTTTGTTATCACAAGACAGTTACATGTTTTAGAATCAGTGTCCGGAAGCTACATCACATTCTCAAGCTGACACGCTACAAGAGGGCATGCTTTTTGATGAGGTTAGCTTAGTAAAATGGGACATGGATTATTTTGGTGGACGGAACCTAAAATTGTTGTAGGTAATTTGCCTGCAAAATTAATTCAGTTTGCACGGCTTTTGAGACTTGACCCTGTCATTGTCCTATCCTTTGACCCCACTATCATATCCCCCACTCGCAGTTCCAGATAATCCTCTCTCTTTCAGCGTCTTCTCTTAACCTTGCTGTGGAAGAGAGGAGAGAAAAATGAAACGAAAGCAACATGAGGAGTCAAACCATCGATTTTGACACATTTATTAGTGTTTGCACGGGAACAAACACCAGATACAGTACCAAATCGCTGTTCCCCTTGGTTATCCGGGTACCTGGTATCATGGTGACTTAAATAGCAGCAGAGCAGCTCATTTTGATAGAGACAGACTCCATAACATATGCCTGATATTTACACCTGTATTGTAGAGATAGCGATCACTAAGTCCAAGGAGACTCAAATTGTTAAAACAAAATCGTGTCGTTTCGTTTCAAATAAAAAATTTCTAATAAAAGAAACATGATAGAAAATAACAGTAACAGAACCATTGGGCAGGTCTGGGTACATTGGTTACCCATGCAAACACTGACATTTATACATCACATGAGTGACGTAGCTAAGGCTGTGACCGTTTAGCGATTAATCGCTAAACGATCGCCAGTGTAATAAACGTTTAGTACAAAGCTACCAGCGATTAATCGCAAAACGAGTTTTTCCGTAGGAAATAAAAAACAATCTGCAGTCATTACAGAAAATTGGATGCTCCCTTTAACTTTTTGAAAAAGTGAAATACATCAAAGTTGAACTTCTATGAAGATCCGTGTTTGCCAGGTTCATAGAAACTATGTCCCCTGTACCTCAGTAACGCATTTTACATATTCATCATGTTCAAGAGCACTTTTAAAGTCTCTATGTTGATCATAGGTACTTGCGATTAATCGCTAAACGATCGCAAAACTTTGCGATTAAACGTTTAGTAATTTTACTAAACGTTCACAGCCCTAGACGTAACATTGATAGTCTTAGTAGACACCACTAAGATACACGAGCAGGTGGGGACTTTGACAGTTGAAATTAGTAGAAACCTGCAAGTCATAAATATTTATTCAAGAGTCGATTGCAGTGATCAAATTTCATCTCTTCTGGCTGCTCTACACTGGCTTCCCTGTGATCTCAGGATAAAATTTAGAATTCTGACCTATGTATACAAGTGCCTTCATCAGCTTTCACCAGGTTACCTACAGGAACTGGTTCATATGTACCAGCCTCATTGACCTCTTAGATCAACCACTGATAAGTCCACTCTGAGCACTTGGACCCTCTTATAAGGGTGTTGGTAATCAAGCCTTTAATTGCCCCAGTTCTTTGGAACAAGCTGCCAACAGATATAAGGAGTCTCTCATCTATAACTTCTTTCAAATCTGCATTGAAAACATTTTACTTTAAGCAAACCTTTGTGTAGGGTTCATTATATGTATTTTCTTTTTAAAGTGCATTGAACCTTGGGATTTTGCACTATGTAAGCACAGCTTTAATAATAATAATAATGATGACGACAGCAGCGCTACGACAGCAGCGCTACAACAGCGACGCGAGGACAGCCACATGACGATGACGACGATGTAGGCCTGTGCACTAAATAATGTTAGAACTGCCTGTGATAGTTACCAAAGATAAAATACAGTAGCCTGCATAGTAACATACACAGCCTGTGACTTTGTTAAACTTAGCGCAAACAGGCGCATGGCTTATCCATGACCACAGGCAGTCTCAGCACTACAGTTTCCATTATGTGGTAAACATCCAATATGCAAAAAAAAAAAAAAAAAAGTAGTGGCACATCACATCGCCGTGGCACCAACTTTGTCTAACTGAATTACGATTTTTAGCCTATGCCTTGTCCTCAAAAGGGAAAAGGCAGTTCCCCAATTTGATTTTGAATTAATGTACCCTGTCATCATAATTCAAGAATGGCTCCTATCAATCATGTGTGATACTTTAGTTTTGGATAAAACTTTTATGCATCCTTGTATTTTAGTCAGCATTTGATGTTTCTGGTTCTCTTCTTTTCCAGTTGTGTACTACACATCGGTTACAAGTAGATGAATTAAGATCCGAAGGTGAAAAGTCCTGGGTGAAGAGAATTCTCCATGGAAGTGGACCTGCTGCAGACATAGCGGATGAAGAAGAAGTGGTCGAAGTGGAACCTCAGTACATGCAGCTACTGCAACAAAAACAAGAAACTTTTATTGAAAAGTAGGATTTTTTTTCTTGGAAAATCACTAACATAAGGTTCTGTTCGAAAAATTTGCATGTGTGATATGCCATGGTCAGGCAGCCCCCTCCCTCCAGACAGTTCCCACCCACACAATGTCTCTGGGACAGTTTCCACCCAAGCAATGTCCCTGGGACAGTTCCCACCCATGAAAATTAACCCATAGACAACTTACTCCACCAGAAAATTTATAATTGTTGTGGATTGGAACTGCCTGGGTTTTAATTCTTTGGGTGGGAGTTGTTTGGCATTGAATTGTTCTGGGGGAAGTTGTCCAGGGGTGCATGTCCGGATTGGAATTGTGGTAATTGTCTTGGGGGAGGGGGTGGGGAGGGAGGTGTCTGTGGATTTGGGGGTGGTAGTGATGCTCAACATAGTAATGTTAATATGATTGCACTTTATCGTGACCGACTTCATCGTAAACCGACTGCAGTGGCCAAGTGGTTAGAGCATCCGACTTGCAGCTGGAAGGTCTAGGGTTCAAATCCTGGCTGGGTCATACCAAAGACTTTAAAAATGGAACCTGCTGCCTTTGTGCTTGGTGCTCAGCATAAGCAATGGAGTAGGGAAAACAAGCCAGTGAGCCACAACTGGATAAAAGGCTGTGGTCGTCTCGACTTGAACTATTTGGTTGGAAACTGGGACGTTAAACCTCATCTAACTAACTAACTAACAAATTTATCGTGAAATATCAACATTTGCAAGATTTTGTAAGCTAATTCATTGCAGTAAGTGGTAATGCACAACACCATACTATAGACCAATTGTATTTTTTTTTTTTTTTTTGAAATCTGCAGAAGACTAGTCAAAGCAGTATTTACTTCTGTGGATTGATAGAGTTTTCAAAGGGTCTTCTTTTCATTTCCTGTATGTTTCAGGCCTGAAACCAGACAGAAAGTTTACACTCCCCCTGAAGAGCTTGAAGATGCGATTTTTGAAATTACCAAAAAAGTCTGCCCTGAGGTTGATCTAAGCAACTGGAAGTCTCTTGGTCTACAAGATATATCACGAAAGCAGCAGGTGGGTATTTCAAATAAACACAGTTGTTAAGTGAAATATTTGTATGTTGGATAAAGAGTTTTACGTGGTAAATAATGGTTTTAAGCTGAGTTTTCTACCAAATCAGCAAAGTGTTTCATGGAACAGTGCACCCAAAATCTGCTAAGAGTTATGGACATCTGAACATTTTAGAACATGTTAGTGTAAGTCAAAACTTTTCCATAACTAATGTTGTTTTCCCTTAAATCTCTGGTGACTTTGTAGCCTGGGTTCTACGAGCCTCGAGAAGGCCAGGATAACCCTGGTGGAGGTCCGGAAAGCTCATCCAAAATTCATTGAAGAAATTACAGAATATTCTACCCATGGATCCACTTTGTTTCATCCTAAAATCAACTCAATGTCATTTTGGGGGTGGGGTATTGCCAGCATACTTTAACCTTTATTGACCAGACTACAATTAAAATCAGACATTTACATTCTCATCCTGTGATGTGACTTGCAGTTGTTAAGTCTTTTGGTCCATGAATTTACTGTTGAAATGATCTGATCTCAGGTAAAAAAACTTAGACAGTACTGAATAACTTGCACCTGGAAGTAGACCTGGACTCTATTTCAGAAAAGTTAGGAATATTCCTATCTTGGACTTAGGAAGAACTCATTCCTGTCTTCATGCTGAAGTTGTTCCTAGGCTTTGAAGTGATCTTTGGTAGATTTAGAAATGTTCTTAATTGATCTGGCAGGAAATTCACAGATAAAAACAATGTCACTTTTGATTTATTCCTAAATATTTGAAGAAAGGAATGATTTCGGACAGATTGTTCCAAAACGGTTTGGGAACTTTAATTGTGAGAATATTCCTAGTTTTTATGAAATAAAGCCTTGTTTAGGTTACCTGACTATACTTCAGTGTGACAGCTCCTGTCTATTAGTTGAGCAGCAACTCCACATTCCCTGGAGCTGTTACTTTTAAATAATTTTCAGTGCTGTCAAGAGCATGCACATAATATGTTTCATGTGTTTGTGAATGTACTAAAAGTTTTGCATTTTTCTTTTTTCAAAACTGGGTCTTTTAATCTAATTCTGTGTTTGAAAATTGGTCTTCCGTTCAGTTGACTGCTACGATTTTTTGACATCAGCATTTTACATCTTGCAACTGATTTAAGATGTACAGTAGTACTTTACAGTCTGTAGCTGGTGAGATGCATATATTATGTGCTTGTGGCAATTGAGACATCATTGTAGTCCTGACTTCATTCAGAGATGTGACTCGAAGTCCACAGACACCGGACCCCAAACAGATTGAGGCCTGTATTACTTCCAAATTTTACATGCTAATGCTATAAAGCTACTGTATATACCATGGTGAACTCACAATTTACAAAAGTAAACTTTCAGCGAGTGTTCGTGAACGTTACAGATCGTTGACCAATGTCAACAGATAGCTAGGTTGCATATATATGGAACCATGTATGGTCGGTCATCTCTTGCTCTTCTGGACCAATCATGGACATATATTAATAGCTCAGAGTTGGACAGTGTTCAACTTTCATAGCTTTATAGCCTTATACTGAAGTATGGATTGGCCTGAAGTTGCCCAAGACCACCTGAAATTTATTGTATTAAGAGAACACATCAGTCATACCAAGCAACTATAGGAAACATTAACAGTTACAACTTGTACCTGGTGTGTATTGCCTTGCTTAATATTGCTACAACATTTGAGTTGCACGTCTTCATTTGCTCCCTTCCTTTTTAAGGACTGGAGGGATGGGGTCATGTGGAACAATTCAATCCCCTTCCCACTCTGGTCATGCAATTGATGGTGGTCATAAACTTCATATGTGTGGGAGTGTCAGAGGATAATATTTGTATTTGTTAGTAATCTTCCGTCAGTCCTCAGGTTCATATTCCTTTCAAGGACCTAATCAATATTGGCTTGATATTGGTAGTGACAGAGACTTGACTTTGTTTCTGTTCTGCTCATTCTGTATGCATGACATCTACAATAAGACCTTTAGTTTTGCTTGTATAACTTAAGGATCAAGGCTGAGCTTTGATCATCAAGGGCAAATTATAGCAAGGTATCCACTTGTAAATGATTCTGTATCCACTTTAAGATATCAAAATTATATCACCTCCATGGTATTTGTTCTGAATAAACTAATGAAAAAAGTTTTTCTTACCAACCATGGATAAAATTTGTTTATTGAGGAGTAAAAATTCATGTGAACAAATATTTGAAACAGAAATTTTCTTAAGAAAAATTTACATGACAAAAAATGGTTCTGTACTGTTGCAGATACTCTTAAAATGTTTCCAGCACTTCAACCATGATGTTCCCAACTTCCTGCTTAGCAAAATGTCAACAATGGAAGATGTTGTCAACTTTTATCATGAACCAGTCAAAGATACAACTACATTTGATGAACTGAGTTCCAAAGATCTCCCAAAGAACCTTAAAATACATTGGGAGTATGAAGATGACTCACAACTAGAGGTTTATCAAGATTATTTGGATTATACAAGGAAAAGAAGAACAGGGCCCCCATCTACATATCCCTTCAAGGATTCTCTCTGGTAGCTCTCTTGATTTCAGGCTTCTGATGGGCAAGAGTTCATTTCCAACTTGTGCAGAGAGATTGCTGGCATAATGTTGTGGTTAGAAAAGGCCTTGCATTTCTTGTATAAGGTACTGGGAGGTTGAACATAGAGCATATAGAACTGAAGGCAAGCATTTCCTCACAGGTTATAGTGTATGTTTTAAATACAACTCTTCAACTTGAAGACCTTTCATTCATTGTGGGAGACATACTTGCAGTGAGACTGTACTCATCCTGATGCTCTGGTGGCATTGGGTGTACTTGTATGTACTTGTTTTCATCAGGGTAGATTAATACTTGTGCTCATGGGTTTAACAGGTTATCATTGAATACTAATGTAACATTTTCTGGTAGTACTAATGGTAAAATACCTGTACTACTCCATGGACTCCAAACATGTACTCATCCTTATGGGACATTGTTCTTACATTGCAAGTCTGAACTGAGATTATGTGATGATGTGATGTACTACTGGAGACAGCCGTTTTGATGAGTGGTTGCTGAAGAAATTAATGAAATCTTATTCAAGTCTGAATGATTGATGTTATCATGAACTATTTGCAGAAATGAGCCTGGTTGGTGAAATGAAGATACAAAACCATGAAAAATAAAAGACATTGATGCAATAGAACAAACTATAGGTTTTTCTCTCTTTTTGTATTTATGTATTCACATTTATATACTTGAGTTCTTGACATGATAACCTAAGCCCCAGTGCATATCATGAATGACACAAGGGGGCCCCTTTCCAGTTAAATAGTTTTCATTCTCTTACATTATTAAAGGGTCAACAATCTTAGCCCAGCCAGTAAAAAATCCTCCCAACTAAGTTAACTTCTAGTCCCTCTTCATAAAAAAAGAAGAAACCTGGATAATGCACATTTTTGCCAAATGTACACTAGCATGAATTCCTCAAGGCAGGGGGCAGGGGGTAAGACTTAAAAGAGTTATAGGGATATTTTTAAATGTTTTGGGTGATGCAACAGTCCCTTTAAGCTTAAAAAGAGCATCATCCAAACTTACAAAAATTAATGGACATTCAGGGACCTAATATATATTTTTAAATGAAAGAAATTACAATTCAATGAATATAAGATGAGGCCAGCCCAAAATAATACAAAAAAAGCCTAAAATTTCAACAATTTTTCCTTTTAGCAACGCAATGTTTTTAAGTTTGGCTAAATCCTTACTGCCATATATTGCCCACATAACTTTGTTCTCTGCAACCACAGGTGTCTGCCCCCATGCTAAGACCAAATGGAGGTCTGCAACATGGAGAAGTGTAAACTTAGTACAGGGGGTAACACCTTCCTCTGGTTCCAATTTCATAACTTTTTGCACAGCCCTGGAGTATACATCTTCTGACCTCCAATGGAATTCACATCTTGTAGTAGTCTTCACAACAGTCTTTATGGTAGGAGGTACTCCTCATTCTCACAACAGACTCTCCTACCTTTTTACATTTCCATCTGATCAAAGAGAAGGCTAAAAATGCACATGCTGGGGGAAGGGGGAGAGAAGACACTACATCCATGCATCCTGCCACCTTTTTCTTGGCACTGCACCTAACAGCTTGCCAACAGTACACAAGCATCACTTCCTCAGGTGTTGCATAACATTCTTTTCTGGGTTCTATTTTTAGGTATCATAAGTAAAGATTGATGAGTTCATCACTCACAGCTGATGGTGTCAATACTCCAAGATCCGTAAAGAGAAGGGTGATATAGGAAGGGGGTGTATAGTCAATCAGGGGATGTTCCTTGGAAAGATCCATACCATCACGTAATGTTGAGGCATTGTACTAGAAAGAGAAAAGAATCACAATAACGACAAAAATTTGATTGTTCCAACTATTAACTTGGTTGTTTCAACTATGAACTTCTCAGGATTTGCTTTTTTTTTCGACAAGACCTCCACCAAGTACATAACTTAGTAAGCATGCAAAAAATGTTTACTGAAAATTGTAGGTTGAATGGTAAGAACTTGAATAGACAGTAAGGTTATCATATGATATCAACAGATTCCAGGATCTGTAATCTCTGATACCAATATACACACCTCTTGTTTCATAAATCTCTGTATATTTGAAGCTCTCCTGTATCTAATTTCTTTTCACCATCTACCTAGCTTTAATATAACCGCAGTACCGTGTAGCAGAGGCTCCTAATCTGGTGCTCACTAGCACATATCCTTGAACTACCTGGAACATATATATGATTTAAATGGCCAGTAGTTTGAAGGATACACTCCTCAAATTGTACATGCAGTTTGTGCACTAGTTACAAAACCCTAAATCCACAAAATACTCATAAATTCACTATAAGAAACATACAGAGGGCAGTATAGCAATACTCATTTTCCACCACATCCCAGAAATTCATCCAACATTGGGTCAACTCACCTTGAATTCATTAGGAACATCTTGTTGGTTGAGGGGGTAAATCATTCTTACAAACTTGAAACATTCAACAACAACATAGAAAGGTTTATTGGAAGCCTTGGCACAAATCCCCATCTGATAAGTACCAATCTGGGGAAGGAGTATTAAAAAATACAATTCTTTGCGAGAAGCTGTTCCATATAGGAAAAAGGATGATAATAGAATGTTGCTAACTTATTTCAGACTTGTACTAAGTTTACAATCATGAAGTTTGAAACGAAAGTTTTATTGACGCACCAAAAAATTGGAACTCCTGTTTGTGTCAAAAATCATATCTGTGCAAACATGCAGACACAATATACTTAGTCTGCTGAATAATAACACTGCAGACATATCGATGTCTCATTAAATTTCAACAACTGTTTTATGCCTTCTTGATCTTGCCACAAATAATGAATTCAACTCAAAGGAATTTCAGGTGCAACACACATGGCATCCTCAACAACCATGCACATAAGCAGACACCAACACTAATACACTACTTGATTCTGTTCTCACTTCTCCTTCCATACATGCTAGGCATTTTCATTTCTGTCCTACACACTCTGACATACTCAAACTTTTGGAGACTAACATATTCCACTTGACCCTAAGTAGCCCTGGGTGGCTCAGCCAGGAAGTCATCACACTGTGTATACCATTAGTTCCCACACAACCTACCTGAACAATTTCTACCGGAACAATTTTCCCCCAAACAACTCCCCTAGGGTACTTCAAGGGCAATTCCCACCCCAAAAATCCCAACTGCAAACAATTACTACCCATAAAAATTCAGAACCTGCCTGTGTGGAAAGTTGTTCAGGGGTAATCATCATGGTTGGAAATTGTCTGGAGTGGAAATCCCCCAAGTGAAAATTGTCCTTCTGGGAGTTGTCCTGTCATGATCCCTTCTGCTTCCTCATAATCAAGAAGATCTATCATACAGACATTCCCAAACAGGTATATACAATCACATTATACTAAATGAAACAGAAGCGCATGCTAAGTTTATCAGGAATCATAAGTCCATGGCTGTAGGTGATCAACATCCCAAAAAGACAATCAAACCCCAGGGAATGAATTACTGGGGTACTGCATCATAGTTTGCAAATCATAGTGATGCATAAAATGACTTTCCTACGAACATTTGCACCGATGTAACACATATCTATGAAATGACTGAAATGTTTGGCAGTTTTGCTATTATCAAATTTTGCAGTCTAATTTGTCCCCTGATTGTACAGACCCTGTTTCTGAAAACTTACTTGTCATCTACTTAAACAGACAACACCTGACCAGACATATTTATGTAAACTAGTCCATTCATAAGAAATACACATGCAGAAGATGATTATTTATTTAGTGTCTGGAGGTTTTGAATTGAATATTTCCAAACACCTTGTACCTTATTTATAATGCCACCACTCTCCACTACTCCCTCTGCTCCTACCAGAACAAGGTCCACTTTCTCCATGATGTACCTATGCAAAAAGAAATTAAAATTAAAGTTCATAACTTACACATGAGACTGGAATGCAACTTCTCTGAACTCTAAACATAAGCAAGAAAGGGTCCTTTATCATTAGGGGCAAAATCCCACCACATTCCACAGATATACAATAAAAACCTCCATAATAGTGCACAAGTCTGGGATTCAAACAGGCATTGTACATAACACTTACTGGGAGTTATTTGCTTCATAAAATTCCCTGACTTCTATCATTTCACAAAATATGTCTCTTGTAGGCAACAAGAGTGAACATAAAAGAGCATGATATTTCTAGTCCAAGGCAACCCTGGCAAAAGTTGTAATTCTCAGTCTCTCACAGAAGTAATGAAGTACATTCTTTCAAGATACTTACAAAGCTTTTTTTCAAATCCATTTGCAAAGAATTTGAATAACATCACCAGTCACAGAGGACATGATAGAATTATAGTAGATGCAAAGAGGTGCAAAAATGAGACACTTTGTAATGAGACTTTTGATTTAAAAAATGAAAGCATGAGAAAAGTAAGCACATAAAATGAAGGGTAAATCTGAGGAGGAGGAGTGGGGTCGGGGTTACAGAGTTATATGTATAAGTTTCAATTTGCTGAACATACAGATACTAAAATTAAAGAATATGAGAATGTTTCCTTTAAATGATTTATTCATACTATACTTACCCTACTGCAGCATCAAGAATGACCACTGAAGGAATCCCAGCCTCATTCAATCGTCTGGCCATTTCTTCTCTAAAAATAAGGAGGGGCATAGTATGAATAAAACATTGCAACCCTTCAGTAAACCTATGGGGATATCTTGTACAGCTCCAATGACTCCCAAGTAAACAAAGATAGGCAGCATTCTGTTTTGTTCTACACTATTCATTTTCCAATGGAAAAACATCTACATAACAGTCTTTAGGGAGTATGGGTTCATACTTACAACTTGTTACTATGTATGCACTTACATTCATAAGTACAGTTTTGTACTCATTCTTGTAATTCAAAGATTTTGAAAATTAAAAGCGTATGCTATGCTCACTGTTTCCAAAATGGTTCAATTTCTCCCAACAATGTTTACTCTATGCTACAGCCAATTTCATTAGCCATCTTTGCCCCACTTACAATGCAGTTTCATTGTGCAATAATTTTCTACTGCTGAACACCCTACAGTTTCTTGACATCCCTTTCAAACAATCTACTGTTTAAGTTTTACACGACATAATTTGAAACTTAAAATTAGATGGAACCTCACTGTGTTTTGGGTTTGGGAATCACTCCATCAACTACCTGATTGACAGATAACATTGCATTGTGCAAGACTTGAAAGTGACGTCAGTGTTCTGTATTTAACGTCATCAACTAACCAGAGTACCTCCTACACATTTGGGGGTATACTTTGAACTTGCCCTCCTTTTGTGTCAAATTACTATGTATGACCCATCACAAATTTAAGGGATTTTAACACATATGAATATATTTTGGAGTGATGAGGGTCTACATTTAAACATTTATGGTAATGTGACACATACATGAATACATTTTGGGGGGATGAGGCTTTACCTTGAAACATTTATGTAGATGTGAAATTTCACAAGAATCTCGTACTTAATCTGCTAAGAGGTGCAATACTTGAGCTGGTAAACATGCCAAAGTACACACACTACACATCCTCTGCAGAAATACCCACATTCAATGCTTTACTATCAAATCACAGCATTGCAAAATTGTTCTTTCAGTTGATAACAATTTCTACATCATTTGCTGCTTCAAACACAATCATATTAACTAACATGGCATTAGGGGTACAGAGGGCTTATTTAATTTTGGTCTTAAACATTAAGAAAATATATATTGTTTCATACAACTTGCAGCTATTTGCATCAACTCTTATTATGAAAGTATTCTTGGACTTTAATAATCCACTGTTTGAAAAACGAACTTTTGGTAATATTTCAATTTCTGTGATTTTTCTGAAAGATGCACCAATTTGTTAATGAGGAAGAGTACACTATTAAATAGCTCTAAATAGTACATGCAGTATCAACTCTACTCTAAGTGCATATTCATTGTTGGCTGTTTCAACTTCCAAAACACAGAATAACAAATAAACGGAACAAAACGAAATAGGTTATTAATCCAGAAGCACTTACCCAGATCTGTCAGGATTTGATTCTGTGACATAAACTTTAAACCGTTTCTTTGCCCTTGCAGCTTCCAATAAGACCTTCAGAACCACTCTTGAATGGGAATGAGTTAAAATACTCTGAGAGAAAGCAAGAATATGAGATACATTTCAAAACTTGTGTGACATGGGGTGAGCCAACAGTTCTAACTCAGCTGCATATAAAGCATATCTGATCAGGCAAAATAATCATGAAATATATCAGATAAAACAATAAAATTGTTTTCCACCTATTTCTCATTTATTACTCTAAATCATAAGACCCATTCTGGTAAAGTTGTTCCATTTAGAGTGGTTTGAAGGATTTTCAGTTTTGTTGGAAAAAGGATAAGTAATGGTTTTGGAATTCTCTTCCAGACCAGGACTATGAATAGTACAAAAAAATAAAACATCAGGATAGGAATTCATTTTTGCCTGAAGGAGACTTCTGAAATACCTGTTTAATAGCGGAAAATTAGTTGTGATTGTGTTCAGAACGGCTATGTTGGTATTATGTGGGCACTTTTTAAATCGTGTGTACCATTCCTACCTGAGTGAAGGGTCAACTTTTTTCAACACTGGTACATTTTGCCTGATATTATTTAAGAGGGCAATTTACATAAACGTGGGCAAGAGGGGAGAATGGCCTCTGCTTATTTCTGTACAGTGAAACAGCAAACATACACTTCATCATATCAACAAAAGTAACCTAATCCACTCTGCTGGTCTCAAACATCCACAGTAATGCATTAATACTCTCCTGAAACTCACAATTAGAAAAAGGCAAAAAGTTACATCTCCTTGAATGCAATCTACCTTCTAGTGTTAAGCTTATCACCACTTGCATTACAAGAGTGAAAAAATATGTCTGGAGAAAGGTACTCTGCCCCTTACTAACAAAACTGCAAGTATTACAATTTACAAACTACATATCATTACAAACTACTATATATCTTATGTTGCAGATACCACCTTCAAGTATAGATCCTTCAAAATGCTTTGCTGTATGTTAGGTCTTCCCTTGAATAAGAGACAATGGATTACAGAATTAGTCTTTTTCAATCCTCAAAATTTTCCTGACGTCATTGTAAAGTTTCTATCCTTTGCCATCATTACATTCTGTCAACTTTTAAGAAAAGCATCTCACCGCTCCATCTCTGATGAAAGGATGCCCCAACCTTGCAATCTTATCCCGAGCACCAGCCACATTTTTTAGATACATGTTTCCTCTTTCAACCAAAATGTTCTTACATTCTGTAAAATTCTAGAGAGAGTAAGGGGAAAAAATAAGCTTCAATCATCATACACTTTTATTGCTAGACATGACCTAATAAAGCTTTGCTTAATTCCTGCTGCAATGAGCTTATTTTCATCCATGAAATTCCTTTTGTAGCCTAATCAATGGCAAATTGAAGGTGTGGGATGTGGCAGAGGGGATAATCCCCAGGAACCTTAACTTGGCACCCTTTTCACATTATTGGCATTCCATGCTCGGTAATATAGGACTGTAGTGACCATTTATGAATACAAAGTGTGATTTCCTACAATCTAGGGCATTTGTGATGCCAAATTTTCTTATCTATGACCCAACCACATTGTGGCTGAGGTCAGCTTTGGTCCTGTGAACCTTTCGTTTTAGGAACCACAACTCTAAGCAATTTCCTGGATCTGCCAATGTTGACCATGCGCCTTAAATGAGGGCTTCAAACACATAGCCCTCTAAATAAAGTCAAAATAAAGAACCATTCAAACTTTCATTATTTGACTCCACCCAAAAATAAACATTATATAGAGATTTATCCACAAACTGCACAAAAAAGTGTACCAAGGGAATGCCATATTACACACAGGTTCCCTTCAAACCACACTTACCACATTCAATACCCAAGTACGTAAAGGTGGCTGCATTTGAAGCAAAAAGGGTCAGCAAGGTATGCACAAAAATATGCCACAATTTGCCTTTTGGAAATTTTAACTTATAAAGTCAACCCTATTCACTTTCCAGGGCTCTTTCAATAGTTCATGCTACTTAGCCTGCTGACAGATTTAAATCAGAGAAATCAACATCATGATCACATTTTTATTAAGTCCTCTTTTTCCAATATTTCTAGGTACCTCATCAGACACAGCACTGTTGGCAGCAATTGACCAGTTTAATTTATAAAAAAAAGCAAAAAATGCTTTGAAAATTTTGAAATCAAAACCTACTGCTCATAAATCAATGCACAGAGCAAGAAAAAGATTTCTGAGTACATTAAACCAACAAAATCTAAATACAACATTATATGCAAAGTGGCATAAATTGACCACACAATGTAAAACAAAAACAGAAAACGCTTTGCACTGTGATTAATATGTTAGCGCACTTTGGAATTTCTAGTACAATATTATAAGACAATACAGTACTCAATAGGACAAGTCTCAGAAAGGAAACTGTGCAAAATATGTGAACTGAGGACTGAGCTCTAAAAGTTATTTTGCAGAGATTACCTGATAAACAATTGGTTTCATCAAATGTTTACTTGAATTGTAAAATATATGCCAATGAAGATGCTGAGCAAATGAAGAAGATAAAGATTATAAGGCTTGTGGCATTAACACTGTCATCAATAAACACTTTACAAGCAAAGCTCTGCACTTTTTTAAATTAATTTGGTACTTGGTTTTGGTGGAGTGCCTTTAAACTACACAACTAATCAAACTTTAACCAATACGAAAGGGTAAAGGATGCCCTGCCCCTGACTAGTTGGCAACTATCCTCATAGCATCTTTCTCCAAAGCGTTGAAAACCTTTTTTACAATCAAATAAAACTAACCTCATTGTGCCTTGGGTTTTAGGTCATGAACAATAAGGTACAAGACAATGGTGTTTCAACATTAAATCACATTATAATTGTTCTACGTTGTTATTGATTTATGCAGGAAAAAGAAACATGATTATTGCACATGGGTTGACTTTAAAAAGCCTTTGGTGTATGTAGTGGACAAGGCAAATCTTTGGACCACACTAGTTGCAATGGATGTTAATGATAGAGTACGGACGTGATCTAGCTAAACAAAGGGTAATGCAAGCAGGGTTCTAGCTTAGCTAAGTTTGGTGCTGGTTAATTTAGTATCCAAACAGCTTGGAAACTTAAGCAGATTTTCTAACAGCAGCAGACCAAAGGTCAGGGTGAAGGCCTCCTTTCCAGTCCCTTCTGAACCTTGTTGGCCAATAATAATTGTATATTTTGGGGGAAACCAGTCCTTTTATTATCATTTCCAATATGAACATCATTTATATGTCCATACCAAGGCTTTCTATTCAAATCTGTGCCAGTTTGAAAACTGGAAATTCCCACTGAGTACCCATCAGGCAATGGGAGATCCTGATGCACCTGACCAGTGTCAACCAGTATAGCTAGAACCTTGGCTACAAGCATTAGGCAAGGGGGATATGCTGAGACAATCCCGACAAGAACTAAAACTGAAGCAATTCTGATTTCAGAAACAGATTCCTTGTCGCATCTAAAGAACTTGGGTCTTCATCTAACAACAGTCTTTAATTTTCCCATTGAAGCAAGTTAAAGCTACCTTCCTTAAAATGGAAGGACTTTAAAATTTGGTCTCAAATATTTTCTTTGGATGCCAGCCTACAGCAGGAACAGTTTGAAAGCTTTTTGGGCCTCTCCCAAAATTTAAGGCTGCTTCAATGCCCTTACTGTAATCAAACCTGAATTACTATTGTCACCAAGAATTTTCATGTGGAAGGTCACTAAACACAACTCACAGACTGATCAAGAGCAGTAAGTGTGATGAATCTCAGAAACAGTTCACATCCAGATGTGATGGCCGTGGTAGAGCTGTCTGTATCTTTTAGCCATTGAACACAGTTCTTAAGATTATCTCTCAGCTCTGACAAAGTTGCAGCTGAAAAACAAACAGAAAACAAAAAAGCTGTGGTGTATATGTTTATGCTGTTGTTGCAGTAAGCTTCAAGTCAAATGCAGTGAAAGGTATACAACATCTGTGGCAAGCTTTCATGGTGCCTTGTGTCAGAGGAAAAATAACTTTCTCTTTATCAGTTTCTTTTAAAAGTATAAAATTGTCATGGAGATCGGACATGAATTTGCAAAATTTTGTCTGTCCTGAAGCAGTTTAGAGGTACTGTACTTTATCATCAATTTCTTCTTTCATGACACAAACAACTATACCTAACAAGCAAATACACAAAACTGGTGAAGAAGGCTTTTATAAAGATTGAGAGCCTTCAGCTCCTGGATTTTTGCATTTTCCAAGGTAATTTTTTGCCCTTCTCAATCACAGCTAATGATATTTTTTTGCAGAAGAAAAACTTCATAATAAAAGTTATTGAGTATCTGTAGCCCCCCAGACCCAACAGTCCTGAACTAGGACATAACTGTACAACATGGGTACCACTACTGCATGCTACAACTTGCTTATTTTAAAGTTAGAAACATCACTGCATGTCTGTGTGTATTACTATAAAAAGAATATGATAGTTGGATGGAGCATAATCACTCTCACAGGGAAACCCATCCCTGTATTAAAATGGACTGTCAAACTATTCAAATCTGCAGAAAGCTGATTTCTCATTGAAGCAGGTTATTGTTCTAGCATTCAACTATTGAGTATTGTAACACAAAAACTTATGAAACAGTTGATGATGACATGATTCGAAGTAATGATATTGATATATCCCTCAACATATGCAACATACCTTCATTTAGTTTCAAATATTCAATGAGAGTGTGTATAGCAGCTATGGCAGCTGACAAGTCTGTGTTTTCTTCAACTTTCTGCTGAAAGTAGTTAATTGCATCTGAAGAAAGAATTCATATTATTAAATGACACAGAAAACTTGTTAACATGTGAAAGCATACTTAGGGTAGACATGGCATGATATTTTCTGAGCTGCACATTTAAATAGGAATAAAAATCAATGCAACAACGATCCTGGATCCTCATACAATTTACCAGGAACTGCTGATGTTCTCAAATTAAAGATGTCCTTTACACAGTAAGTCCTGAGTAATACATCAATGACTGATGGGCAAATAAATCTGAAAAAGACTGAATCCAGCCACTCAATGAGGAAATCCATTATGAGACCCACAACACAGTCAGCAGACTGTGGGCTGGGGCTAGACTGTGTAAAAGGGAACAGGCCAACTACTGTAGGGTTGGTCCAAAAACAACCCAGTCTCAGCCAACTTGGTCCCAAGCCAACTCTGTCCTATGAATGCCAACTCTGTTGCATGGATGCCAACTAGGTCCTGATTCAACTGGGTCCTAGGCCAAATTGGTCCAAATACAAAATAACATAGAACATATAACTTTTGAGCAAATGCCTTTTCTTTCATTAAATTCTTTTCAATCACATACCATAGTTGATCAATTAGAAAAGGCCATGTCCAGCAGGCCCTAAACAAAATGTTGAATAAGAGTGTTAAGCTTCTTATCTGTGACAATATTTTCAGACAGGATGGTTGGGAGGGGGGTGCTGCTGTCACAACAAAAAACCACATTTAGAAACCAGAAAGCCAAATGGCTTAGTGATTCCTTGCCTCTAAAAATATTTTTAAGTACTTCCTCCACTTTCTGGGTTAAATTGACACAATTTGAGCACCAAGTGTTCCCTAAGGAAAGTTGTGCTAGTGACCTCCCACTGCAGGCAAATTACCTGAAACTACTCCTTAAAAGAGAGTAACAACCCTGAATTGAGACAAGTCTTAATGAGAAGCCATCAGGCAGGTTTGCAACAGTGAGAGTAAGAATTGACTTAAATGGCTTCAACATAGTTGAGTACAGTAGCTTCAACAAAAGTGAGCAAAGTCAAAGTAGAACTGATCCACACAAGGGTGCTTCAGACTTGGACTGCAACCAACTTAATCAGCCATGTAAACTGACTTAGATGGTATACCCTAAAAAATGGGAGGAAGGCCACCTTCAAGATCTATCAAGGTTATGCTTCATGAAATACCTCTGGTGACCCCAAAGTCATCGTTCTTTTACTCGATATGGGCATAGTCATGCTACAAAGTATGAGCTGCACGATTGCTATCCCTCTTAACATCATGTCTGTAAACAGTTCACTAGATTTTCACCACTTGATCTCCAATGACCTCAGCTATCTTTTAACAACAGGGTTCATCTACTGAAAATGATGCATCCAGATGCTAATTATGAAAACTTTATATGGTTCCCATCTTGTGAAATAAAATTTCAAATGTTTCAGTTCTTGACCTCTGGTGACCTCTGACCTCTTCTACAACAACAAAATTCTTCCTCTCAATATGACAAACCTATATCATGCATGAAAGGAATCCATAACTCGCATTTGAGCTACAGCATTTACAAGCAATCACAAAGGTTTTTGTTGTTTCACCTCTGGTAACCTCAGATAAAATTTGACCTCTGTCATAAACAAAAGGGTTCACCTGCTGACTATAACGAAACCACATGCCAAATATGACCACGATGCATGCTTCCTACCTTGAGGAAAAATTTCACTCACAGCCAAGGTGTCCAGTTTTGGCATTGGAAGGAACTAGAATTTTAAAAATGTTACCAAAAAATGGTGACAAGAATGTCTTGGATGAAACTTTCATTCAAACTTTTCATAGAAAAGACATTTTCTCTCTTTTTGCACATTATTAATGGACAAATAAACAAACAAATAGTATTTTAGCTGCATTTTTTCTGAAGTGGTTGACTCAAGATTCTGTCATAAACATGGTTTTGTGTACTGCTACGTGCAATTCAAAACTCCTTTTCTAGGGGTTGCTCATTACGAATGAAACCAAATTCCCCAGAATGAGTTGAAAACATTAATGGAAAGTTTCATATAGTTTACTTCATGTTTCTATATTATTTGCCATCAAAATGTTCCTTAAGTGATTGACTAATGATACCCCTGTATACAAACCAACTAACACACAGAAAATGACAGCCCCACTTACTGTACCTCCCTAGGCTCCCTCTCAGTCACATGATAAAAATGGGATTGTGATCCCATCGTTAACAAAGGAATCATGAATTTGCCAGCATATTTTCGAAAAAATCACGAAATGTATATACCTATTTTGCCACTTATTATTAAGACAAAGGCTATGATGAGCAGGGGCGGATCCAGGATTTCTGAAAAGGGGGGCCGAAGCTGTTCGACCTGTGATCGATGTCACTATACCATCTAAACGGAGCACCACCATCAGTTGGCGCGGAGCGTACAAGAAAATTTTTGACAAAATAGACCTCCTAGATCGCCGGAAATAGCACTTCCCGTGTCTTATTTTTGCATTTTCTGCTTCATATAATTTCATGTCTCAACTCTCAACACATTAATTTTTCCACAAGTTATTAACAGACAGTTATCATAGGTACAGTGCCTTACTACAATGCATCCTGTTCAAGGCGTCTAATCAGATCTTTAGTACAGTAGTCATGTTCTAATTTGGTGAATATTGACGGACTTCCTTGAGAAATTTGTGACCCATATCTTAGTCTGACTTGATGCCAGAACCCAGGTGACCTTGCATTGACATGTGGACGTAAATGTACGTTTTATTATGTGCATGTTCCCCTCTGCCTAATTTCTTGTTCTGCGTGGACTAAGTGAGAAAGTGAAAATGACCCAAAATGCACGAGACCTGGCAGCCCTGTCCTTGTCTTGGGGGTACGTCCAGGCAGTCTAATCATGGTATTATAATAGGCCTTACATAGTATCAAAACTGCACTGTAGGCCAGTCAGGGAGCTGGAAGACATGTCTTCCAGCTCCCTGGGCCAATCGTGTCCTTCTTTCCCCGTTTCCCCGTTTTCGCCGCCTATGCGTATCATACCAGAAAATTTGGGTGAAACACATCCCAGATAGCCGGAAAAGACACTTCTAAGGCCTTGTTACTCGCATGATTTTCCATCTTAATTCTCTTTTGCAGTGACGTAGCTAGGATTTCTTGTTTTGGGGGCCTTGGGGTCTGGAGATTTTTGTGGGGGCTCCCGTTTACCATCTAAGTGGAGCGCCACCATGAGTTGGCACGGAGCGTACCAAGAAAATCTGAGATTTTAATACATCCCAGATCGCCGGAAATGGCACTTGCCAGGCTTGATAGCAGCCATCAAGAAGTGCAATTTTTGTGAACAAAATGATTTTATTTATTACACATTTCTGTTAGGACGGACTTGCTCAGCTGGTGGGACTATTCTGTCCAAATTTGAATCCCGTTTTACTCAGTGGCGTACCCAGGATTTCTCTCACGGGGGCATGCAGTATGTTGTGTGATCTCTAGCCTGGGGGAGGGGTCCCTTCCCCTTAGAAAATTTTTGAAAAATTATGCAAAAATGCATTGAGGTTTCGATGATCAAATGCTATCTTAAAATGTTGGAAAAAACAGTTTTGTGTTCCTATTTAATCTTGGGAATTCTTGAAAAATTTGCATTTTGACCTCTGGTGACCCGAGATGACGATCTTGGGAATTCTTGGGAAATTTTGCTTCTTGACCTTTGGTGACCCCAGATGACCTTTGACCTCCACCACAAATAACAGGGTTCATCTCCTCACCGTAACGCATCTGCATACTACGTATGAAATCTATCACAGCTTCCTGCCATAAGATATCGTGTTAACAAAGCTTTCAATGTTTGACCCCCAGTGACCCCAAAAGACCTTTGACCTCCACCAAAAATAATAGGATTCATCTTCCTACCATAACACATCCACATACTATGTATGAAATCTATCCAAGCTTCCTACCTGGAGATATTGTGTTAACAAGATTTTCAGGGTTTGACCCCTGGTGACCCCAGATGACCTTTGACCTCCTCCAAAAATGATAGGGTTCTTCCTCTTACCATAACGCATCTACATACTAAGCATGAAATTCATCCAAGCTTCCTGTCTCAAGATATTGTGTTAACAAGGTTTTCAGAGTTTGACCTCTAGTGACCCCAAATGACCTTTGACCTACTCCAAAAATGATAGGGTTCTTCCTCTTACCATAATGCATCTACATACTAAGCATGAAATTCATCCAAGCTTCCTGTCTCAAGATATTGTGTTAACAAGGTTTTCAGAGTTCGACCCCTGGTGACCCCAGATGACCTTTGAACCCCACCAAAAATGATAGGATTCTTCCTCTTACTACAAGGCATCTACATACAAAGTATGAAATTTATCCAAGCTTCCTACCTCGAGATATTGTGTTAACAAGGTTTTCAGAGTTTGACCCCTGGTGACCCCAGATGACCTTTGACCTCCTTCAAAAATGACAGGATTCTTCCTCTTACCATAACGCATCTACATACTAAGCATGAAATTCATCCAAGCTTCTTACCTCAAGATATTGTGTTAACAATGTTTTCAGGGTTTGACCCCTGGTGACCCCAGGTGACCTTTGACCCCCACCAAAAACAATAGGGTTCTTCCTCTTAATATGGGGCATCTATGTACCAAGTTTGAGAACTGTCAGAGTTTCCTTTCTTGAGATATCGTGTTAACGGAGTTTTCAGGGTTTGACCCCCGTTGACCCCAGATGACCTTTGACCTCCACTAAAAATGATAGGGTTCTTCCCCTTACCATAACGCATCTTTATACAAAGTATGAAATTCATCAAAGCTTCCTACCTTGAGATATTGTGTTAACAAGGTTTTCAGAGTTTGACCCCTGGCGACCCCCGGTGACCTTTGACCCCCACCAAAAACAATAGGGTTCTTCCTCTCAATATGGGGCATCTATGTACCAAGTTTGAGAACTGTTGCAGTTTTCGTTTTTGAGATATCGTGTTAACGAGCAAAGTGTCACAAACACACATACATACATACACACACACACACACACACACATACATACACACACACGCCATCATGAATGCATAGGTTTCTCTTACCATCGAAACCAAAAATTTGGTGTCCTTACATGCAATCTGGTCCCACATATGCTACTTTTTGAAGTAAAATTTGTGTTAAAATATTTACGAATTTTTAGGAACTAAAAAAAAAATTGGCATCAGTGAGGGGGGGGGGGGCATGGCCCAATGGCCTCCTCCCTGTGTACGCCACTGCGTTAACTATCTAAGTGGAGTGCCACCATAGGTTGGCACGGAGAGTTCCAAGAAAATTTGAGGTTTTAATACATCCCAGATGGCCGGAAATGGCACTCGCAGGCTTGATAGCAGCCCATCTCAACTGATGCACAGTCTCGTAAGGTACTTTTTCTATTGGCTGATGGTATTGCATCGGGATTGTATAGTATTGATTGTATCCAATCATGTGTAGTATGATAGCATGCATGAGAACTGTCCCAATCGACGTTCAAACTGATCTGCTTTGCGCTATGACTCCCGTGCTTCAAGGTTGCTAATTGCAGCTTCATTCTCTATCACTCCACTCTCTGTCCTTCTCTCTATCTCTTCTCCTTTCTGTTTTTTTTCTCTCTTTTTTTCCTTTCATTTGTTTTTTTTGGCATTTTCAAAAAGGGGGGGCCGGGTCGGGCCCCCCTCCTAGATCCGCCCCTGATGAGTAAAAACACTAAAGTAGCCTGAAGTTAACTAGGCCTAGTAGAACAGTATACAGATAACATTAATTAAACACAGGTGTCAAAATTCCCACAACTTCAAATCAAAGTTTTGGCATAAACAAATCCTAACCTATTGCAGAACAGACAACAGGCAGTCACATCAATTCTACATGGGGTAGGCCTAAGTTAGGCCTATTTAGTGAGTAGCTTAAAGTTCCAACAGTTTCAAAGTCAAAGACCTCTCACAAATGCCTGTTTATTCACCCAGTCAAAGCAGAGTTGCTGTAAACTTGACCTAGAAATACAAAACAATGAATTTTTTCTGATTAAATTTAGCCCCAAATTCTTAATTTTTCTAGTAAATATTTTCTAGTAAAAGAATGTTGTCATATCGGGGCATTTAAATTCTTATGTGATTGCACTTAGACCCTACCGCCCCCTGTGGGCTGGGGGTTGTTGAATATGCCCACGGTATTCCCCGCCTGTCGTAAGAGGCGACTAAAGGGGAGGACTTGAAACGAATTTATCTAGTTGACACTATATAACACATTCGTGTTGGTGTGTCGTTAAATATTATCTAACTATCTAGACCCTACCACCATACACATTTCACTTTTATGTATTAGGGATGCTTTTATCACAGCCTAGCGCCCAACTACAAGTCTACAGAAGTCACAGACATTATGCCTAGGCTGTCTTACATGTTTTTAACTTTCGCGCAACTAGGCCTACCACTGCTGTTCAATACTTCAAAAAGGTGTGTAATAAGCAAGGTGAGCAGTTTCTTAATTTTAACCTTCTTTGTTCATGTCTGTTTCTTTGACGTCTTAGAACTCTTAAAGAAGCAAATGATGGTGGTCAAAACTTGTCTCTGCCTCGTCTCACTCTCGGCTTTTGGATTATTTACAGGTTTTTGTGTCTGGCATTTATGCTTGAAATCATCCAGATGTTTACAACTCACCGAGCTGAAGTAATCAATATATTTATTTCGGAATTCATTCACGAATTCTTCACAGGAGCTTGAATCGAACTAAGAGCCCTAGGAACTAAGCAGGGAGTTGCTGGTGTGCGTCGGTGTGAGCGTGGTCTTTGATCTCAAGGCCAGTGGGGTTGCGGCCAGAGTTTTCGAAATGGAGGAAGCAACTGGGGACACAACGTTCCACCGGAGGGGCACACCAACATGGAGGACTGAGAGGAGGTGTTGTGGTGAAGTGAAGCGCCTCTTTAAGACTTCAGGAAAAGGCTGCCCTTCAGAAAATTACTGATAAATGGATGAAAGCAATTCTGTGTTCATGGGCGTCAACAGGTGGGGATGAGGGGACATGTCCCCCCACTTTTGAAAATGGGGATATCATATAGTTTGATCCCCCTCCCCCTTTTTCCAGAAACCAAACAAAAAAGTAAGTACATGTTTCAATCCATATCTTACAAATATAGCTAATTAAATAAAATCAAGCTTGAAAATAGTGGAAACAGCCATTTAATGAACTAAAATGGCTGAAAAATGCCTTATATTACATCTCAGATCTTTTTAGATCCAAATTTTCAGGGTCTAAGCCATCCCCTGATCCCTCATTTCTTGGGCTTCGCGATTTGTGCTTAAATTAGTTTTGTCCGACGTTAGCCCCCACCTACACTTTAGAGAAACTGTTGATGCTCATGTCTGTGTTGGAACTATTTCCTGAAGTTGAGAAAAGCCTTTGACCGATACCCATTATGGTATTCAGTCCCTTATGTTGGAGAACCTGAACCCTACGCTCTCAAATTTGGTGTTTTTTCAAATCCTTAAAAGGTAGAGTACCACAGGGTTCAGCAGGCAGGGCCGTCGCGACCGGGGGTGTGGGGGGTGTCTCACCCCCAAAGTTCGTCAGAGCGACGATAGTCGGAAAATCTGAAATGCCAGTTGGAATTTCTGATATCTCAGTCTAGCACATTTTTCCGACTGAGCCTATGTCAACTTTGTATATATTTTCCAACTAGACCAAGTGAGAATAATACCAAACGTTATGTTCCTCACGTAAAATCAAATCAGAGCTGTCATTTTTTCGCAAATTCTTCTCAAAGTCTCAAAATTTTCGCGCGCTCCGCGCGCTTCAAACCTTACCTCAGTGTTGTTCTTATTATCAATATCTTCCGATAGCAACTTTCGGAAAAGCACAACAGCAGAAGTTGAAAGCTGTTTACAAATTACCAGGCAAAAGACTGGCTTTTTGAGTGGCATGTTGGTTTGTTGGGCACTTGAAAGTATCTCGATGCAGATTCTGAATGCAGGTTTTATTATGGAAATCTTATTTAATGAAAATGTGGGCGCCCTTCGCGCGCACGCGTCACGATTTACAATCAATCTCATGAACATAATTAAGGTAATTATACCAGGCACAGTTCTATGGGAGCTAGGGCGCTTTAGCCTCCCTCCCCAAATTTTTCCGAGCACCACAAAATTGCGCAAAATTTTATGTAGACTAATATTGGTGAAGACATAGATAAAGTCAGAAAATATTCCAAACGTTTATTTATCAGGCCCGTAGCCAGTAAGTTCTGTAACGATTCTTTCTATAACTTCAAAATATTTTCGCGCGCTACGCGCGCTTTCATCTGTAGTTCTATCTAGTGGTAACGCCCTCGTTTCAAACAAATTGGATTTCAAGGTTTCCACAAATGTTGTTCTTACGTGTAGGCGTGATTCTAGAGAAACACGAAAATGCATCGTTGCGAAGTTCTTTCCTCTTTTTCCTAACTTTTGGAAGATTCTTCCTTCAGCCTTGCCATCTTGGCAAACATATTTTGTAAGAGAAAGATCTTTCAGTTTCGTAGGAGATCCTTAATGGGTAAGATGAAGAATGTAATCCCCGACGACGACCATGCAGTCACCTGAACAAACTTTTTGTTTTTGTCCAGATTCTTCAAAAAATCCAAAACTTTTTCAACTTTCCTTAATGAAAATTCAATATAACCCCAAATTTTTCTGCCCGCTTCGCGCGCCTTATATTTCGAGTTCGGCAACCAATTGCATCTGCCGGGACTTAGAGTAGCTGGCCCCCAGTCAGGGCGTTTCCCCTCCCCCCATTGTCGGCAAATCAAAGCACCACAAGTGGCTGAGCCTGCGTGCAGGTTTTTCATTTTTGCATTGAAGTATACCCCCAAATTTCGGCGCGCTTCGCGCGCAATCCTCACAATCCACGTTGTATCACTTATGAACATTATAAGCACAACGTACCAATGAACTTTTATAGCATAAACTAGGTATACATTCTGAAAACGCGCTTGTTAGTCCTAAACTCCTTTTGCTATACCTGTCTTGGAGGTCTAGTATCATTTTTCTGCACATGTACTCTCCCTCCCGCCCATTCCCCATTGCTGGAAGCTGTTCGTCTAGATTTTCGTTCAAAATTAGTAAAAATACGATAGATGTAAAGTGCTTGGCGTCATACTCTATATTATTATTTAGATGCCAGGTAATAAGCATTATGTCATAGCCCCATTTTATATAATTGATCCAGAGCTTCCATGAGGCCTATACATGTATATGCTAGCATTAGATGCCAGAATAGAAGGCATTAAAGTCGTCCAAAGGGGGGGGGGGGGGCTTCAGGAGGTTTGTTGGCAACGTATTCTTTTCTTAGACAACATACTTTCTGCTTTCACCTAACCAAATCTTAGTATTCACTAAATTATGGACATTTTCCAGCCATCATATAATGAGTTCCAAAAGTATCCCAAGACAGCACCATTTTGCACCGAAGCATCCTTACCTTAAAACCCCCTCCCCTTAGGCCCCTTCCCCAGTACGGCACCTTTATGAAGTGACAAAGGAAGGATCCCCACTGCTGTATCATACAAAAGTAACGCCCATAAAAACGAAAATGCAATTTACGGGCCGCCACTCATTTGGAAAAAGAATCATACCAGTCGGAAATATTATAATTCATTTAATTATGGACATTTTATAGCCATATATGATCAGCTCTAAAAATATCCCAAAGATAGCTCCATTTTGCATCTAAGCAACCTTAAATTAACAAAAATTTCTCAAAGGGGAGGGGTCAACTTAGACCCCTCCCCCACGACGGCACCTTTATGTAGCGACAAAGGAAGGATCCCCACTGCTGTATGTAAACGCAGGGCGCATAAAAAATGGTGCAATTTACGCGCCACCATTCAGTTGGAAAAAATATCCATCCAGTCGGAATTTGGGACCTTCACACCCCCCCAGACATATGACCCTAGCTACGGCCCTGTCAGCAGGGCTGTAGTCAAGTCCACCAAGCCCAAGCCCAAGTCCAAGTTCGAGTCCAAATCCATAAGGTCAAGTCCGAGTCCAGGCCCAAGTCCAAGTCCAGTGTTCTCGAGTCCAAGTCCAAAACTGTAAAATTTTCCAGTAGCCTACTTGGATTTGAAAGCTCCCTGCTAGCACTAAGCTCAATATGCTACGACAAACTGACCAAACAAATTTGAAAAACCTCATGTTATGTGAGGGAGTCCGCTGACTAGCTGTCTTTTTCAAGTTGACAGATCCTACCCAGTACTCATAGGTACCATTTTACAAATTTATCACTTCATTTGTTTAAAAATATGAGCGGATCGGCCTTAATTTGAAAAAAGGTAGCAGCCTATTGTCAACTTTTTTCGGAGGCGGGGTGGAGCGGGCTGGATTTTTTAGGGGGCGGTCGCTATTTCAGGGGGCGGTAATCTCCACTCGGTGGCGGGCCGCCCCCTAAAACACCTTGTGGAGAACACTGAAAACATACTTCCAGATACCAACAACTTCGCCTTTCTCACCCTATTTCCACAAAAAGACAGACACATACACACTTACACACATAAAAGAGTCAGCATTAAGCATTATCATAGTTGTATGCACATGCATGCAATTGCTTCCTGATGACCTTACATACTGTATCACAGACCAAATTAAGTGGTTGTAAAGATGCTGATAAGGAAGTAATAAATCTTCCTAAAACTAAGATTTTTTCATGGTACAAGTCCTCATAACCTACATTACAGTAGACCTACTACATCAGAGAAAACTATAGGCCTTATTACATGGCAAATGCCATTGCTTTTGGGAGAATAATGAAATTTAAAATAATATGATGAAGAAAAAGGCTGGAATTGATCGACTCGACTTCAAGTCCAAGCCAAAGTCCGAGTCCAGAAAGCTCGAGTCCAAGTCCAAGTCCAGAAAGCTCAAGTCAAAGTCAAAGTCCGAGTCCAAAAAATGCGGACTTGTCAGGACTTGAGGTCAAGTCCGGACTCGAGTCCTCCACCCCTGGGGTTCAGTTCTAGGACCACTGTTATTTTTAATATATTTTAATCATATGGGTCTGTCATTAACACATTGTTTGTATGACATGTATGCCGAGGTTAACACCATTTGTGTCGGGGGTAAAAATATACACGATATCAATGATAAATTAACTTCTGATATGTGTGCGATGAGTGAATGGTGTCAGATGAACAAAATGGTGATGAACACTCATAAATCAAAACCATGGTGATATGATCACAGCAATTAAGGCTATCAAAGTTTAATGAATCCGGAAGACTGTTCGTCAGTGAAGTGGTTATTTCCTCGATGTTAAATCTGAAAATTTCCTGGGTGTTTGCCATCGCCTATACAAAGCCAATGTTATCCTGGAATCCGAATTGCTACATTAAACATATTGCGAGTAGCATGATAAGTCTATTAAGAAGAATCAAGCAATTTATTGACAAAGAACGTGTATATTATTCTTTAAAGGGTACATTCTTGCAATGTTGTATTGGTGTTTGGGGGAACTGTGGTAGAAGAAATCTGCAAAAAGTGATCTGTCGGCAAATACAAGCAGCAAAGGCCATATATTTGGTGATTTCCCCAACCAGCAAGGTTCTACTCATGTTCTTGACACACTTAATTGGCAAACAATGGACAATGGCGTATTCAATTGAGAAAAACGATTGAAACTTCTGTACAAATTTCTAACTGCACTAGCACCTGAATATTTGAGAGAGCTATTTAATTCGCAAGGGACGCACCGTTTGTATGGACTAATTGAAGATCTTAAAGGCAATAGGCAGTCGCCCCCAAGTTTCCTTTGTAAAATCAGCAAACTCTTGCAAATCTCCTCTGATTGCATTACAAACACCTCTGCAGACGTTTTGAATATAACTATTATAAACAATAGGTAAAGCAACGAAAAATTCTCCTTGAATTTCACAATTCACTAACAAAACATTGTCACATGATCAAAATAGGCCACTCATGAACTAGAGTGAAGGGCATATACTAACTCTGATTGGGGTGACTGCATTTTCCCTTTAAACCTCAACAACATTTGTCTCTATATTAAAAGTGGTACCTACAGAATATCACAAAAGAAGATTTTCCTATTTAGCGCGGCAAAAGACTGAAACGAAATATTAACTCCAGAATAAAGGGACACCAAAACTTTTAGTTGTTTTAAACGTTTTATCCAAACAATCATTTTATCTTTTTTACTCAATTTATTTTATTTTATATAAAGCTAAATTTTTTATATCTACTCATACTTCAACTTCCTGGTTGTAATTTTCCGTCAGGTTTTATTGAATACTCTAGTCGTTTTTTTCTCCATGCTTTACATGCTATTTTTCAGTTGTGATTTTATTTTTGCTTGTCATTTTAAATTTCCATGAACTTTTATCATTTGAATATGTTTCTATTTTTACTTCTTTCCTTTTTTTGTAATCAGGGCCTCTGGTTGGATAAGCTTTGTAGCTAACCGAGTGTCTCAACCCTGCTTAAAATATTTAAATAAATAAAACAGTCACGGGGCCCATGAGGACCGACGTAGGGCCCCTGGTGGGGGTTCACAGACATGGCATAGTAAGGGCTCAGGGGAGAAGCCTCGGGAGTTGTGGGGTATTAACAGAGTTCAGACCACTAGGATGAAGTATTTGACTATTTCCAAATGGCACTGAATGCGGACTAAGCAGAAAACGAAATAAAAATCACAATTTTAACCATTTTCAGTTAGCTTTTAAGGGCGGTTGTTTTAAGAAGTTAAGCAACCAGGAATGTGGGAGAAGCCTATGGCTTACCATATGAATAACAACTTCACGTCGAGTGGCTAACCAACCCAACAATTTAGATCACGTTTTGTCTCGAACCTGCCTGTTGCTAAGCTACATCGCTTCAAATGCCACCTCCTTCATTTAATCGGCCACATCACCGGTAACTAAACTAAGCCTTACTCGGACTAATGCAGTGGCGGATCCAGGGGGGGTCGCCGGCGTCCGGACCCCCCCTCAAATTTTCCAATGTGCCCTTTTTCAGAAAATGTTTTTTCACACTAGCAAAAAAAAAAAAAAAAGAGACAGTTTCACAGGTAATGACAGTGTTGTCCAATTCCGAGGAGATTTTGGTTACCCCCATCCAGTATCGATCAATCCACTCGTAAAAGTCTAGCCATGTATCGCAGAAACTTTCGGCAATATATTTGACTACGGTAGCGTATATTGGCCGCCCCGAAATCCGAACAGTGCAATCGTTTTACAGAGAATGTGACTACAATATGTCTGCGTGACAATCAGGCATTCTAATCACTTTTCGCTTGGAACCACGTGTGGCGTGCTTGGGCATTCAGAGTAATACAAAACACGCAGATATTTCGTCATACTCACTAGCTATATGCAACGTATTACTATTGGGTTTTAAATATAGATTCCAAAAGGTCACTGCTAGTCTTTTGGTCTTACAAAATAATGATCTGTTCACACTCCATTAACGCTACATCTACGAAACCTTCCCTCCACCCTCTAGTATCCATCCTCCTGTGAACAAGAGAGAGTAGGTAGG